>CM019159.1:15684499-15917194 GCA_009733165.1 Naja naja | reverse complement strand
ACAAGAAACAATGGATGGAAACTAATTGAGGAAAGAAGCGACCTGGAATTAAGGAGAAACTTCCTAACAGTGAGGGACAATTAACGGTGGAGCAGCTTGCCTTCAGAGGTTGTGGGTGCTTCATCACTGGAGGTCGATAAAAAAACTGGACAGCCATTTCTCTGAAATGGTATAGGGTCTCCTGCTTGGGCAGAAGCTTGGACTATAAGACCTTCCAGTTCTATCCGATTGATTAATTGATCCTCTAATTAAGTAACAAAAGGTTCTTCTTTCCCCTAAGAGCAGGGATGTCAAACTCAAGGTCTGCAGGGCCACCCTGGAAATAGCGAGGGATAGGTGCCGATGGTGCATCTGCCAGTGAAAACGAGCTTGGGAGAATTGCCGTGCAGACTTCCTGAGCTCCATTTTTGCTGGCAGAGGGTTTGCGGGAGGCCATCGCGCCAGAATCGACGCTCGGAAGCCTGTTTTCACTGGCAAAGCGCTTGGGCCAGCATAGGCGCCCCAACACAGTGATGTCATGCCCATCTTGGCCACACCCACCCCTGGCCTCCCTGAGGTCAAACACAACCCTGATCTGCCTTCAATGAAGTTGAGTTTGACACCCCCTGCCTGAGAGTGTCATCTACCAACTTCAATGTTAATTAAACAGAAACTGCAAACTCAGCAGAGAACCCAACCAAAGTGCCCCCTTCGGAAATCTGGGTAATTGCAGTTTCCCAGAATTCCTAGAGGACAAGCACTCTTTTACCTGCATTTGGGGAATAAAGGAAGACTTTCCTATAAAGAGCTATTAAGAGAGACTTAATTTGTGGCCACCCTAATAGTCCTCAGCTTCACCTCTGATTCAAGCAGCTGTGTGTAAAAACTATATTTTCTTTT
Source organism: Naja naja (assembly GCA_009733165.1). Classification (NCBI taxonomy): domain Eukaryota; kingdom Metazoa; phylum Chordata; class Lepidosauria; order Squamata; family Elapidae; genus Naja; species Naja naja. Next base: position 15,916,315 of record CM019159.1, on the reverse strand, counting down.
TAACAAATGTAAGATTAATTTTAAATTATGACTACCTCAATTCTGTTTAAAAGGTAGAAAGTGGAACTTAAGGTTCTGTTTCTTCCCTTGATTTACTTTTCAAAAAAAGCCACTAAAAATGTCACAATTTAGTTTGATATTTTATAGAATAGTAATGTAGAGGATGGTCTCACAGTTTCTGAAAATGAATAATGGCAATATACAGTTAATATTTTATTAAATAAAGCATCTGTTCTTGCACATGGATGTGCCTCTATGTGAGATCGCTGTGTTAAGCAAACTCTGACTGATTTCAAAACTCAAGTTTAAAACTAATTCATGATTTAAAGCAGGAGCAAGCTATCTTTTTAAAAGACCCTTGGTGGTGCAGTTGTTAGAGTGCTGTACTGCAGGCCCCTTCTGTTGACTATTGGCTGCCTGCAATTTGGCACTTCAAATCCCACCAGGCTCAAGGTGGACTCAGCCTTTCATCCTTCTGAGGTGGGTAAAATAAGGACACAGATTGTTGGGGGCAATGGGCTGACTCTGTAAAACCACTTAGAAAGGGCTGTAAACAGTGGTGGGATTCAAATAATTTAACAACCGGTTCTCTGCCCTAATGATTTCTTCCAATAACCAGTTCACCAACTGCTCAGAAACTTAACCACCGGTTCTCCTGAAGTGGTGCGAACTGGCTGAATCCCACCACTGTCTGTAAAGCACTATAAAGCGGTATATAAGTCTAAGTGCTATTGCTATTGCTATTTTTCAGACAGAAGGCTATACTTTGGGTGAGATCTATGGGGCCATTCTCCAATAATGTGATGATCTCATGGTTTGGGAGGATAAACATTTTTGGTCTGTTTGATCAGCTCAGCGATAGTTTTAACAATGAAAATAGTTGTGTCAACATTGATGTTTAATTTGCTAAAATGCTGTATCTTGGGGCAAATTTGGGGCTTTGTGAAGATATGATGGACCATCACATTTGTTATATCGTTTGTGTAGAACCCAGCCTAAACTAAAGACCGCTCTCTCTACTGCCCTGGGAGTATGGACTGAATTGAATTCACACACCATATGGAGGCAAAATAAACCAATGCCAGCTATGTGTGAACCAAGATACATCCTTTCATGTCTGTCAACACCTGTAATGAAATGATTCCTCTTCTTCAACCACCTTGTTCATCAAGCTAGTGTGATTCTTTCTCCAGCAAGGCTTTTCCCCTTATACACTTGAACAACTGAAGCATTAATCCTACTCACCAATTTCCTTGGCAGGAATGTGTTGCTGATAGATGTGTTACTTATCTTGAATGCACATCCCTGCAAAAAAAAAATCATCAGCTGTCTCCCACAGTTTGAAAATAGAGATGACTACAGGGTATATGTTAGTTAAGTTTTTAGGCAATCTTTTCAATTAATATCTCTTAGCGAAAGAGCCTTGTTACCTTTTAAATGATAAAAGATAGAATAGAATACTTTATTGTAGGGTATTGAATACTGCATCTGGCCAACTGTGATTAGGCGCATAAGGAATTTGTCTCTGGTGCAGGAACTCTCATTGTACATGCAAAGCAACAGAGCAATAATAATCGCAATAATAATATCAATAAGACGGGTAGTAAAGAAGTTAAGAATAATAATAATGCTACAGCCATACAACATGGGTAAATATGCATACTTATTAAACAGTACTATGAGAATTAGATGTTCAGCAGAGTGGTGGCATGAGATAAGAAGCTGCTACTGTGTCTATTTGTTTTGGCACAGAAATAACATGCAATGCCCTATAGCGGAGTCCCATACAGGAAGGAGTTGAAACAGTTTATGTCTAGGATGTGAGGGGTCTGTAGATATTTTCTCAGTCCTCCTCCTGATCCATGCAATATTCAGGTCTTCTAGGGAAGGCAAGCTAGTTGCAATTATTCTTTCTGCAGTCCTAACTATCCATCAGAGTCTGTACTTGTTCTGTTTGGTTGCTGTACCAAACCAGATAGTTATAGAAATACAAATGACAGACTTGATAATTCCCCTGTTTTGAACTGTTTCAACAATCCTGGGGCAGTCTGAACTCCCTGGGCTGACACAGGAAGAATGTTCTTTGTTGTGCTTTTTAACGAGAGTTCTAATGTTAGGTGTCCATTTCAAATCCTGGTAGATTATAGAATTCCATAATCTGAAGGATTCTATTGCTGATACTGTGATGTTGAATATTAGAAGAGGTGGTAGAATAGGAAGGCTCCTCCTAAAATCCACTCTCATCTCTACAGTTTTAAGCATGTTCAGCTCCAGATTGTTCTGGCTGCATCACAGAGCTAATTGTTCAACCTCTTGTCTATATGCAGACTCGTCACCATCTCAGATGAGACCAATGACTGTTGTATCATCTGCAAACTTCAGTATTGTGGGTTCAAGAAGTTGCAAGATGCTGGGCAGTCTCATGTTGACAGCATCACCTGCTGAATTTTTGCTTGGTAGGGCAAACTTGCAAGGGGTCTAACAGCAGATTCGTGATGATTTTCAGCACTAACCTCTCAAAGGTCTTCATAACTACAGATGTCAGAGCAACTGGTCTGTAGTCATTTAGCTCACTGATGAGGCTTTCTTAGAAACCGGGATGATAGTTGAGTGTTTGAAGCAAGAAGGGACATGACATATCTCCAGTGATTGATTAAAGATGCGGGTGAAGATGAGGGCCAGTTGTTCAGCACAGGCTTTCATACAAGAAGGAATTACTCCATCTGGACATTGTGCTTTTCTGATCTTTTATCTATGAAATAGACCTCATCACACCTCTTTTTCTAAGATGGTGGAGGGCCCAGAAGGCTGGAAATACGTGTCAGAGATTTGGCTGCTGTTGGGGAAGGTAGCAGTAGATGACAAATGATCACTTACCATGTGATCAAGTTAGTAGCCTTTTAGTTACAACACCCACACCTCTGCTGATGAATACTCTTAGTAGAGATAACATTTGTGATGTTTAAGATAATACTTTCCAGTCAGAGGAAAACACTCATTTTATCCAAATTTCTTCAACTTGACACAGCAATTCCCATCCAGGAAAGAACTCTCACACAAATAAAAGATCTTGACTTAGAGAAGCCTGATTTAATCTCTCCACAAACTCTGCCAGGGGATGTGCCTGTTTTTTTCCAGTGGTTTCACACTCTGATAGAAGCACAGGAAAAGAGTTGACATTATACTGATGTGCCAAAAAAAGAGAGACACATCCTTCTTAAAAGGTTTTGTTTGCTAAGAAAAGAATGTGCAGCCACCTGTTTAATTAACTGTCTCAAAGTGGCAAAGATAAATTTTCCATACTTTATCTGTGTATTTCCTTGTACAACAATTAAGCTTGTGCATTTAGTGCAGCATGGGAGCAAAGGAAAGCTGAAAGTTGGAATCATTAAATAAAGAAGCACAAAAAACCAAGGAGTTGCTTAAAAAAACATGAAGACTTTTGTAAAAAGGTTATCACATCAGTTGGATACGATGCTATTCCATGCATTTGCGCTGTTAATGCATAATAACAATATTTGTTACTTTAATTATGCATTCTTAACTACATTAAATGGTGTGTGTGAAACATTACTTTAGTCAACTATTCATACCTACTAAAAATGCAGCTAAGTCCAGTTCCTTATTAGCAGATTGTAGCATCATTTCCAACAAACACTGTTTGTAATATCATCTCACAGTTATGGAATCATACTTTTTTATTGCTTTAATGATAGCAGGGTAATGGCATCAATTATAAGTAAGGAAAAGTCTAAGTTTGGTCACGATTTTTAAGCCTGAGTTAATTCTAGACCCCGAGGTTTGGAGGGAGTATAATCCTTGAGGGAGACTTAAATTACCCATTAAAGGCTCATTTTCAGTCCTGATAAGCAAAAGTTACCAGAGATAACAATGTATTGATTTTTACCTTAATCAAACAAACCAATTTTATATTTCTTCCTTTAAAGTTTTGCTATCCCTTTTCAATTATTAAGAAACGAGGCAGATTTTGTGTGCCCATTGAAGCAATTTTTTTCCATATCATTCTTTTAAAGTCCATTCAGTCTTGGGCTTATACAGTAAAACTTTTTCTTCTTCCATAACATTTTTAAACACAGTCTATCTATAAAGGCAAACTTCTGGGTCCATTGTTCAAAAATATCCTTCAATATGTCCAATGTTAAAATATTTGCCTTGTTCATATTAGTAAGTCAGATTTAAGTATTCTTCTCTAATTGTCATTTTTAGTAATCTTTAGTTTCTTGTAGTTATAGTGTCAATTTTCAAAACCCCATCCTATTGTTTTTTTAAAGAATTCAGTACAAAAATATTTTTCCATGGGGAGAATACTTACAATTAATTCCAAAACCTATTTCAAATCCACCTGGACCCTTAGTACATTTGTATCTTTTCAAAATCAAAGTTCAATCATACTATTGCTGTATTAGCTCCCACTCCCATATTTTAATCCTTAAACTTGTATTTAAACTTATTTCACTAAGGATGAAGGAAACACACCCAGTGCTGTAAAACCTGTTGATCCAAAGATACCTAATAGCAATAGCACTTAGACTTATATACCACTTTATAGTGCTTTATAGTCCTCTCTAAGCAGTTTACAGAGTCAGCATATTGCCCTCAACAATTTGGGTCCTCATTTTACCCACCTCAGAAGGATGGAAGGCTGAGTCAACCTTGAGCCTGGTGAGATTTGAACTGCCAAATTGTAGGCAGCTGGCTGCAGAAGTAGCTTGCAGTACTGCACTCTAACCAGTGCACCAGAGAGGCTCCTATGAATAGCTGAAAAGCAGTTAACAAGAAATATCTGAAAGTGATTAGAAAAGAAGATATGCAAACTCCGTGTCCTTTCAAAGGCAGCAATTGCAGTTTGAACAAAACGGCTATTCTCTTGTGTCCCAGAGTTATAAACTGTCCTGGATATGCTGTTGTAGTCTCCTTCTGAAGAACAATTGTCTGGAGTACTTGTGGCAGAGGTGGTATTCAGCAGGTTCTGACCAGTTCTGGAGAACCAGTAGCGGAAATTTTGAGTAGTTTGGAGAACTGGCAAATGCCACCTCTGACTGGAGATTTTACAGTATCCTTCCCCTGCCACGCATACCAAGCCACATCCACAGAACCGGTAGTAAAAATTTTTGAATCCCATCACTGACTTGTGGACAATCTCATGTCCTCTCCTTGTCTGGAAAGGAATTATGAAGAACTGATCTACTAACCAGTTCTTCATTCCACCATGGTTGTTGTTAAGTTTGCATGAAGAGTCAGACGCGAAGAGCTTCAGTGAAGAGTTTATTAAGTGACTACAGCTCGAATGGACCCAACTTGCCTGGGCAACGGCTGCTTCTTATAACCAGCAGCCGTAGTTGCCAGCCAATCAGAGTGCAGGGTTTTTCCCGCACTATTTAAACCAATCCCATTTGACATTTTACAAGAACAATTCAAAATAAACCAATAACATCCAAACCTATATACATAACACCCCTCCCCACTAGGTTCAGTCCATACCAAACCCCAACCTATCTAATGTATTCTTTTAAATAGGTGGGGCTCTCTTATGCGTTGAGACCTTCGTGGTTCAGAAGTTTTAACATTCTCACCCAGTGAGAGAGGAAATGTGTCTGCTGACATTTCCCCACTGGGACTTCCTGTGAAAGAAGACCCTGTTTGACTGTTAGAATCTGGTCTCTCCTCCCAACCCATCTCCAGCCCAATGTCAGCACCCAAGTCAGGTAGTGATGTGCAATCTTCCACTTCTAAGGATGGATTTTGGCATTGGGACAGGTTTTGGGATGGTTCCTGTCGTAATGGCTCGTTACACATGGGGTTGATTCTTGCTTGCTGATTTTCCTCCTGTTCCTCCCCTTCCCCTAGAATTGACATCAGGTGAGGGAACTAGAGAGGGACAAGGGCGATGTTCCTGAGAGAACCTGGATCTGAGTTGATCAATGTGCCTGCTCCAGAGGAGTCCATCCTCTGTTTGCACCCTGTAAGAACGAGGGCCTGTGATCTGAGTTATCTCAGCAGGAATCTACAAAGGTTCACCTATGAGGTTCTTAGCATAAACAGAATCACCCACACTGAATGTGCGAACTTTGGAAGTGGAATCTAGTGGTGCATTGGGTGCGTAAGTGGGATGAAGGCGGTCAAGGGAAGACCTAAGTTTCCTACCCATCAACAACTCTGCTGGGGATAAGTTATTAGATGGGTTAGGAGTGATGTGCTGAACACTAAGATGTTTTTCAACTTTCTCAGTGATGTCCCCAGGACCCAGTTGCTGAAGCTTCTCCTTGGTAAAACATACCATGTGTTCAGCCTGGCCATTACTGCCCAGGGGCAGTAAGGGCATGTCTGATGCCCTGTTGTGCTAAATAGGATTCAAAGAGGTTGGATGTAAATTGAGGGCCATTGTCAGAGACAAGAACATCAGGTAACCCGTGGGTTATAAAAAGTTTTCTGAGCTGCTTGATGACAGCATCAGTTGTGGTGGATGCCATGGGAAGTACCTCTAGCCATTTGGAATATGCATCTACTATAATAAGAAAGGTGTGCCCTCTGGTAGGGCCAGCAAAATCAATGTGAATCCTGGACCATGGGCCCCTAGGACATTCCCATTCCTGTGTGGGGGCAAGAGGTGGAGCAGGCCTGACTACCTGACAGTTGGGACAAGATGCAACCCAGTTTTCAACCATTTTGTCAATACCTGGCCACCATACATAACTCCTGGCCAATCCCTTCATCCTTACAATACCAGGATGACCCTCATGTAACATTTCCAAAACCTCTCTTTGTAGTTTTGCTCGAATAACCACCCTGTTACCCCACAAAATACATCCTCTTAATACAGATAATTCAGTTTGCCTGGACTTAAAAGGTTGGGCAAGGTGAGGTAGATCTTGAAGAGGCCAACCTTTCTTAATCCAGCCTATAACAGGAGCCAACACAGTGTCTTCACTGTGAACCATTAAGAATGGTCCTTGAAATGTTTCTTCTGAATGAAGAATGGGTGAACCATTATGGATTCCTGCTGAGATAACCCAAATCACAGGCCCCAGGTCTTACAGGGTACAAACAGAGGATGATGTCCTCTGGAGCAGGCACATTGATCAGTTAAGATCCAGGTTGCCTCAGAAGCATCGCTTTTGCTCCTGTCTGGTTCCCATACCTACTGCCTCTTCTAGGGGGAAGGGAGGATCATGAGTGTAATGAACAAGCAAGAATCAACCCCATGTGTAACGAGCTAACACGACAGGAACCATCCCAAAATCTGTCACAATACCAACAACCATTTTCACAAATGGAAGATTGCACATCATTACCTGATTTAGGTGCTGACATTGGGTTGGAGATGGATTGGGAGGAGAGACCAGGTTGTAGTAACCAAACAGGTTCTACCATTACTACAAGTCCTAGTAAGGAAATGTCAGCAGACACATTTCCTCCCTCACAAGGTGAGAACCTTAAAACATCTGAACCACATAGGTCTCAACGACACGTAAGAGCCCCACCTATTTAAAAGAATACATTAGATAGGCTGGGGTTTGAGTATGTACTGAACCTAGTGGGGAGGGGTATTATGTATGCAGGTTTAAAGTCATTGGTTTAGTTTGAACTGTTCTTGTAAAATGTAAGAAATGATTGGTTTAAAAAGTGCGGGAAAACCCTGCACTCTGATTGGCTGGCAACTGCGGCTGCTGGCTATAAGTAGCAGCCGCAGCCCAGCCAAAGTGGGTTCGTTCTGAGCTGTAGTCACTAATAAACAAAGAGCTTGAAGCATTCCGTGTCTGTCTCTTCATGCAAACTTAACAGACTGGATATGAAGGTAAGTTAGGTCTCAAAGAAGCATTCAAACTGGGCTAATCCACCCCCATTTGGCTCATTGCCCTGTTGGAAAGCATGCCTCAAAAATGGGAGGTGGTCCCACTTACAAATGGGCTTCAAAGAGCGGCTTTGAATCTTCATTAAAGCAAACAACCCTTCAAAGAACCTCCTTAGTGATATTAAAACTCTGGTTTTTAAATACCAGCCATTAAAACAGTCCAAAGACAATAAGAGCCTTAAAAATAATGTGAACATGAAAAATAATGTGAGAGGATGGCCTCTGAACTCCACAGGGAGCCAGACAACCAGAGCAGCTTCAGAGAAGGTTCAAACAGTGTCAGAAAAGAAGTAGCCTCAAGGTTTTTTTTTCTCCACCTCAATTCCATTCAAGATTGCCCAGTGCAAGCCAAACTGTTAATTAAAAATGCAGTAAGGCAGATACCAGCCAGGACATTTCAGTCCTTAAAGGTCTATTCAGTGCAGTAAAATAGGACAATAAATGTAGCTGCCAAACAGCTGCGGCACGAGCAAGCCTACCAATAGGAAAGGTGCACCTTCAGGCACCTTAATCTGTCTATTCCATCTGCCTTCGAGCTGGCTCTGGTCAAGGAATAGCTTGTGTTAGCCCATGGCTAACAAAAGAGGAAAAGAGGAAGAGGGAGAGAGTGAATGACTATTCTCTACAAGACTGTCTTTTTTTCTTTTCTTCCCATTTTAGCCACTTCATGTGCCTGGAATGTTCCTGCCAGTTTTTTTTCTTCTTTTCCCCAGTTGGTTTTCAACAACGCTGGTACAGAAAAGTTGGAAGTCATTTCAAATTCAGTTCTACCTCTGTCTGGCATAGTGGATAAATCCATGTTCTGTAGCCATATAAAAATTTGGAAGCCATAGAGGTCCAGACTAGACAGTCCATCCCATTGCTCAATTCCTTGCATTTTAGTAATCCAAAAGAAAAGCCCAGTTTGGAGTGCTGGGATTCTAAAGATCTCTACATAGAGCTTTAAAAAAAAAACCAACCAACTAACAAGGAAAAAAATTGTCTTAAGCAATTGGGTAACAATTTGAAGTTTCTGGATTTAAAACTTGCAGAATGGGGCTGTCCATGATCAGAAAGTTTCATTCTCTAGATGTTTTGCATGCAAACAGAGATGGATGGAGAGATGGCCCACATGAACAACAGGAATTCTGTAAAGTTCGGAGCAACAAACACTTTTTTTTAAAAAATGCTTCTTTATCTTGCATATACCCTCAGTTCAGAGGTGGTATTCAGTACGTTCTGACCAGTTCTGGAGAACCGGTAGCGGAAATTTGAAGTAGTTTGGAGAACCAGCAAATGCCACCTCTGACTGGCCCCACCCCCATCTATTCCCTGCCTCCCGAGTTCCAGCTGATCAGCTGGGTCTTCTTTTGTTTCTCTGCACAGGAGAATGGGGCTGGAAAGCAGGTTAGTGGGGAGGGAGGGAATGGGGACTTTACAGTATTCTTCCCCTGCCACGCCCACCAAGCCACACCATGCCCATCAAGCCACGCCCACAGAACCGGTAGTAAAAAAATTTGAATCCCACCACTGCCTCAGTTCCTATGTTGAGCTGTAAGTGATTAGCAGCAATTATTAATATGCTTGGTGGTTACCTTTCCTACTGATTTACAGACTGCATTTGAATGTTGTCAGATAATATCTGAGAACCCTATTTATCTAGCGGCTGGAAGGAGGGACAACTGGCAACTCTAATTGTAGTTGACAGAATACAGAACACAAGACCTTTTCTCCATCAGCTTCTCATGCTCACTCTTTTTTCGAGCAGATGCTGCTACAGCTTCAGGCACTTGTCTGCTAATTCCTGGTCCCGAAAGAACTTATTAGGAAGCGCACCTGTCAGCAGAGACATGGCAAATATGTGCCAATGCATGTAAAGGATAACAAGCAGCAGAAATGCCACAAAGTAAGTTCTTGCCTGTCACTTGAAGACTGCTTCCCAAAGTGAGAAATTACCCAGGGAAAGTCCCTGTCACTTTACCAGGCATGACAAGTCCTGGGGCTGCAGCTGCCAAGGAGAGGTCATATTGGAGAAAGTACCAAGATGTATCCCTGTCCAATTGCTTTAAAGCTGACATGTTCCCTTAATCCTTGCACAGCCCAATGATGTTTTTTAACCTCCCTGGTTCATTTCATGGGCTCATACTTGATTAAGTCACTAAGGCAGACAAGGCGAGTTGATGATTTGGGTAAGATACTTCCCTGATAAATCACAACAAGACAGCCTGTCAAAATGAATAATTTGATTTTTCATCTTGTTGGTTGGAATGTTTTTATTTTTTTCCCTGCATTTGCCAACTTTCAATTTACACAGTTTGACCAACTAGTTAGCAGCCATGATGAAGGCTCATAAATAATACAGGCCAAGAAATCACATCTCTATGCTCCTAGTGGAACATCTGCCCAGTGGTTCAGAGGAATGCATTAAATTTTGAAGATGAAACTCTAAAATATCCCATTTTGACCTAAAGGTACAGCATTCCAAGGATAAAGCAAAGGTCACAACAATGGCTTGGGGGTTGGGGACCATTTCTGACAGTTACTTACTCCAATTTAAGAATATCACCAGTGATGCAGACCAATCCAAGATCAGAATGATCTCCATGTGATTTACACACAATTTTTGGGAATCCATTTTGTAGAGAAGTCTTTGGGTTTCTCTACAAAAGTAGGAAATCCTTTGGTTTTTCAATCCTTCAGGCAGTTGATTATATGCATTTAAGAGTTTCATTCTGAAAACTGCTTGCTGAATTGTCAACAGAAAGAATAAAGAGATGCAAAAATATTATATATTCATTCATTTATTTATATTTCTCAAGCACTCAAGCTCCTTCAGAAAAGGGCTCCAATAATTGATTCAAATCAATGAACTTAATCAGTCCTTAATTAATTAATTCATGCACCTATATCAGTTTGATACAGCAACCCTCTATAACTCAATTTAAGACCATCATCCAGAGTTCCTGTGAGTCAGGCAGCATATACACATTTAATAAATAATTATTATCACAGCTAAAAGCAATCTGAATAGCTCATAACATTTAAATAATCATTGGAATCTATATCTGAATGGGAATAAGAATTGCACATGAAGAATTGGTATTGGTATTGGTGTTTAAATTGAATTGGTATTCAATTGGTATTGGTAGAATTGGTATTTAAACCAATTTCATACATTCATAAGTGAAACCATATGGTTTAGATATGTTCATACACAATTAATTTGATTAAAAAATAATCACAGCACCATCTTATAGAAACATATTCTGAAAGCCTATGGAGTTCAAAACAGTTAATGCTATAAAGCTGCATAAACTATTCCACAGTGATTTCAAAATTATATATTACTTTCTGATTTGTATATTATAAGATAGGCATGGACATAAAGATGTTCAGAATCAAAAATCCATACATTATAAAAACTAAAACTTCCTGATTCTTTGATATATTAAGTGATTTGTATTTTGTGTCTTCACTATTCTGCCCAAATAACATAATCCCTTACCCAACTACAAAAATTCTCTACAAAATATGGGGGGGTTATTAAAAGTAATGCTTCCACTTCTACAACTTCAGTGGAAAAGGAATTAATTAGTTCTGTGATCCATTTATTTCTTTTGTTGCTGTCTATCAGGAGTTTTCTCCAACACCAAAATTCAAAAGTGTCAATACTCTTTCTAGCCCGCATCTTCAAAGTCCAACTTTTGCTTCTATAGCATTAGAAGAAAAAACATTGCCTGTTCAGTCCTGATCTCTGTAGGTCAGAGCATCTGAATATTTTTTTTTCAAGACCTGCATTGCTACTATATCAAATGCTAATCTGCAGCATGTTTCTTGACTGCCGGTTCCTTTATTGTTGATTTGTGTGTGTGTGCTTTCAAGTTAATCTTGACTCCTGGCAATTGCCTAGAAAAACCCATACAACTGTCTCGCAAAACATTTTCAGAAATTGTTTGTCATTGCCTTAGTCCTACAACCAAGAGAAGAACTAAAACTCACAGACTCCCAGTTTCTAGCCTGCTGTCTTTAACTGCTAACCAACTGCACCAAAGTGTTATTGTTGGTAGTTGACAGTTGACAGTTGATAGGAAGAAGATGACCATCATTTCAATATTTTCATGACAGTTCTAAGACTAGTTGCTCTACCTGTCATTATTTTGGTCTTTTTTACCAATTATTTTAATCCCATTTTTTCACTATGCTTCTTGACTTTTATTGCTAGGGTTTGAGGATCCATTGCAATTTTTGCCTAAATTGGTGTAATGTCATCAGAGTAGCCCAAACTTATTAATATTTCCTCCTCCGATTATAAAACCATGCTTATCTTCCTCAAACCCAACTTTCAGCAGTTTATATATGTAGCACATAGATAAGAACTGAATATACAGCCTAGTTGTCCCACTCTCTTTCCAACCTGATTTACCATATTTTGTCAGGTTGTGACTTCTATTCTGTGTGTAGGTTTTGCAAGAGGACAGTGAGATATTCAGATATTCCCATTTTTCTAAGGACATTCCACACCTTTGCCTGGTTAAGCCAATTGAAGGCCTTTCTATAATTAAAAAAAGCACTTATTGACTTCTTTTGGGCTTTCTCAACTATCCTGAATACATCAGGTTCTTCATTCTTTTCTAAAGCTACCTTGAACAAATATATAAAATGCCTGTCCATATGTACTTAGAGCCAATATCTCCATTTACTACTCATATAATTACTTATAATTTTAGACAACAGCATGTCACCCCATTAGTTAGACCACACTACAGGAAGGCTAAAACTACTTTTATTGAGATTGGCTATAATTGTTCTGACCAAGGCTCCTGAGACTCTAATTAGGCACACACTTAGTTAAAACAACTCTTGTTTTATTTCAAAGCTGGGAATTATGTTCATTCCCAGCCTGTAATGAGTCCCAAACAGTCTCTCGAGATAAGCACCCACCTTTCTCTCCTTTGAATTGCTGACAACAACTAAAGTGCCAAATTAACTATTAAAAACCAACCAAAGTACAAAGTCCGCACAGAGCTTCAAGGTTTAATCCAAACAGAGCAAACGACTTTGCTTCCTGCAAAGCTTTCTCTACCTTTGCATTTCCTTTATACCTTATGGGAAGGGTAATCACCTCCAAGCCTTACCCCTGAGTCACCCCTTTTGTCTTAGCTGCTCTTGCCTTCTGGCAGCTCTGCACACACACAAACTAGGAACAGGTTCCCCTTGATCCTCTGCCTCACTGCTACCAGACTCTGGAGGCTCCAGAGTCAGCACACAACTTCCAGATGGTCCTGGCCCCATCTCTGCATCAGATGCAGGACCCCCGTCCGAGTCCTCCCCAGACTCCCAGACTGGTCCCTGTACTTCCCCACTGTCCAATCCGGCTGCCGGCGAACCACAACAACAATAACAGAATCTAATATAATTTCAGAAGTCTGGTTGTATTCCACGTTTTCCTTTTTCTATAATTCGAGAATTACAGAGGTTCTGAGCCACTTTTCAACACTGTCTGGACATTTTGGACTTAGACCATGACTCAAATTTTGTTACAGTGATACACCAGCATTAGACTTGACCACACCCATGACAACAGAGGTTCCATGTTATCCTTCTTATTTCCTACACAGTGTGAGAGCCATCCAGACAACAGTTTTAACAAGTTCTGCTCCAATCCATAAAACAACATAAAAACATGCAGGCACAATTATTTTTGTTCCTACATGCAACTAGTATCTAATCTGCCTCACTAATGATGCTAGAGAATGGTATTGTCCTGACAGCTTTAATGTGAAACAATTGAGGGAAAGTGATTGGAGTTTTTCTTGTTAGTAGGAATCCACCAATCAGTTTCTTTTAACTTGAGCTGGGAGGGAAGGGAAACTTTTGTACAGATGACTAAACTGTTTAGGAGATGACCAGGATGAGCCCACGAGAAGGAGTCAAAGTCAAACATAATATCTCCTACAGAAATGGGTATTCCCATTATCTGTAGGGTGGGGTAGAAGGTCCTACTAAACAGGCTATCTTTACCTTTACTGGGAAGTTGCCACATCTTTTACACACCTGCTCTCTTTCTTTCTCAGGCTACAGTTAGATATTTACTGGAATTCTACTTTGTTAATGACAGAATCTTGAAAGCCTGCCAAAGTATCCCTCTACCTTCTCTTCTACCAAACAGTATCAAGCTGGGGATATTTGGAGACCAGGTGGCATGCAAATGTTTGCACATCAATTCATTTGTGTGTAGATTATTTATACATATTTCTTTAACAGACATAAGTGCTTAGTAAACATGTATTGTCTGAGTCAATTTAGCTATACATAATAATATTTTTTTTATTTTTTTATTCGTATTTATATCCCGCCCTTCTCCGGAGACTCAGGGCAGCTTACAGCTTTTGGGATACAACCCAATGCGCTCAGCAATAGCCTTCATTCCATTGTATATGCCTGCTTATTACAAAGCGGCATTTTTTACAAAGTCAGCTTATTGCCCCCAACAATCTTGGGTCCTCACTTTACCTACCCCGAGAGGATGGAAGGCTGAGTCAATAGTAATAATAATATGATTTTCTTGTACATAGTGGTATTCTTCCAACTTCAGATTTCTATCTCTATTATCTAACCATTGATAAAACAAATCCCATGTTAAAAATATTCTGTACCTTTTTTATCTTTAATGTTAACCTATCCATTTCTGCACAATCTAATATTTTTTTTAATTATATTTTCATTTGTAGGAGTTTCCTCATTTTTCCAGTATTGTGCAAATACAATTCTAGCTGCTGTCAAAACATGTAGTATTAAATATATGTACCCTTTGCCATATTTTTCTGGAAATATACCTAACAAAAATATTTCTGGCTTTAAATCTATATATTGTTTTATCATTTTAACTAACCATGTTTGTATTTTTGTCCAATTTTTTTTTGCCTTTGAGCATGTCCACCACATATGATTGCATTTCCAACATTGGCAGACATGTCTTTAAACTTCTTTGCTAGCCTTGCTGGTGGCAAATGCCACCTGTAAAACATTTTATACAGGTTTTCCTGTAGTTGCCATTGTCAATTTATAATTTCTATCCCAAAGTTTTTGTCATTTATCTAATTCTATAGTATATGCAAAGTTTTACTAAGCATGTATGTATGTTAAAGAAAAATGTATAAATAAAATATGTTTAAAAATTAATTCATGTGTAGAGTAAGAAGAAAATGGAAAATATCATAGGATCAAATAAATGCATATAATAAATACAGTAAGTTAGAAGGCCTTAGTTCTGGCTGAGAGATGAGATGAAAGCAGTATTTTGAGGAAATATCCTCGAAGAATGTCTAGGAGTGTATCTTTATGCCATAGATGTGTAGAGGTGTGGTTAGGGCAAGAGACGGTAATTGAACTAAGATCATCTAATGGGTTTCACAGTAATAAAAACCACCATTGGTTTTTCTTTTAAAAGAAAGTTTATAAAGTAATGTGAAGCAATTCCCTTGGATAGCAAACATGCATGCCATCACTTTTTTTTAACACAGTGTGACATCTGACTGTCAAGTTTTGACTGTGAAAGGATGATATGTCAGATAATTTAATCTGCTATTACCACAGGATGATGAATGTATCTGTGTTTACATTAATGCATATATTTGAAGTACAGGGCTATAAGCAAGGTTACCAGATAATTTTGTTATCTTTTTTCTTAATATGAAGAGGCCTGAACTAAGAGGCCAGTTCTACAAAAAGACTAATTATTTGGGAGAGTTTGTATTCTAGTCCTTATTTTGTAATGTGGTTTAGCTTGCAACATAAAAAGGATTAGGTCTTCTTAACCAAGGGCTATTATGTTTATGCAAGAATCTTTGGTAAGGAATTCTCTAATGGCCTTTTGCAAATCCAGATATACAGCGTTGTCATGGTTACCTGAACCTATGTGCCTACTGAATCTCTTTAAAAAAACTCTGAAGGTTGGTAAGGCCGGATTTCCATTTGTGTTCTGTTCACTCCCTACAATTGAGAACACCCAAATATTTTTTTTCTCTTTCCAAAGAGTGCTGACTAGGTCTAAGTTGTTGGCTGAGGAAGTGGCTCCATCTCCCAGCCAGTCACTTGCCAATATACATCTAAGTGCAATTGCTATAAATAATAATAGCTAACATTTCAGCTTAAATATGGAATATCTTCCCATAGTGGAAAGAGTATAACCAGATGATGAGATCCTGCTAGGATTTTAAATAGCTTTATACTAGATGTGGACAGGAGAAACTTAAAACACAGTATATATGATTGCTGTCCAACAGAAGTTCAATCACATCCCACCCTTCCAGTGTGCAGTTTCCTCATCAGATAGATCAGGCAAGGGACTGTTTCAAACAGCAACAAAGAGAGAGTCCAGACTGGCTTTGGTTGTCTAGGACAGATTTCTCCAACCTTTCTGGCTTTGCAGACCGGTGAGGAAGAGGAACGGTTCAGCGTGAGCGGCTGGCAAGCATGCGCATGTGCACACAGCTCCGTTTGGGTGAAGAGCAAGCATGTGCACCTGCCACTCATGCGAATGGAGTGCACATGCAAACAAGCGTGTGCTTGTTTGCAAGTTCATGCAGGTGGCATTGTGCACATGCTCACCCACTGATTCTGCGGCCTTCTTGCAAACACCTCACAGCCCACTAGTGAGCTGCGTCCCAGAGGTTGGGGGGGCCCTGATCTAGGGGAAGTTGGAGAAACAGTTTTAAGGTTATATATCTCAGAAAAACACGGAAAACAATATGCCTAGTTTAGCTTGCTGAGTGTTCAACACTGGATGTCTAAGAGAACAGTCTGGGTTTGATCTCTATTTGTGTCAGAGTCATTTTGGAGACAATATTGACAGGTTAGCTTGTTGATCTGTTTTTCTGGTGTGATAGTGAACTAAGAGATTTCTTCATAGATTAAAAAAAGAATCATTGGCCTTTCATTTTCTGTCTCTTTCTCCTGGGCTAGCAATCTAGGAAAAGAAGAGAGACATAAACAAAGAGAATATCTAGGTTATGTATTAATGGGGAAATAAAATTATAGAGCCGGGTCTTAATTAAAAGGCAGTAAAATGAGAGAAAATTTTGAGGCTGGACTATGATATGATAAGGCTAAAATTTAGTGGCCTTAACGGTAATGCCAAATAAAATAGAGTCATCTTCCAGAACTCCTCTTCCTAGAGACTTTATTGTTCCATCTATCTACAATGTTAGGTCATTTTGAAAGGGTCATATAATTATAAAGATCTATAATTTGCTTCCTGACAAGGCTGTACTAGCCATATATACAGGCAATTTTTTTCAGTGAATAATGATGCTTTAGATCTTAGACATGGATTTTCAGTGCTATGGCTAATTTGTCAAAGAGAACTCTGGTATTGATCACTTTGCTGCAAATCGCCTAAGAACATTTTTATCTTGCAAAAGGTATCAATTTGTATTGGAAAACCAAAGTCTGAAAAACTTTCATTTGTGATTTTTTAAACCTTTTTCAATGAAATTTATCTTCAGCTTTAGTTTTGCAACCCAAAATAATGATATTTCGTCTATCCTTTTGATGTGCTGCAATTGATTTCCTTGCCTCTTAAATGAAGACATTCCTTCCTGCTCTTGAATCTAAGTAGCTGGCGATGGTTAAACTCAATAGTTTACAAACTTTTTGTTGGTTCCACTTTAAGAATTAAGATGATGCATCTGCATATCAAGCATTTGCATTCCCTCTGGAATTCACATTATCTCCATTCACATACTTTCCATTTACAAGTTCCAAGCAACTCCAAAATCTTTTGCTATTGAAAGCTAAGTGAACAGTGACAATCCCCTCCTTTCCCCAGAAGCAAACTAAATTGGCTGTGAAATCTTAATTAAAGATTCATAGCCTACCTGAAACTTTGGTCTAGCTTAGAAAGCCAAGGATAAGTCGTGACACCAACACAGCTTAGCTAACCAACTAAGGAACAGTTGGAGAGTTTAGGAGGAACAACTAGGAGATTGCCAACACTGTCTTTCATTCATCTCTCTTTGTATAGTGGTAGGATTGGCCCAGTGAATCGTTGATTGCAATGACAGCACTCTTCATATGGCTGAAGGGTATAAAGAAAGTATTCCATTCCAGAGTAAGTCTTAATTTATAGGGAGGAAGAGAAATTCTGAATGAAGTTAAGAAAACCTATTAATGGCAAGAGCAGTTGATTAATAGTCCAGATTAATAAGGAAGATGGTAGGGTTCCCTTCTCTATGTTCAAGTAAAGAATGAGCTACCACCTCTGTGATACTTTAAATTCAACTGCTGAAATGAGCAATAAGCTGACTCTGATGAGCTAAATTGTCTCTTCCAATATTCAAACTATTGAATCATATTCTATATCTATATCTATCTATCTATCTATCTATCTATCTATCTATCTATCTATCTATTTATCTATGTGCGAGAGAGCCAGTTTGGTCTGGACTCTGGAGGTTAAGACACCAGACTAGAAAGTAAGAGGCTATGAGTTCTAATCCCACACCCTAGGCATTAAATCCAGATGTGTGACTTTGGGCCAGTCACTCTGTCTCTCAGCCTACAATGTCAGGCTGAGGTGATAACCTAGTTGGTCAATTCCTGTCACAACTAATGGATCAATAGTCAGCTTATCCCCGCCCCCAAAAATTGGATTCTTCACTTGCAGGAAAACACTATGAAAGAAAAAAAAACATATGTACATATATTTATTTATTTATTTATTTATTTATTTATTTATTTATTTATTTATTTTATTGGACTTATAGGCTGCCCTCTCTCCCAAGGGACTCAGGGCTTACAATAAAAACAAGAATACAAATATTAAAATAGAATTAAACTAAACTAAGCCCAATAAAATTTAAAACCCGATTAAAACTAAAATTGATTTAAAAAAACCCACCCCCACCCCATTCAGTCCAGGCTGGCCTGTTGAAACAACCAAGTCTTTAGGTTGCAGTGAAAGGAACAGAGGTCAGGGGCCAACCAGAGCTCCAAGGGGAGCTGATTCCACAGGGTGGGTGCTCCCACAGAGAAGGCCCTACCCTGGGCCGCCAACCGACAGTGTCTGGTTGGCAACCCCAGGAGGCCCTGCCTGTGGGAGCGTACAGGGTGATTGGAGGTCGACGCTGGCAGGCAATGCTCCCGCAAGTACTCCGGACCCAAGCCATGAAGGACTTTATATGTGATGACTAATACCTTGAATATATATAGTACAATTCTCAGGTTGCACCTCTGAAATGCTAGGAATACCCCATATTAAATAAAACCTGTTATTTCTGACACAGCACTTTCAACCTATATTGATTCATACAGCTGCTGATTTGTTACACCTCTTCATTATGTTGTTGCTGTTGTTAGTTGCAAAGTCGTGTCTGGCCCATCGTGACCCCATGGACAACGTTCCTCCAGGCCTTCCTGACCTCTACCATCTTCTGGAGACCATTTAAGCTCATGCCGACTGCTTCAGTGACTCCATCCAGCCACCTCATCCCCTTCTTCGATTGTCCTCAATCTTTCCCAGCAGTAGGCTTTTCTCCAGGGAGTTCTTCCTTCTCATTAGGTGGCCAAAGTATTTGAGTTTCATCTTCTCATCTTCTAAAGAGAAGTCGGGTTGATCTTCTCTGGGACTGACCAGTTTGATCGCCTTGCAGTCCAAACAACTTGCAGGAGTCTTCTCCAGCACCATAGTTCAAAAGCTTCAATTCTTTGGCACTCAGTCTTTCTTATGGTCCAACTTTCACAGCCATACATTTCAACTGGGAAAACCATAGCCTTGACTATACGCACTTTTGTTGGCAGGGTGATGTCTTGGCTTTTTAGCATGCTGTCTAGATTTGCCATACCTTTCTTCCCCAGGATCAAGCATCTTTTAATTTCTTAGCTGCAGTCCCCATCTGCGGTGATCCTGGAGTCCAGGAAAATAAAATCTGTCACTACCTCCATTTCTTCCCCATCTATTGCCAGGAATTAAGACGGCTGGATGCCATGATCTTAGTTTTCTTAATGTTGAGTTTCAAGCCAACTTCTGCACTCTCCTTCTTCACCCACATCAAGAGGGTCTTTAGTTCCTCTTCACTTTCTGCCATTAGAGTAGCATCATCTGCACATCTAAGGTTGTTGATATTTCTCCTGGCAACCTTAATTCCAACTTTTGATTCATCTAGCCCTACCTTTCTCATGATGTGCTCTGCATATATCTTCATTATAAATATGTGTAAACTACCCCAAACAATTGATTCTTATGTGATGAAGTAAAACCCATTAAACAAACTAAAACTCTTTCATAACAGCAGTACCCTACTTAATCTTCAGATCTTTCTAACTTCACCTTGTTTTCATCCTTCATGACTAGAATAATTGATTCCCGGGTGAATCCCTACAATGAAGTTGGATATTTAAGTTGTCAAATGGTAATTTTTTAATTGCTGATGTTCTTTTCACGCTTGTAATTTGCATTATAACCACCTCAAATATATAGACAATGTTTACATTCTATAGGAAGGGCTATTATCATTGCTTCTACAATATAAAAAAGGTATTATTACTTAGGAAAACATGCACATTTTCCCTGTGTTCAGGCAGATGAAGCTTGTAAAATAGATGAACTAATGAAATTATACAAATCCCAGGTGAAAATAGGCAGTTTTCTCTACTCCCTTAATGTTATTTTCTAAAGTATTTGTCCAGTTTATGCTTAAATCATTCAGAAGATGGAACTTCACAACTGCTTTGAGCAGCTATTTCACAGTCTATTAGATCTCCCTCTTAGAAATCTTGCCTGGAAAATCAACCTTAATCTTCCTTTGCTCAATTTCACCACATTATTTCCAATTATATCTTTTTGAACTATTCTAAACCTGGCTTTTCTTGATGTTTACATCTTTCATATTCACATGAACTGATAGGACTTCTGGATGACCATTGTGGAATCACTTTTCCATTCACCAAAGATTCTTACATAAACATAATAGCTCTTGGTTAAGAAGACCTAATCCTTTTTATGGTTTTAACATTCAAAGTCCTACACGACATGGGTCCACAATATTTAAGGGAGCAACTCCTGCCGATATCAAGTGCCAACCGCCCTGTGCAAGCACACAGGCAAGGGCTTCTCGGGGTCCCATCAGCAAGCTAATGTCGGCTGGCAGTCCCCAGTGACGAGCCTATTCTGTGGCGGTCCCCATCCTGTGGAACCAGCTACCCCTGGAGCTCTGTTTGGCCCCTGACCTTCGCACCTACCGCCATGACTTGAAACCTGGTTATTTGATCAATCCGTGCTGTGACTCCCTGTCGGGGGGATGGGATGGTTTTAATTCATTTTAAATTTTAAATTTGGCATTATTGGGCTTGTGTTTGTTTAATTCTTTTTTAGCTATTTATTGTTGATGTATGTTTTAGCTGTGAGCCGCCCTGAGTCTTCGGAGATGGGGCATACAATCCAATAAATAAATAAATAAATAAATAAATAAATAAATAAATAAATAAATAAATGGAGTCTAACTGATTAAACAACAGAAAACAAAGAATGGAAATAAGTGAGCAGTTTCTCTATAGAGAGATGTAAAAAAAAACTAACTATCTCAAGCCCTCAACACTCTGCATTGGGATATATTCATAAATTAAATAAACTTAAGGTAAGTGGTGAACTGGACATGTTTGCAAGTGATACTATACTACTCAGGATGGTAAAACTCACTGTGCTGTGTTCTAGAATTATTTATTTAAATTGGATGAATGGTCACTAAAGGGAAATGAAATATAAGTAATTCATGTATACAGTGATCTGTTCAGGCATCTATAACTAACCAGGAAAAAGATCTTGGGAAAATACTGAATAGCTCAATGAAAATGTCAACTGACTGTCTCAACTTTTCCCTTTTCCTCCATCCCTCTCTTCTCCACGTTACTTTGATATTTCTTTTTGAATCTGTTCATATTTTAAGTTCAATTTTGGAAATGTCTGCCCATTTGTTACTATCATACCTCTGATTGTTAAACCCTAGGATGGATATGAGACTTTTAATTGGTGCAATAATTTACCTCGCTAATTAACCTATGTTTAAAACCAATTAACCTGCTTTTTACATCTCTCATAGGTGTTGTTATAGGAGTGTAGCATCCTGGGAAACAGGACTCAGTACGTGAGTATACAAACATGCAAAGTGAAGACAGGAAGAGAATGAGTTGAAGTTCAAAATGACAAATGTTGCAGAGAATGGCATTCCAAACAGGAATGCCATTCTCTGCAACATTTGTCATTTTGTTGTTACCCTCTGTGCATGTTGTTACCCCCTGTGACACTTTCTTACCCTCTGCTAGAAAAATAATCACTCCATGTGCACTGAGCATCCTCAACTGTCATTAATCAGTTTGGGTTTTTTCCTCAACTTAAATGTTTGAACAAAAATAAAAACCTAGAAACACTGCAACATTAGTGGGCATGCATCTCCAGTTGGCTATACAAACAATAGCATGAAGAGAACTGAAAATGGATAATGTATCGGCATATTTATCGGCAGATGACACTAAGCTGGCAAGAATAGCCAATACCCCAGAAGACAATGTCAGGATCCAAAAAGATCTTGACAGACTTGAACAATGGGCCCTATCTGACAACATGAATTTAATATGGAAAAAGCACAGAAAACCTAGGCAGGAAAATCCAAAGGTACAAGTACAGATTAGGTGAAACCTGGCTCAAAAGGAGTAACAGCATGGACATGGAATCAAAATCATGTGAATCATGTACCGCTTTATAAATCCTTAGTAAGACCACACCTGGAATACTGCATCTAGTTTTGGTCACCACATCACAAAAAAAGGTGTTGTGAGTTTGGCAAAAGTGCAAAGAAGAACAACTAAGATGATCAAAGGCCTGGAGACAAAAAGATACAGTATGACGAATGGTTGCAGGAATTGGTATGTCCAGTCTAGAAGAAGGACTAGGGGTGAGGATAGCAGTATTTGAGTATTTGAGGGGCTTTGAAGAGGGGTCAACTTAATTTCCCAAGCACAGAAGGCAGGACAAGGAACAAAGGATGGAAACTAATCAATGAGAGAAGCGACCTGGAATTAAGGAGAAACTTCCTAACAGTGAGGACAATTAACCAGTGGAACATCTGGCCTTCAAAAGTTGTGGGTGCTTCATCACTGGAGGTTTAAAGAAAAAACTGGACAGCCACCTACCTGAAATGGTATGTGCTTGAGCAGTGGGTTGGGCTAGAAGACCTCCAAAGTCCCTTCCAGCTCTATTCTCTAAGACAAGGATCTTCAAACTTGGCAAGTTTAAGACTTGTCGACTTCAACTCCCAGAAGCCCTGAGCTAATATAACTGGAGGAGGAATTCTGGGAGTTGAAGTCCACAAGTCTTAAACTTGCCAAGTTTGAAGATCCCTGCTCTAACAACTGCGGTGGTGCAGTGCTTAGAGTGCAGGACTGCAGGCTTCTGCTGATCACCGGCTGCCAGCAGTTTGGCAGTTCGGGTCTCACTGGCTCAAGGTTGATTCAGCCTTCCATCCTTCCGAGGTTGGTAAAATGGGGACCCAGATTGTTGGGGGCAATAGGCTGACTCTGTAAATCACTTAGAGAGGGCTGTAAAGCACTGTGAAAAGGTATATAAGTCTAAGTACTATTGCTATTGTTATGTATGTAGGTTTGAATGTTATTGGTTTAGTTTGAATTGTTCTTGTAAAATGTCAAATAGGATTGGTTTAAAAAGTGCGGGAAAACCCTGCACTCTGATTGGCTGGCAACTGCGGCTGCTGGCTATAAGAAGCAGCCGTAGCCCAGCCAGGTCGGGTCCATTCGAGCTGTAGTCACTAATAAACTCTTCACTGAAGCTCTTCGCGTCTGACTCTTCATGCAAACTTAACACTGGCGACGAGGATGGGATTCCCCTGAAGAGAAGATGACGCGGAAGACAAGCAGAAGAGCGAGATGGCTGCGCTGAACACCCCCCAGCCCCATTCGACCCCATGGCAGAAGACTGGGAATCGTATGCGGATCGCTTCCAGATGTATTTGGAAGGAAACAACCTCGCCGACATCTCTGAGAAGCAGAAGAGGGCAGTCTTTCTTACGCACTGCGGTCAGGCAGTCTTCAAGATGGTGAAGGCATTGGCGGGAGCTGCAGACTTGAAGGTAATGGAATGGCCTGATTTAGAAAACCTTTTAAGAGCCCATTACGCCCCCACAGGTATCGTGCCTCATTAAGAGACACAAGTTTTACCGTCGGGATCAAGGGGAAAGCAAAACATTAACAACTTCATGGCAAGTTTCAGAGACATTGGGGGTGCATGCGAGTGTAACAACTTGGAGGAGGCCATGCGCGATCAATTTGTTCTAGGCCTCAAAGACAAGGTGCTTCAGAGCAAATTGTTATTAAAACCTAAGATCACGCTCAAGGAAGCCATAGAAGAGGCCTCCTCAGCAGAAGCCACTAAGTCCTCAGCGGCAGCCATGAAGAAAATTAACAAGGCCTCAAGCCATTCTGATGTGGAAAAGTCCACAACAACTCATTGAGAGCAAATAGATTCTGAATCAGACTGTAGTGAGGTGGAGGAAGGAATTTATAGACTCAGAATGCAAAAGAAAAAGAAAGACCTGGGAAGAAAAAGGCAAGACTTTTATTGCAGAGGTTGTGGGGGGCACCCCAAGCACTGAATGCAAGTTTCTTGATACCATCTGCCTTTGTTGTGAAAAAAGAGGTCACTTAGCAAGAGTCTGCAAATCATCCAGAACTCCACCACACAGAAGAAAGTTTTCTGACAAAGATTTCAGTGAGACAATGGGGTGCAACTCAGAAGCAAATGGGAAGAATGAAACTCATCAAACCATTCTCTGAGAATTTGCCTGTTGTACTGCATCCCCCTTTGGAGGGGGGGGGTTCAGCCACAGGCTTCCCAGTGGGAGAGAAGCCCCTATTGCATTTTACTCTCGCACTTTGACCAAAGCAGAGAGGAATTACAGCCATTTGGACAAGGAAGCATTGGCAATTGTTGCAGCTGTCAAGAAATTTCATGAATATTTGTATGGGAGAACATTTACCATTGTTACAGATCACAAACCTTTGTTAGGCATTGTGGCAGGAGATAAACCTACACCTACTATCCTGTCACCAAGAATGCTGAGGTGGACTGAATTTCTTGCTGCTTATTCTTACAAACTTATCCACAAGCCTGGCAAGGACATTGGACATGCTGATGCACTGAGTCGTTGCCCACTTCCTTGCCACAAGGAGGACTTTGAACCTGAAACACACACCTTTTTCCTAGAAACTGTTGCCAAGCTTCCAGTGCATGCTGCTGAAATTGCCAGAGAGACTGCCAAAGACACTGTATTGGCTCCTGTTATAGGCTGGATTAAGAAAGGTTGGCCTCTTCAAGATCTACCTCAACTTGCCCAACCTTTTAAATCCAGGCAAACTGAATTATCTGTATTAAGAGGATGTATTTTGTGGGGTAACAGGGTGGTTATTCGAGCAAAACTACAAAGAGAGGTTTTGGAAATGTTACATGAGGGCCATCCTGGTATTGTAAGGTTGAAGGGATTGGCCAGGAGTTATGTATGGTGGCCAGGTATTTACAAAATGGTTGAAAACTGGGTTGCATCTTGTCCCAACTGTCAGGTAGTCAGGCCTGCCCCACCTCTCGCCCCCAAACAGGAATGGGAATGTCCTAGGGGCCCATGGTCTAGGATCCACATTGATTTTGCTGGCCCTACCAGAGGGCACACCTTTCTTATTATAGTAGATGCATATTCCAAATGGCTAGAGGCCATCCCTATGGCATCCACCACAACTGATGCTGTCATCAAGCAGCTCAAAAAGCTTTTTGTAACACACAGGTTACCTGATGTTCTTGTCTCTGACAATGGCCCTCAATTTACATCCAACCTTTTTGAATCTTATTTAGCACAACAGGGTATCAGACATGCCCTCACTGCCCCTGGGCACCCTTCGGCTAACAGCCAGGCTAAACGCATGGTACGTTTTACCAAGGAGAAACTTCAGCAACTGGGTCCTGGGGACATCACTGAGAAAGTTGAAAAACTTCTTAGTGTTCAGCACATCACTCCTAACCCATCAACTTATCCCCAGCAGAGTTGTTGATGGGTAGGAAACTCAGGTCTCCCCTTGACCGCCTTCATCCCACTTACGCCCCCAACGCACCACTTGATTCCACTAGCAAAGTTCGCACATTCAGTGTGGGTGATTCTGTTTATGCTAAGAACCTTATGGGTGACCCTTTGTGGATTCCTGCTGAGATAACTCAAATCACAGGCCCTCGTTCTTACAGGGTGCAAACAGAGGATGGACTCCTCTGGAGCAGGCACATTGATCAACTTAGATCCAGGTTTTCTCAGGAACATCGCACTTGTTCCTCTCTAGTTCCCTCACCTGATGTCAATTCTAGGGGGGAGGGGGAGGTGCATGAGGATAATCAGCAAGCAAGAATCCACCCCATGTGTAACGAGCCATTACGACAGGAACCATTCCAAAACCTGTCACAATGCCAAAATCCATCCTTACAAGTGGAAGATTGTACATCACTACCTGACTTGGGTGCTGACATTGGGCTGGAGATGGGTTGGGAGGAGAGACCAGATTCTAACAATCAAACAGGGTCTTCTTTCACAGGAAGTCCCAGTAGGGAAATGTCAGCAGACACATTTCCTCTTTCACTGGGTGAGAATGTTAAAACTTCTGAACCACGAAGGTCTCAACGTACACGTAAGAGCCCCACCTATTTAAAAGAATATATTAGATAGGTTGGGGTTTGGTATGGACTGAACCTAGTGGGGAGGGGTGTTATGTATGTAGGTTTGAATGTTATTGGTTTAGTTTGAATTATTCTTGTAAAATGTCAAATATGATTGGTTTGAAAAGTGCGGGAAAACCCTGCACTCTGATTGGCTGGCAACTACGGCTGCTGGCTATAAGTAGCAGCCGTAGTTCAGCCAAGTTGGGTCCATTCGAGCTGTAGTCACTAATAAACTCTTCACTGAAGCTCTTCGCGTCTGACTCTTCATGCAAACTTAACAGCTATTCTGATTGATTGATATATGTATGTTCTGAAAACAATACTCCACAGCACAAATTATCTGAATGTGATGAAAATGAGGGTTCAGAATTGATACAAGATATAGGCCCATCAGTTGAAGCCTTCTCTTTCATCTAGACACAGCCTTCTTTCTCATCTAGATCCTTCTCTCTCATCTAGATGCAGCTAAAATGTTTTCTTATTTTCTCATGCAATAACAAGACACAGCTGTTCAAGGCAACAGAACTCAGGCAAACAGATAAATAGGCAAGCAACAAAACTGAAGCAAAATTGTTAACCCTCTCCTTAAAATAAGCTCTGTGCACACATCCCTGGTGCCATTCACAGATTGTGTGTGACAACATGCCAGTCAGATGTCATGCAAAGCATGCCCTAATGCTCCTGGAGGTTGTTTTGAAACAAGGTTTCCTGCGTGGGAAGAGGTGAGAGGATATTAGAGGTGTCATGGAATGTATTTTTCATAGGAATGTCTCTCTAGGAAGCAAAGAAAATTCTGCAAGCATATGCTTGCTTGTTAACAAATGCCAAGCTAATTCTGGCTCTTATCCTCCTGCCAAAAGGAAGCCCATAATATTAATCCTAGGTCGTCAGGTGAATTACGGCCTGTTTATGGTGACTAAAGACTGAAACCTTAAAAATTCTTTTTGAATACTGTTGCCATTCCAGAAAGATAGGCTCTGTCTTGATTTAATCCATCCTTTTACTCCACAGAACATTTACATCCAAGAAAAGCAGGTCCAAAGGAAGGCCAGTAGTTTGAAGTAGTGAGACTTTATTCACTTGGTTTGTGAATTAATTGTATGTTGCACAATAGGAACTGGTTACAAACTGCATGGCAATTTATCACTGGATTAGTCAAAGAGCTTAGGTAAAAGCTCTTCCAGTAAAATGAAATGAATAAGATGGGAATTTCAGGAGACAATCTGAATGAAAACCCAAATAAGTCTTTCAACTTCATTCTAAGGCAGTGATGGCGAACCTTTTCATTATGGTGTGCTGAAAGCATGCATGCACCGGCACTCACAATGCAATGCCTGCCGCCCCCCACATGCATGTGCAACAAACACCCCCAGCCCCACCCCTTTACCTGTACTGCGCATGCGCGCACCTCCCAGCTGATTTTTGGCCTGTTTGAGGCCATTTTCATCCTCAAGGGAACCCTCTGCAGCTTCGGGAGGCCGAAAAATGAGCCTTTCGGAAATACTGGAAGTGTCTGTTTTCAGGCTCCAGAGGGGGAGGCAGTTTTTGCCCTTCCGGAAGCTCGAGAGAAGCCTCTGGAGGCTGAAAACAGGCCCATTTCAGCACTTCCAGTATTTCCGGAAGGCCCGTTTTTCGGCCTCCTAAGCTGCAGAGGCTTTCCTCAAGTGTCTGGGAGGGCAAAAACTGCCTCAAGCCAAAAATCAGCTGGGAGGCACGCGCATGCGCAGTGCAGGTAAATTTGGCTGCGGCTTGCGTGCCCACACAAATGGCTCTGCATGCCACCTGTGGCACGCATGCCATAGGTTTGCCATCACGGTTCTAAGGCCTTCTTTTAAAAGAAGATCCATCTAACTGCTGGGAAACAGATACAAGGGTTGCCCCAGATTATGACAAATGAGATAAAAATTCTACTGCATTCCTCCCTACCTTAAGCAACATATCAATCATAGTGTAAAAAAAACCATTCAAATTTTGCAGAGAACTTATACTTATTCAATGTTTTTGCCATTACGGGTTGAAGATATTTATGCAAAGCAACATGAGCAATTCTGACATGAAGCCAACGTGCCTTATTATCCGATGGATATGGTGCAATTCTTGTGTGTTATTTTAAAATCAACTGGACCAGAAAAATAACATCTCAAGCAAACAACTAAGCTCAAACTCCTTTCTTCAACCTATTCTTTTTCTGGGGACAGGAGACATCAATGAGAATTCCTCTTTCTGCAGCAGATATATCAATATAACTCTTATCATTAAAGCATTACCGCTCCAGCTTGCTAAGCTTGGTAAATAAATACTCCAAAAGCTCCAAATATAAAGACCATCACCCTCATACCAACAACAAACAAACAAAGCACTTGATGGGCTTCATATCACTCTGGGGTCCTAAAACCACGACTTTAGGGCCTCTTGAAAGAGGATCAAGATGGGGGTCAATCTTATGTTGATAACTAGCTCAACTGAGCTCAAGATCATCCAATTTCTAGCCTGGTGCCTTAATCACTACAATAACAATAGCACTTACACTTATATACTGATTCATAATAGCAATAGCAATTAGACTTATATGCTGCTTCACAGTGCTTTAGAGCCCTCTCTAAGTGGTTTATAGAGTCAGCATAGTGCCCCCCAACAATCTGGGTCCTCATTTTACTGACCTCAGAAGGAAGGAAGGTTGCGTCAACCTTTGGCAGATTAGGATTGAACTCCAGGCTGTGGGCAGAGGTAGCCTACAATACTGCATTCTAACTACTGCGCTATCACCGCTCTTTGAAACGGGATTTGTAGAATTATCTTTTACATTAGTGCAGTGTCTTCTGCGCTGCTGAGAGTGCAATCAGTGGTCATATCAATTATAAGGCCATCCCAAGAAGGAATATCTGAGCTTGTTAACAATAAAACTTGCAATGGTTGACTTCAGTTACTTCAGAGTTTACATGAATGCAAAACACTCCACCTGTTGGAAACTCATTAAAACAACTGGGTCATATCCAGGTTCGCATCTAGAATGAAATTTGGCTGCTTTAATGAGTTTTAAATAGATTCTGCATTCATGCTGCCTGGTATTTTCAGAATTGAATCTGAAGCTTTATACAACCCTAATATTTTTTCCCTAGAAGTTCACGTTTCAGTTGGTATAATAATATTTATGAGAAACATGCTGAGATTTTCCCTTTCTTTTTATAACATGCTGCCATATTCTTCCACAATTGACATAATTAGGCTCTGTGGTCTCCCATTCTTCATAGCAGCAGCCAACAGTTGGCAGAAAACATGAAGAAAAGTCATGCATTCAAAATGATTCAATTGTATCTTTTTTTCTTGACTACAGATCACTGCATAATACAGGTAGAAGTAGAGGTAGCAAAATGGACCTAGTGGTGATATCATTCCAAATAAACTAAGTGTATTACCAGCTGCAGAAGAGAAGAATATATAGTGAAAACCCTTTAGTGGCATCATTATCTGCTGGTTTTCGCCTCTGAAATTCATTCAATTGTGGAAGCTTTTTCTTTGTAGCCTGGCAATGGCTTTTTGGATAAAGGTCATTTCTCTGTTAAATATTTATAGCAACTTCTAAAACATCCCACTATTCAGCCAAAGTAGAGGATAATACCTGTATATCATTCAGGTGAGGATATAAAGGTGTTATAAGTCACTACCGGGGAAATAGCAAAAAGCATCATTGACAGTGTAGAATTTGCCTAAATTTAACTCCTGTTCCTAGATTTTTAGGGACATGGTGGCTCAATAGCTAAGACACTGAGTTTGTTGATCAGAAAGGTCGGCAGTTCAGCGGTTCAAATCCCTAGCACCGCATAACGGAATGAGCTCCCGTTACTTGTCCCAGCTTCTGCCAACCTAGCAGTTCAAAAGCATGTAAAAATGTAAGTAGAAAAATAGGGACCCCTTTGGTGGGAAAGTAACAGTGTTCCATGAGCCTTCGATGTTTAGTCATGCCGGCCACATGACCACGGAGATGTCTTCTTCGGACAGCGCTGTCTCTTCGGCTTTGAAACTGAGCAAAGGGGGGGAAAGTCCCAATACGTCATGTGATGCCACCATGATGCCACAAGTTTGACACCCCTAGACTAGGATCTTCTGCCTAGGCAGTGGGTTGAACTAGAAAATCCCAATGTCCCCTCCAACTCTTGTTATTCTATGTCCTTTGTTCAACACACACTGAACTGGCTTAATAGTGATTGCACTCATGTATTGTGTTCCTATGCTGATCCCACTGTTTCTTTGTTTAAAATCTCACAGGGTTATAATCTGAGACTTTACAGTTATATAACTATTGTTCCTTATGCAGCACCACTCCTACACTGTCTGGGCATACAGAAAATTGAGTTCTTGTCATAAATGGTTGCTGGAAAGATTCTTATCAACTTAAAGTATAGTTTTTAGTTTTAAAGTATGACAGGATGGTTCATTCAGGTGGTAATCCAAAATGTGCAATGAGTTTCTAACACTAAAATGATTAACAATCCCACTTTATTTTGCAGTTTTAAGGCTCTGTCCATAATGCTCCCATCTCCTATTGTCCTGCATACAACAACCCGTGGAGCAGATTTAACTGAGAGAGAGAGCAATATGTCCAAAATCTAAGGATTAGAATCATGTTCTCCCAGTTTCTAATCCAGCATCTAAACCACTACACCAAAGTTATGAGCATAGGAACATGTGGTAAATAACACTCTGCTGCAATTTATCTACAATAGATTTCTTATTTTACTTTTAAATGGGAACTGGAGACTAGAAAACATACAATGTCTAAAATAATAAAGATGTGATTTGTGTTTGTGATTCAGTAGGAAGACTGGATCCAATCTGAACAGAATCAATTCGATATAATAAAACAGGGCCCATACACAAAAACGTCCACTAAGACTTCAAACTGATTTGAAAGCAGCAGCTGATTGAATCTAAAGCAGCATAGATTTGATGAAGAGGTTATTTGATTGAATCTTTTTTAAACTTCTGAAGTTTCACCCAATCACATTACACATATACATGTTTTAAATGGCTAGGCAAGTAAAACAGACTACAGATTACTAATAAATTAATTTTAGGGATGGATGCCTCTATTTATATCTAGTCAATTTATTTATTTATTACTAAGTCACTTGAGTTGCTGATGGTTCCCCAAAGTCCATGCTATATATTCATTCATAATGCAGTGTTGCCCAAATTTTTTATTTAATTTAATAGATAGATAGATAGATAGATAGATAGATAGATAGGTAGGTAGATAGATAGATAGATAGATAGATAGATAGATAGATGATAGATGATAGATGATAGATGATAGATAGATGATAGATAGATAGATAGATAGATAGATAGATAGATAGATAGATAGATAGATAGATAGAGATATATAGAGATATAGCTTTACCTAAAGGTTCCCCTCACACATATGTGCTAGCTCTAGGGGGCTCATCTCCATTTCGAAGTCAAAGAGCCAGCGCTGTCCGAAGACATCTCCATGGTCATGACTAAATGCCAAAGGCTCAGGGAACACTGTTACCTTCCCACCAAAGGGGTCCCTATTTTTCTACTTGCATTTTTACATGCTTTCGAACTGCTAGGTTGGCAGAAGCTGGGACAAGTAACAGGAGCTCACTCGGTGCTAGGGATTCGAACCGCCAAACTGTCAACCTTTCTGATCGACAAGCTCAGCGTCTTAGCCACTGAACCACCATGTCCCTATCATATAGAGATATAGATATAGATATGCATTATGAGTTAATATATAGCATGGACTTTGGGAAACCATTAGCAACTCAAGAGATAGATGATAGACAGACAGACAGACAGACAGACAGACAGATAGATAGATAGATAGATAGATAGATAGATAGATAGATAGAAATAGACACACACACACATACATACTCTCTCTTTGTATGTGTATGTATTCATATATAACTTTTCTGAATTCATACATGTTTAACAACTCTCCTTAATTGTTGAATAAGGTATAAGCATGTTTTCAAGGCATCTGTTATTCATAAGATAAACATGGGCACTCTTAAATGCACTGCTCTCTATACCCAAGAGCATTAAAATGAAAGGTATATATCTGTTTTAGCAACTTCCTGCTTTGATGTAGAACAAATCAAAATAAAACAGAGAATCTGCTGGCCCTGAGGAGGAAGAGGAGGAGTTGTTTAAGTGAAGAGTTTGCCTGGGAGTATTGGCAGGTATTTAGGATAAAAGTATTTATTCAGATCTGGAAGATTAAATTATAGAGTAGAAAAGGATTGCTATGATCCAATTTTTGCCAATAGTGTTTGTGTATGTGTGTTGTGATTGTAGAATTTGACTGGAAAGTTCATCTACAGTATGTAGAGGATTATAGATGGCTAAGCAGACAGCTCCTCAAACTGGAGGTCAAATGGGCTAGTTAACAGGATAGCTCACTTAATCCTTCTTTCATCAACTAAGGAGTTCTTGCAGTTATTCCCATGCTAGCCATGGTTGTAGTTCAAAAGAAGGATTGAAGCTCTTCTGTAAAGTAAGTCAGGGCTAAATAAAAGGGAGATTACCAATAAACATAGGGTCTTACAAAGTAGATTTTTCTGAAAGACAAGGAATGGTATACAGCAGTTCCACAATTGCAAAGAAAATCAGAAGCTCAAGGCGTTTCTCCAGATATTTGTTTGGAGATAAAAGATAAGATGCTCTCACCCCCCCCCCCACTTCCACCAGCAATTGTATCATTATTGGAGATCTGAAATGAGAAACAGCCCTCACTTGTTGAGGGTCGCATCAGGGTTGTATCTGACCTGGGGGGCCAGGATGGGGGTGGTCAGCTCGACGTCATTCATGTTGGGGGCACCTGTGGTGGCCCAAGCACTCTGCCAGCAAAAACGGGCTCCCGAGCTCCATTTTCAGCTGCGGCGGCCTCCTGCAACTCTCCGCCAGCAAAAACGGAACTTGGGAGGGCCGCCCATGGCTTTCCTGAGCTCCCTTTTCACTGGCAGAGGCACTGCGGGCCAATCCTTCACTGTTTTCATGGCTGCCCCGCGGGCCAGAACTAAGCACCCTGTGGGCCAGATCCGGCCTGCAGGCCTTGAGTTTGACACCCCTGTGTAAGAGGATGTGCTACTGAAGATATGCAGTGTTCTAAACAAATGCATGATAATTCAGTAGCAGCAAGTCTCATTATACATAAAAATCCTCAAAATGCAGTTGCAAGGGCTTAGCTCAGTTATCAAGGATTGCTAACACAACGTTCATGATATATAGAATAAAAACAGCTTTATTAAGATAGATAAGGGAGAAGGCCTTCCTAAAACACATCTTGAAGAGAGAGAAAACTAAAAGAGAGGAAGGGCTGGGGGAACGTTTCCTCCTAAAGACTCATTTCACTAACAACAGGTCAGGAGAAAACCTGGCATAGGAAAAACTTATGAAGACCCTTCTCTTTACCCCTCAGTCGTTATTTGCCCTAATGGCTCATAAGTGCAAATAGATGGTGCCATCCCTCACAATTACACATATCCAAGGCCAACGAACTACTTGAGGGAAGGAGGCATAGACAGTATTGTCCTCAGATATGCCTCACAACTGATTACTTGTTTCTCTACCTCAGGGGTGTCAAACTCACATCCTCACAGCGTCATCACATGACGTAGCATGACTTTTTCCTCCTTTGCTAAACCAGGCATGGGCGTGGCCAGTGTGTGACACATATGGCCTGTGGGGCGCATGTTTGACACCTCTGCTCTACCTGAAGCTTGCACTGCTTGCTCAAAAGCAGGAATTCAGCAGCAGCAGTTATATGCTGTTATACGCAGCAACAGTTGAGAGTTGAAGCTGGCAAGGTTTGAAGTAAGAAGCTCGACCCAGGCACAATTGTAGTGTAAATTCAATACATGTGCCATCTGCAATCCAGGCTGAGAAATGGTGGCAAGAAATCCATTATAACAAAAGGAAAAGAGAAAGATACAGTGGTGGGATTCAAAAAAATTTACTACTTGTTCTGTGGGTGTGGCTTGGTGGGCGTGGGGTGGCTTGGGGGGGGTGGCTTGGGGGCATGGCATGGGAAGGATACTGCAAAATCCCATTCCGTCCCCACCCCACTAACCTGCTTTCCAGCTCTGTTCTCCTGTGTAGGGCAACAAAAAAAGACCCAGCCGATCAGCTAGGACTCGGGAGGCAGAGAATAAATGGGGGCAGGGCCAGTCAAAGGTGGTATTCTGAACTACTCAAAATTTCCACTACCAGCTCTCCAAACTACTCAAAATTTCCTCTACCAGTTCTCCAAACTACTCAAAATTTCCCCTACTGGTTTTCCAGAACTGGTCAGAACCTGCTGAATACCACCTCTGGAAAGATAGCCTGTATTGAACAAGTGGGACACTATAGAGAGGTAGATCTTTGTTGTTACCAGGAATGCCAATATTTGCAATCTTATCTATGCAAGCCAGAGACTGTCTTGTGAAAAGTTCTTGAGTGATCTTGAGCACTATTGGAGGCAGAATTATAGCACCATTGTGCCTGTAACTCCTATAACATAGGACACATACACAGCTTATTGAAGCGACAATCTATATTGGTGGTTTCTCTGCCTGCTCACACAGAGACCTTTCCAATGGAATTCCTGCCCAGATCCCCCAAGTTAAAATAATAATAATAATTGCTCTCAGAGCTCCAGAACAGTTAAGGAATAATGGGTGAGTGTCCAGCTTTGTTTACACCAACATTTGCTGCCTAATCATTTCACTGCCCAGAGTGAGGTCAACTCTAATCATTCTCAACTAAGGAAGAAGCTAAAAGGCTTGATAAAAGATATGGTAATAGGTACAGTAATAGTAGTAATAATAATTTCTTTCTCCAAGATTTCAACTCAGTATTGAAAACACACACTGTTATT
Source organism: Naja naja (assembly GCA_009733165.1). Classification (NCBI taxonomy): domain Eukaryota; kingdom Metazoa; phylum Chordata; class Lepidosauria; order Squamata; family Elapidae; genus Naja; species Naja naja. Next base: position 15,880,816 of record CM019159.1, on the reverse strand, counting down.
AAAAAAAGGCCACAGGAGCTATTTATATTTGGACTTTTCAACATCGTTGTTAGGGTACTTTTGAATAGTTGTTATTAACACCTACTTCGTTAAATATATCATATTTTTCCTCTGCTTCATCATAGACTGCATTTTTGAGGTTGCTATTCTTGGAAGGTTCTGATGGCAGCAAGAATTAAAATGGAGAAACCTCTGTGGAGTTTTTAGAAATAATGGCAATTATCGGGCTCGTGACTTTCTGTCAGAAAAGAGGAACTGGGATAAAAAATGATGACATTATTTCAATTTCACGGCTTCCTTAGAAAATGTGAATATTAATAACACAGAGACAATTACATATTGAAGTAAATACAGGCAAATGCTCTAGACTTAGGCAGGCAAGAAATCAGATTCTTCTCTCTTTAATTAGTCTTCTATTCCTAAGGTATTCATGCAAATGCAGCCAGACCAGAGGCCACCATTGACACAAAGGAATTCAATTTCCTCTTTCTTTCTCTCTCTTCTTTTTTTCTCCCACTTACACATATAGGCTCTCATTCTCTTTTAAAGAATGAGGATTTGGGGAAACTTACGTTACTTAAGATTAGCAGAGTTTTAAAACTGGAGGAGGAAATATCAATAACCTGTGCTATGCAGATGACACTACCCTGATAGCCAAAAATGCAAAGGCTGTGCAAGTTCTAGTAATAAAGTCAAGGAGCACAGTGAAGAAAAAATGGGACTAAAATTAAATATAAAGACCAAATGAATGACGATGGGTGCAACAGCCACCCTTAGAATTGAGGTATTGAAGTAGTTGAAACCATCAGCAGTAAAATACCCATGATCAACAAAATATGCCTCACACTAGCACTTGGTAGTGCAGCCATGAAGAACTTGGAAAAGATACTCAGGTGTTGGGTTGCCTATATACAGGGGTGGGATTCAAATTTTTTAACAACCGGTTCTGTGGGCATGGCTTAGATGGTGGGCGTGGCTTGGTGGTCATGTGACTGAGTGGACATGGCTTAGTGGTCATGTTATTGGCTGGGTGTGGTCAACTCAATATCACTCACATCGAGGCACGCATCTCCTCGCCTGGCCTCTCAAGACTGTGAGGATGCTGCAACAGTTGTAAGTGTGAAAAATGGTCATAAGTCACTTTTTTCAGTGCCATTGTAACTTTGAATGGTCACTCCACATAAGCAAAGTACCAGAAAAGGAGGGAAAAAAACTCCAGAGAAGTTCCGGAGGCAGGAAGTCTAGTCCTGCCAAGAATGTAATAAGGGTTAACGGAGAGGTAAGAAACACCAGAATGTTTCCTTCCTGCCTTCCTTACAGGATTAGGCCAGTAATTTCTTCTAACAACCGGTTCTCCAAACTGCTTAGAATGTTAACAACTGGTTCTAGCGAATAGGTGCGAACTGGTAGAATCCCACCCCTGCCTATATACCTAGAAAGATCAGAATAGTGCAAGTATTCCCTATGATCTCTAAAGAAGTAAAGCTGGAAAGGAGGTGGTAGTACCATTGAACTTTGGCTTTGGAAAAGAGTCCTAAGAATAGCGCTAGCACTTAGACTTATACACCACTTCATATACCACTTCATAGTGGTATATATTTATAGCCTCTTGAAGCAGTTTACAGAGTCAGCATGTTACCCCCAACAATCTGGGTCCTCATTTTACCAATCTTGGAAAGGCTGAGTCAACTTTGAGCTGCTCAGAATCGCACTCCTGGCAGTGAGCAGAGTTGGATAACTGAAAAAACAAGCAAATGGATCAGTAGTGGGTTTCAAAAAATTTTCTTACCAGTTCAGTGTGAACACACACAAAGCGTGTGCACTTTGCACACGCGCATTTACAACTCATCTTCTGCTGCAAGGCCTCTGTGTTAAACAGCTGACACGTGGCAATCTGCTGTGCTGTGAAGCAGCTGAGCTTGAAAACCAGAAAACAAGGGTAAGAATAGAGCCAGGAAGGGTGGGTGGCCCCAGCAGCTGATCATCAGAGCAAACAGGTTTGCTCACAGATGATTCTCAGAGCTACGGTTCACGTGAACCGAGCCAAACCGGTAGAATACCACCACTGCAATGGATCAATGAACAAATCAACAGAGAGTTCTCACTTAAAGCATAAATGACCCAGCTCTTGTCTTATCCTACTTTGGATATATTATGTGAAGACTTAGCTGTTTGGAGAAGGCTGTAATGCTAGGAAAAGTAGAAGGAAAGACAAATGAAGGACAAGAGGATTTGGTTACACTAGTGATGGGTGCACCATTAGAAGACCTGATTAGGGACAGACTTGTCATGGAGAATACTGTATCTTCATGGTTACTAAGAAACAACCATTTTATGGCACATAATCAGTCAAGCAATTCTGGAAGCATCATCCATTTATCTTACAGACATTTTCCATTGTCCTTTATTTATTGTGCACAGTCCTAACCCTGCACAAGCATCTCAGCAGTTTTTTAATAGGGAACCAAATGTTCTCTTATTAGAATCAGATTAGGTGTCAGAAATCTTGTCAGAATTCAGTTGGAGTCAGATGGTATGAAAATTTGATAAATAAATGTCTAATTCAGCCCAGTCAGGCCATTATTCAGGCCAGCTACGATTACCGAAATGCACTAGTTCCTTTTTTGACAGAGTGCTTCTCAAGGTACTATCTGATTCATACCCAAGTTAAACCTACCAAAATTCTGAAATCAACATGTTGAAATCAGCATGTGTTTAGAAAAACAATACCGCCTTTATTTGTTTGGGCATCCTGTCCTTCATCCAGGATACCCCATTAGTATTTCTCTGAGCTGATGTTCAGAAATAATTGGTTGGAGTGTTGTACAATTATTTTTATACTTCTCATCTATTGTCTTCTCTGGTGTCGCTTTTCTCCTCTGTGCCTATGGCTCTGTGTGCAGCATCCTTAAAGAAGAGTGAATGAGAAAGGGATAAGGCGCAGTTGTAGCAGCTGTTTTTAATATTTAATTTCCCCCACCTTCTGTTTTGCTATAATCTCTCTGCAAACCTGAAGGGAATGAAGCGTTTTAAAGGCGACAGGCAAAGCTGGGAACTAAACACATGCTTCATTCAAAAGTGAAAATTATTTGCAAATGAGAAATTATGCAAACATTCCCTGCCTACCTGTATACTCAAATTGCCCAGGGAAATGCCTAAAATCACATCAGTTGTAAAAAAGGTCTGCACCATCAACTGCAGTGCATTGGGTATTTGCAAAAGAAGCTTAGAAAAATGCCTGTTTCATTAAAATGCCATTCAAGTTCTGATGTGACTCTTTTGTGGAGTAACAACTAGTAACGAGGTGGACGGGGAAGGGGAGGGACAGATTCAGGCTGCTTTGTTAATATTTATTGGTATGTGCAAACTCGTTGGAGTGGTGAGGCAGACAATGCAGTAAGGAGAAAGCATTCAACAAAAGCCAATGTTGAAAATGTATAATGCTCAAAATATAATATACGGACCTTAATTCCGTTTGCAGAATTAAACATGTGGGGTTGAGAACAGTATACAAAACTGTAACTTAGACATTTCAATATTCTCTGCAGAGTTTTTTTGTTTGTTTGTTTTTTCTGCAGAGTTTCTTAGTCTGCTAAATAAAAGTCAATAACTCTAGATGGCTTGGCTGTCATGGGAAATCTGCTTGCCAGCATATAGGACATAAAAAGCACTGAACATACTAACAGTGCCCAAATCATGGATACTTCCAAAGGAGTCAGACATAATCAAGCTTGTCCACCCCAAGGATAAAACACCCCAACACAAACTGAGCAACATGGTATATGCAGTAAAATTTAGTGACTAAATGCCAAAGGTGCACCGAATGCTGTTACCTTCCCACCAAAGTGGTCTCTATTTTTTTACTTGCATTTTTACATGCTTTCAAACTGCTAGGTTGGCGGAAGCTGGGAGAACTGTTATGCAGTGCTAGGGATTGCTGAACTGCTACCTTTCTGATCAACAAGCTCAGCAACTTAGCCATTGAGCCATCACATCTCCCTCACGGCTGTAAATAATCACCAGTCTTTGAATTGGGTTTGGAAGCCTACTAGCAATTAAAGACAGCAAACTCAAAATTACAGGTTACCAAATGGACAATAGTAGGTTTCCTGAGCTAATACATTGATTGCCAATTTTATACCAGTTGCAGCTTCTGAGCCCTCTTCAAAGACCGATGCATGTAGTGCATTCTAATAGATCAGTCATGTGATAATTAGATAATAAGCCTCTGTTATGAGGTTCCTTTTATCCAGATAGGTCTCTAACCAGCACAATATCTGAAATTCTTGTCAACAGCCCCTCGCTTAAGAGTTCTACTTGCTGTTCCAGCAGGAGCTATGAATCCAAGAAGATCCCCAGATCATGGATTGGCTCCTTCAACTGAGGTCAATCATGTCCAAAGCTACTCTCTGGGCTGATATTTCTGTCTAACCTAAATGCTTATTAATGAACAACAGCTCCCCTGTTGGATTTTATCTGAGCTTCTTTCTCTCCATTCCTTCATAGAATTCATATGCCGTTTAAGACTTCCCCAGTTCCCCAACTTAGCTCAGAGTGGCAATATATAGTGGAATAACAACTGCATGTGGCTGATACTTCAGCCTAAAATGATAGATCACCAATCTCAGTGGTTTCATACAGGTGTTAAATAACCTAGAGGAGAGGCCCCAAAGCAATGGAAAGTTTAAGGATCTCCCACAACTACTGACTGCAAACACAGAATTAAACATGTGGGGTTGAGAACAGTATAAAATCACTGTATAACAGCACCTTCTAATCCCAATTCTTCCAGGAAAAGAGAAGAAAAACGTGTGCCAGATAGTCTAATAAGAGCAGGTGGTATGTCTTCCATCTCACCCAAGTCCTAATCAGAGGTGCGCTGCTGGGGGTTCGCAGGGGTTTGGGACAGCCCCTAGCTAAGATTCTGCGCAGTTTGGAGAACCCCCAAATCCCACTCCTGGGTGGCCCTGCCCACCCCACCCTGACCCTCCCAGGAGTCCCCACGCAGCATGTTTTGCATGCACGTAAGTGCAGGGGGCGCGCACGGAGGCTCAGGGAGGGTGAAAAATGCGCCTCTCAGAAGTTCGGAGAGGCCAGAAATGGGCCCATTTCCAGCTTCCAGAGAGCCTCTGGAGTCCAGGGAGGCCGTTTTCACTCTCCCAGAGACTCAAGAAAAACCTCTGGAGCCCAGGGAGAGCAAAAATGCCCCCCCATTCTGATTGTATCCCAGGATTAGGCCTAAACCTCAACTGAAAGCTATCCAGATAATCCATTTTCTCTAGAATCCTCTATACCTGACATTTATATGCTTGACAACCTTCTCCAAAAAGGGAAGGTTGGAGACCAGGAGAGGGTAAAATGACTTGCATTCGTAGATGATGGCATAATATCTTCCCTCAAAAAAAGCCTAAGCCATCTCTGCATGTATAAACCAGCCATAAATCTAGTCAACATGTTTACAAACAAATTGATTAGATTTGAACAGCAACCTAAGCCAAGAGAACAAACAGATTGCTTTGTGGTTTAAACTGATGTGTGAACCGAGCCTAAAATAGCCTTCTTTTTTTAAATAACCACAAGAATGCAGAAATTGTTAGTGAGAAACGACATGTCTTGGGTTGTTAATACTATTAATATTGTATAGCCCTTCAGTCCAGAGGATATTCAAATTAAGAGACACTAAAAACTAATAGAGGAGAGTATTTGTAGCTCACGGTTGAAATGAGGGTACTTTCTGAACTTGCTTGTTTTCTTGCAGACATTTCATTACTCAAACTAGGTAATGGCATTTGTGTTAGTAGGAGTGAGGTTTGCTCTGAATCAGTGGTGGTATTCGACCGGTTCTGCCCAGTTCTGGCGAGCCAGTAGGAGCGATGAGCAGTGGAGACTGAACCAGTTCTCTCTGCTGCTCTGTTGTTGGACCCACCCATCTGCCTGCCCAGACTCCCATATTCACTTTTATCCTCTAAATTTGAAGCGCAGCTGCTTTGCGCGGCCTAGAAGAGTGCTGCACGACAGCTGCTGAAGTGACCGGGATCGTGCAGGCTTGCAGGAGGCGAGTTAGAAACACCTCTGCATCTGCACGAAGTGTGCATTTGGCACACACGTGCACACAAAATGTGTGCACGCGTGCAAAGCACGCCCACCAAGCCACGCCCACCAAACCGGTGGTAACAATATTTGAATCCCACCACTGCTCTAAATGTATATTTTAGTGGCTTGCCCTGTCAGTCTTGGTTAGAGTTATCTTGGTTGGGATGTTTACTGTTAGCTTGTTTGGCAGTTCCTTGAAGACCATGAACACCAACTAGCAGTTGGTGATGAAAACTCTAATTTTACCACGTATCAGCAGATATAAGTATAGTTTTAATTGGGAAACTGTGACTATCCTAGACTAAGCCAAGTCCAAAAAAACTAGAGAATTCCTGGAAGTCTGGCACTCTGACAAATCAGCCATCAATAGGCACATAGATATAAACCACACCTACATACAGTTCAAAAGAGACAATCAGCAAACCAAAAAAGAAACAAAAAGACCAAAACACCTGCCTACTACCAAGACCCAGATGAGTAAAGATTAACTCCCAGGTTAACATCAGATGAACTGTCAAGTGGTAAACAATACCCCCAAACAAGGAAGTGAGAAACAAGTTAACAGTTAACACCCAACCAAAGTCCCACCAAAACACTCCCACCCACAGAGACAATGCAAGCCACTAGAATATAAATTGAGGGCAAATACCATTCCTTACTAGTAGTGATGATGTTACCTAGCCTGGTTAATGAAATGTCTGCAAGCAAACAAATTCAGAGACCACCAAGGACCCCTCAATAAAAACTAAAATACATATTTCAAATCTGATGAAAACAACTATATAAACATACAATAGTGGTGAATATTGAAAAATATTCAAAATATTGAAAATACAAAGAGGACTTTGTATCTTCATAATTCATAGACCTAGGCCAGAAGTAACTTCTGACAATGATATATATTAAGTGAAGCTAAAGGAAAATCAAAAGAAAGACAGATTCTTTTTCTTTTTTTAAAATAATTTTTTATTGTTTTTTATATACAACAACATTCCATTTCAATGGTGCGTTGACTTGGGTACATATTTCAATTATTTAAACATTATAAATGATATTCTTCTTATCAAGTCAAACAATACATCAATGTTCCCATATATATTCCCATATACATTCCCATATACGTAATAATATCACACATTATAACTTTGCTAAAATTTCTCTAATTGCTCTATAAATACATCAAATGAAAAAATATTTGAATGTGCAGAAATGAGTAGATTGACACTAGAAATTAAAGAAAAAGAAGAAACTGAATATTACATGGTATGGAATATGTTTTATCAATGGATAGAGAAAAGATTCTTCTTTATATTAAATTAAAACTGGATTATCGTTATTTCTTTGTTCAATATCTCTCTTTCTTCATCAGCTAGTTCCTGAATGTTTCCTTCTTTTAGGTATTGTTCTATTTTGGTCAATTCTACTTTTTCTTGTTTATATAAATTCTCAAAGTAATCTCTTGTAATTTCTTTCTTTTTTTCCAAATCAGCTTCAAGTTCCCCATTTTTATTTTCTAAATATTGTATCGTTCTTTTCTGCTCCTCTTTTCTCAATTTGTATGCTAACCACCTCCCCGGTTTGTTTGCGTATTCAAAGTAGTTTTGTTTTGTGTATTCTAAGCAGTTCCTCTTGTTCAAGTGTGTTGAGTTCATGTTTTGTTTGTATTAACTCATCTCTAATTTGCTCATTATCTGGGTTTCTTTTTTGTTTATTCTCTAATTTTCCAATTTCTTTTATTAATTCATCTTGCTTCTTCCATCTTTCCTTGTTTCTATTTGATATGTATGCAATTGATATTCCCCTAATATAGGCTTTAATTGTATCCCATATATTCTGTAATGATGTGTCTTCTTTTTTATTGAAGTTATAAAAATTTATTAGGTATTTTTCTTCCTTTAAAATCTGTGTGTTTAATGACCATCTTTGTCCTTTCCTTCCCCTTTCTTTCCAAGTTAATGACATTGGGTTGTGATCAGCCCATATATTTGTTAAAATTTTTGTGTCCTGGATTTCCTTATTTAGTTCGCTATTTATCCAAATCATATCTATCCTGGACCATGATTTATGTGGGCTGGAGTGGAAAGTATACTGTGTGATTCCTGGGTTTCTTTTCCTCCATACATCTTCCAATCCTAGCTCCTCTGACATTTCAAAAAATACTTTTGGCAATGTATTTCGTTTTTGATACTGTTTGTGTCCACATTTATAATCTTGCTTATTGTCAGTTATTGCATTGTAATCCCCATTAGACAAACCCTTGAGTTACCATTCTCTATCAGCTTTTCGTATAAATTTTTATAAAATTCTTTTTGGTTTTTATTTGCTGCATAAATTCCTACAAATAAGGTCTTCCTATTGTGTATTTCCACTTCCACCATTAGCATTCTTCCGGCTGTATCATTGTATATCAATTTTGCTGTGATATCCTCTTTTACATATAGTACCACCCTCTTTTTTTCCCCTGTTAGGGCCATGAATGCTTTTCCCAATTTCCTATTCTCTAAATATCTTTTATCCTGTTCTTTTATATGGACCTCTTGAAGGCATACTATATCCCATTTTTGTCTTTCCAGTCTGGCAAATATTTTTTTCCTTTTACTTGGGCTGTTTAACCCATTAATATTTATCGATATTAATTTTATTTCCCTTCCCATTTGGTCTTTTCTTTTCTAGATTTTATTACATTTTACCTGTTGTTTGGCTCCTGGTTTTCACCCCTATCTCTTCCCTCTTTCTTCCTTCCCCAGCCATTGATTCCCTGTCCCCCTCCTTCCCCTCCTTTCTCTCTTCTCCTCTGGTAGTAGCTTGTAGGTCCTCACGGCTCGTATTTCGTGAATCTTCCCTACTGCTTAATTCCTCCTCTGATCCTCCTATTTGCTCAAAAAATCTTTGGGCCTTGGATAGGTTGTCAATTTTTGTTCTTTTACCTTCCCATGTTACCAAGACCCCTTCTGGATCATTCCATCTAAATAATATGTTTTTCCTGTTTAGGTGGTTCGTGAGGAATCTGTATTCCTTTCTTTGTTCTCTCACCCTCCTTGGTATTTGCTTTAATACTATAATTTGTCTGCCATTATAATTTATGGTCTCCTCCCTTGTCAGTCTGTAAATTATTTCCCTAACTCTTTTCCTCACGAATCTGACATGGACCTCCCGTGGGAGTCCATGCCTTCTTGCATAGCTTGTAAAGACTCTGTATGTTTCGTCTATTTCTTGCATCATCTGGTCTCTCTCCTTTCGCAGTAGGGTTGCTAGCATTTCTGCCACTATTAGAGTCAAATTTTCCCCCCTTTCCTCCTGTATATTTTGAAACCTTAGATAATACGAAGCTCTATCCATTTCTAGATAGGTCAGGGTCTCATTTGTTTCCTTGTGTTGTTCTTTTATTTTTTGCTCAATGACCTCTACTTTTTTCCCTGTTTGATCTGTTTGCTTGGTGATTGTTACAATTTTCTCTTTATCCTTGTCATTTCCTGTAATTGTCCTATTTTCCCCTCTAAGCTTTTAATTTCATTCTTCATCTCTCCCAATTCACTTTTTAGTTCTGATCTCATCAGTTCTCTTTCTCTCTTACTTTCTGCATGGTTGTTCATCATTGTTTCCTGCATTGACAGCATCATATTTTGTATTGTCTGTAATGTATTCTGTAATGTTTGGGCGGGGGCTTGTGTGTTGGATTTCTCGGGGCCCAACATCCCTTCTATTGTTCTTTGGGAGGAGGTCGCAGTAGGAGTAGATGGGGTTACAGTTATCGCTCCCTTTTTCCCTATTTTAGTAATAGTGGTCGTTGTAGATGTCATTTCCTTTATAATCTTTTGTTGTTCCTTGAGAATTTTATTTATATTTCCCCACGTCATGTTTCTAATTATCATTTACCGGGGTCCCCTCCTTTCCAATAATTCCACTCGGTTAACTCTCACCAGGGGGAAGAAAAGGGAGAGTATCTATTTTCTTATTTTGTCTTACATTAAGGTTAGAGCCTGGTACCTTTCTTAATAATCTTAGGGGAGGGAGGGACAGTGGTTACAATCTCATTACATTCCTTGCTTACAATTCGTTATTACTCCAACAAAAGGTATATAAAGGACAAAGTGTATGTTACAGGTAAATTATAGGTTTCCCCAAAAAGGAAGAGGTTGAATAGAATGAAAAAGTATATGTATATATATATATATATAAAATATTTCAATCAAATCTTAATAAACTATATGAGTTAATTTATTACTATATATCAGCAACTTATATATCATCCAATGATCTCTTCTTTCTATTTCAACTCAATATTGTCTTCAATATACTAAGTGTTGTGGCCCCGCCTCGTGAGCCTGTGCTGACAGAGGAAGAGGACCTGGATGATGAAGAAGAGGAGGAACGGGCAATGCCTTCCTCACCAGGGCCTTCCTCCCCAGGATCTTCCTCCCTGGCAAGGTCTCCCTCCCCAGGACCTTCCTCCCTGGCAAGGCCTCCCTCCCCAGGACCTTCCTCCCTGGCAAGGCCCCCCTCCCCAGGACCTTCCTCTCTGGCAATGCCTCAGGTTTCTTCAGAAAGCCAAGAGGAACAGCCTGAGAGATGCGTATCAGTATGGCCACGGCGAGGGAGGGAGGAGGAGGATTCCTGGCTTGATCCCAGGCAACGTCGGAGGGAGAAACGTCAGCAGCAACGTAGGGGGCGTGGGAGGGCCAGAGATTGAGCTGGACCACACCCCACCAGGTATAAAAGTGGGTGTGCCTACGTTGCAGACTCTGTGTGTGACAAAGTGTGAAATGAAGCCGAGGATTCCGTCTGTGTGCCTGATTTAGTTTTTGGACTTTGAGAATAAATCAGTCTTCTGTGAGTACTGCATTCCTTGTTAGCTTTGAATTTGGCAGTGAGAGCCTGGGTGACTGCCAACACTCTTATCGGGAGAGATAACTTGGATTTTGGAGACAGGCCAGCGTGACTCTCTGTGTTAGCGTTCCTTACCTTCTGGGGAAGGGAAGGGGAGACAGAACAACTAAATATCTTAAATCAGTTACGTATCTTAGATGTTAAGTAATAAATATCTTAAGTATTAACTATTAGCTGTTAAATCTTAAATCTTATCCTATCTTTTAAATAATTCAATTAATTTTAGTATTTCAAATCTTAACGTCTATAAAAATACAGTGGTCCTACAATCTTTCCTTCATATATATATCTATCTCTATTAAATCTCTATTAGTTTCTGTTTACTTGATTATTTAAATTAACCTTCTCCAAACTAAATAATATAAAGTACAATTGAATAATATACGTGTAGAACGATATCAGGGTCCGCTTCCGTTCTTTAAATCACTGTTATTTGTTCCGCTGTTCTCAATGTCTGAGTTATTGTACTGTCAGAAACCGCAAGTTTGCACCGTCACGATGGCAGAGTTCCTCTTTATTCTCTTCTCACCAGCAATCTTCCTCCCCCTTTCTATCTTTCCTTCCCAAAGTACTTTTCCTCTTTTCCTTCGGTAAACAACAATGTTCTCCAAGTGTTAATTGAGTTGATTAGGTTTTTATAACTTTCCTTTTCTGTAACTGTCTATTCAATCGCTTGTCTATCCGTATTCCGGGGGCTCGTCAATTTGCACTGTCACTGTGTTGAGCATCCTTGTCACTCAGTCCAATCTTTGCCGCTGGGTTTCTTCGCAAGTCCTCCCATTTTCCGCTTCCAAATTTTCTTTTCCTTCCCCTTCATCTGGCAAGGATTTCCTCACTGTTCTGTCGTTCGGTCGCTCTTCTGGTCTAGGTCTTCTCCACTGCTTCCCCCATCACGATGGCCGCCTCCGCAGGTACTCTGTCACTGCCCGGCGTATTATAATTCTTTCGTCTGCCACTCACTCAGTTCTCCTTCCAACCTCGACCACTCTCCTTCCAGCTGGATAAATGCCTCTTTTCACAAGGTACTTTCTCTTTCTCCACACAGGACTTTCCCTTTCCCTTTTCTTATTCTTTGGAAGAGATTGCCTCTTTCTCTTCCGCTTTGGTTTCTCTTGGGGTAATCGCTAGGATGGTGCCGCTTTTTTCGCTCTCGCCCCGATCCTTTTTGGCAATCTCCCCCAAATGGTCTCGCCAACCCTTTGCAGTCCCTCACCAAGCTTCTTTTGTACTCCTCCGGTCTGCAACCTTCTCTTTCAGCTTCCTTCTATTGGCACACCACCTCGTCTTCGGGTCAGCTCTGGCGGAGCTGGCTTCTTCCGCTCGGAACTTCGGGAACTCTTCTTCACCTTTGGGATCGCACTTTCCAAACAGGTTCCAAGTTTTGCTCCTCGTTAGGGTGTTCAAAACGTGAACTCACCCTGCCATGAACGGCTGTTCCTGAGTGGAAAACCCGAGGTGGGAGAAGCACTAGTATTTCTCCCTACCTCGCCATACCGAGGCGTCACTGGAATGATAGATGAATTAAGAGAGGCGATTCAGAAACAAAAAAATAATAAAACACCAGGTCCAGATGGATATCCAAGTGAATTTTATAAAAAGATAGGAGATATATTAAATAATACTCTTAGAAGTTTGTAATGAGGTATTGGTTAAAGCAAAAATTCCTAACTCGTGGAGGGAGGCATATATAACACTTATACCCAAAGAAGAGACAAATACCAATCAAATTAAAAACTATAGACCAATATCACTTTTAAATACAGATTATAAAATATTTATGACAATTATGACACAAAGATTAAAAGGAATTATTAGTGGGAAAATTAATACAGACCAAAATGGATTCCTACCGAAAAGACAGATTAGGCACAATATAAGAACGATAATAAACATAGTGGAATACTATGAAAACCACCCGGGAAACCAAATGGCATTGATTTTCTTAGACGCACAGAAAGCGTTTGACAATTTGAACTGGGATTTTATGAAATTGCAAATCAACAAAATGAATTTGGGACATAATTTTGAAAAAATGATTAATGCAGTATATGATAGCCAAAAGGCAAATATATTGATAAACGGGGAAACCACCAAAATGTTCAAAATAGAGAAAGGGGTTAGACAAGGTTGCCCCCTGTCACCATTGTTGTTTATTACAGTATTAGAAACCCTGTTAATTAGAATTAGGGGAAATGGGAATATAAAAGGAACGAAAATCAAGAACCAAGAGTACAAGAAACAAGCATTCGCAGATGATATGGTATTCATGATAGAGGAACCATTAGAGACGGGTCCTATACTATTGCACGAGATAAACAAATTTGGGGAATTAGCAGGATTAAAAGTAAATAAGGGGAAAACCAAATTGTTAGTCAAAAATATAACAAATTCTAAGCAAAAAAATTGGAAGAAATAATGGGATTACAAATAGTAAATAAAATAAAATATTTAGGAATTTGGATAAGGGCCAAAACAATAATGCTATGGGAAGATAATTATATAAAAATTTTAAAACAAATTAAAAAGGATTTGGAAATCTGGAGTAAAATGCAAATATCCTTTTTAGGAAGAATCGCGACAATTAAGATGAATATACTGCCCAAAGTTTTATTCCAGACAATTCCAATATTAACAAACAGAAAGTTTTTTACGGATTTGGATAGGATGACGATGAAATTTATTTGGATGGGAAAAAAGGCAAGAATAAAGAAAAAATACTTACAAGATGATAAAAGTAGAGGTGGATTCGGACTCCCGGATTGGGAAATTTATTATAAAGCTGCGATTTTGGTATGGATAAAGGAATGGGTGAGATTAGAAAATAAAAGAATGTTGACACTAGAGGGGCATGATTTACAAACGGGATGGCATTCACTCTTGTGGAACCCGACTGATAAAAAACAAAAACACGCAACTAAACATATAATACATAATTCATTGATTAAAAACTGGGCAGAAATAAGGAAGAAAAACTATACAAAAATACTGAGATGGCTCTCAACAATGGAGGCAACCTTTCACCCTAACACATTGGATTTAAATAAAAAACTTAAATATTACCAGATATTGGACACAGAGGGAAAACTAAAAACAAAACAGGATCTGGAAACACAAGGAATACCAATAGACAACTGGGTTTATTTACAAATTAAAACGAGATACAATAAAGATATAAAGGAATATGGAATAGAGACAAAGAATACAAATCTGGATAAATTACTTCTGGTACCGGAAGAAAAACTAATATCTAAACTATACAACCTACTACTAGAACAAGAAAGAATAGGACAATTAGTAAAAGGACCAATGTTAGCTTGGGAAAAAAATATAGGATACAATCTGGATTTGAATGACTGGGAAGATACATGGGAGGAAAACTTAACATATACAAAGTCAGTGGCATATAAAGAAAACCAGTATAAAATGATGTATAGGTGGCATTTGGCCCCTGCTAGACTAGCAAAAATATTTTCACAGGCAAACCCAAACTGTTGGAAGTGTCAGAATAAAATTGGCACTTACTATCATATGTGGTGGACATGCCCAAAAATAAGAAAATACTGGATGGAAATTAAAAATTGGATTGAGGATGTGATGAAATGTGAGCTGGAGTGGAAACCAGAACTGTTTTTACTTGGAATGATAAAAAAAATTTCCCCAGAGGACAAATACCTGATAACACAATTATTAACAGCGGCTCGAATCTCTTTAGCTCAGAAATGGAAGGAACCTATAGCCCCTTCTATACAAGTGGTAATAAAGAAAACATATGAATGCGTAGAATTGGAGAGATTAACACTTAAATTAAATGAAAAAGAGGACTCGGATTATTATAAGGCATGGGATGTATGGTATAACTGGGTAGAACACAAAAATGGAGGGAAAGGGAATATCGGGAAATAAGGTACTATTGTAAATAGAAGAATTCATAGAAAACAGGAGATAACAGGTTATGTAACAATCTGGAAAAAGATATAGAAAAAAGCCCCAAAACAACCCAAACCAAGCGAACTTCAACTGAAAAATATTTATGGCTATGTATAACTGTAACTTTATGTGGGAAAAATGCATATTCGATCTGCAACCAAAAAAGCGGAAAAAACTGTTATGTATTTATGTTATTTGTGATTGTAAGTCTGTGTGTTTTGTTTTTTTATAATTGTAAATAAACTTTAAAAAAAATTAAAACTGGATTTAACCACCAGATCTTAAGTTCAAGTTCTTTTTCAAAACTCAACCAGCCAAAAACATTGAAACCTTTTGATGTTAACATCAATCTTTAGAGATTTCTACAAATAGAGCCTTAACTTCTTCCTCCCAAAATGTTCAGAATTTCTAAATTACACATTTAGAAATTCTGTCATTTGGAAGAGAGATTTCAATTCTGCATTTTTCAAAAACACCTCACCCTCAATGCTTCCTTTTTCTCAACTGAGCTTAACATCCTCAGGTCCACAAAATTTTGCAACATTGCCTGCCTGTTGCAAGGCTATTAACATACCTGTGATTATGCTGGAAAATATATTTTGTAAAGCTGCCAAGTTATGCAGAAATTATTTTTGTAACACCAAGAAGCATCCAAACAAGTTTCACTTCATCATCACTATGAGGAACTTGCTGAAAGTATCACTTTAGGTGAGAAATCACACGCCTGGCTCATTATCAGCTTGAGATGCATATCAACTGTTTTGTTTCATTATTAAAGAAACTTAAAGACAATGCATGTAGCCTTGCTGTAATTAAATCACAATCCAGGGTATAATCCAGAAATAGCAAATTATAAAATTGATTGGAAAAGTGGCAGTAATTATTCTTCAAGGATTCTTTTCTACCAGAGTTTATAAAGTTTTAAGACTTGGCAGAAAAAAATTCTGTTTGAATGAGTAACTGTGAAAGATCAGAGCAAACAAAAAATCTTAAGTCATTAAGCATTTTTGGTCAACCCGCTATATATTTATTTGTCAAAGTTCTTAGTCCTAATTCTTTCCTACTGAAACAGAAAATTTTGGTACCAGTTAAGTTTGCATGAAGAGTCAAACGCGAAGAGCTTCAGTAAAGAGTTTATTCAGTGACTACAGCTCGAATGGACCCGAGTTGGCTGGGCTACGGCTGCTTCTTATAGCCAGCAGCTGTAGTTGCCAGCCAATGGGAGTGCAGGGTTTCTTCCCGCACTATTTAAACCAATACCATTTAACATTTTACAAGAACAGTTCAAATAAACCAATAACATTCAAACCTACATACATAACAGTACCCATATATCATGACATTATTGGTTACTCTCCCACAAAAGGGAGTCATGAAATATATGCCTTTGAATTACATTTTCATTTTTTAAAAATTTGTTTGTTAGCTGCAATCCTGAATACTTAAAATATAAACTAAAGAATAGGAAGCACCTCGGAACCAATCCAGTTAACTCCATCTTGTCTAAACTGAATGAAAACCATGTTTCTTTTCACTGCACCCGTAAAGAATAAAAACCTGGGATTTTCTGCATGCATAGCAGCTGCTCTACCAAAGAGAAAGCAAATTGCACAGCATGCCCAATCAATAAGCTACAATACACAGAATGGATTATATCAGAAAGCTAGGCAAAAATGACCCCTCAACTAAAATCCAAATGAGACAGAATTGTTAGACAAAGGTGTGATCCAGCTTTGGTGCGTGATGAACCCCTATAATCAAATGATGTGTGACTAACAACTTGTAATAGCATGAAATTTCAATATTTAATTCAATTGAAATATCTCTATTGTCTCAATGAATAATTTCAACTTCAAAGCACTTGAGAGAGAGAGACAGAGAGAGAGAGACGGACAGAGAGAGACAGAGAGAGACAAAGAGACATATACACACAGCTCCTTTGCTAATAGCTGTCTATTGCTAATGAGCTCTGGTTACTTTCATTTCTGGTTATTCCACACAGACTTTTGAATACAAAGGAAGAACTGCAAGATGATAAACCATCAGTCGAAACAGTCCAGATTGTGTCAGGTTTCCAAGTGATGAAATCCATTCAAAGAGAAAACAGCAAAGTCCATCTTCCATAACAATTTCTTTTATTTAGAATAGCATCAAATTGGCAAAGTCTGTTGTAATTCCGGATCTGACACAACCCCGAATTACATCACGTAATATTGGAGGTTAGAAACAACCTCTAAAAGTCACATTCTCCATTAGAAGTAAATCAACGTTGCCTGGTGTCATCAAACTCCACCTCCAGGTCTCTGCAAGGTCAGCTTTCGTTCCCACGGGAAGAAACACCACCTAGCCTAAACAACTCTCTCTATCTCCACTCCTCCCACCTTAGGAATGTGGCAAACCTGAAACTCTTCCCCACAATACCAGCAAAGAGAAAGAAAGAAAAAGAATATATAAAAAAGCTAAATAAAATGGCTACACATGTGTCAATTTTGGGCTTGACAGATTGCTTTTCATGCTGAAATCGGGGGTTGAGAGACACAAATACTGGACATTTGGAGATTTCCAGAGTATTATGTATCAGTTCCAGAATATTGATGATCAGAAGGTTCTAATATAATTGATTGTTGAGCTACTCACTGAGTTATATCATGCTGAAAATGTGAATGCAAATTGAAGTAAAAAAAATAGCTGTAGATTGAATGGTGCTCATTTCTAATTCAAATTGGGAGTCTCAGAGCACCATGGTTTCATTCTATTTCCATCTTCTGACCTCTCCCAAAACAGTTTGAAACCAACCTTCAAGTTATCTTCTTCTCTGCAAGCTTTAAAGGACTTGGAAATTGCAGAGGACCCTTTAAGGCCATCATCTCTTTAAAAGAGAGACTATAAAAACTAGATGCCAACAATACAGGGATGGGTTCCTACCGGTGCTGCTACTGGTTTGATGATATTGCATGGTTGTGCACACACACCTAACATGCGCCACGTTAATCAGCTGCAAGGATACTGAAGGAACAAGATAGGAACAACCCACCCTCCTCCCCCATGTAGCTTGTTGGCTTTTATCCACTTCCAGCTGATTGTTGGAGGAACTGTTGGCTGAACCGGTAGGGTTTTTTTTACTACCGGTTCAGCTGAACCAGTCCAAACTGGTAGAATACCACCACTGCAACTATTACATCACCCTGGTCTGCCACAGTTCCAGGTGTAAGGAACAAGGTGGTGAAAGCATGCAGGGCATGGCTTATGGACTTCTCTCCCACTCTTTAATAACAGCCTGCCTTTTACTCTCCAGAAAACTAGGGAAAGTCTCTTCTGAAAGACTTCCCACACCCCTTCTATGTGAGCTGAGGTACCTTTTATGTGGAGCAACTCTTCTTCCTGTCTTCCAAATAAAAGCAAAGGAGGGAGAATTACTTTCAGTCTTGCAAGGTTCTCTTGATATAACCTTACAATAAAGATAGCGTTTATTCAGCTGTCTGCAGGAATGTAAATCCTTCCATTCCCCACTGTCCTGTCAGAGCTGAAGAAGGGTGAGAAGTGAAACATCTTCAAAAGAAAAAACAAGAAAATCCAGTTGCCTCCTGAAAAAGCACCTTTGGGACAACCATGACCTGGATGACTAAGAATCTCTACGGAAAGATAGAGTTAGTATTCACAGTAGTGTTTCTTGTGCGGATTACGCCAAAGGGCTAAAGAAAAAACAGTTGCTACCAACCTGCCTTCCATTGAGGACCTGTATACTGCACGAGTCAAAAAGAGGGCTGTGAAAATATCTACATACCCCTCACATCCTGGACATAAACTGTTTCAACTCCTTCCCTCAAAATGACGCTATAGAGCACTGCACACCAGAACAACTAGACACAAGGACAGTTTTCCCCAAAGGCCATCACTCTGCTAAAGAAATAATTCCCACAACCCCGTCAAATTAACTACTAAGACTATATTACTATTCTCCTTCTCATCCTTACTAGTACCTATCTCTTCCCACATATGGCTATATCCATGTTGCTTGTATCTTTACAACTTATATTGTTTTTACTGTTTCCTAGTATGATTTGATTGCTTATTAGTAACCTATGACTATCACTAAGTGTTGTATCTAATGATTCTTGATGAATACATTTTATTTTTTCTTTATGTACACTGAGAGCATTTGTACCAAGACAAGTTCCTTGTGTGTCCAATCACACTTGGCCAATAAAGAATTCTATTCTATTCTATTCTCAGCTACCCGTTGAGCTCCGGCTGGCTCCCGATCTCTTCTCTTTCCGGCGCGATCTAAAAACCTAGTTGTTTTCACAGGCTGGGCTGGACTGATCTTCTAGGGGAGAGGGTGGGTTTTAAATTCGATTTTAATTCGGTTTTATACTTGTATTTTGGCTTGTTTAGTTTAATTTCTTTTTAACTAATTTATTGTTCTGTGTTTTTATCTGTGAGCTGCCCCGAGCCCTTTCTGGAGAGTGGCGGCATACAAGTCAAAACAAATAAATAAATATTCTATTCTATTCTATTCTATTCTATTCTATTCTATTCTATTCTAGTTGCCTAGTACCTGCTTCACTCATTCCCTTAAGCCAGAAACTGAATGCTGCTCTTACTCTTCCACAAGTCTTCTGAAGACACAAGGCCAGGCAAGGAAGGAAGGATGGGGAACTAGGCAGGTGTGGAGAATGAATCCCTCTGTTCTGGCCTGAGCAGGGGATTGGACTAGAAGATCTCCAAGATCCCTTCCAACCAGGGGTGGGATTCAACTGGTTAACGGTTAACGGTTCAGTGACTACATTTTGCGTGTAAAGCAGCTGAGGTTGGAAAAGCAGGATATAAATGACAGCCAAGAGCCCAGGTGGGCAGGTGGGCCAAACAGCAGCAAACACAGAACCAGTTCGGTTTCTGCTGCTCTTCAGAGCTACCAGTTCTATAAATCCAGGCAGAACCAGTAACATCCCACCCCTGCTTCCAACTCTGTTATTCTATTCTATTCTATTCTATTCTATTCTATTCTATTCTAAATCAATAAAGAGAAAAGTACACTTCTATGAGTGTATGGAACAAAAGAGTAATGGAGAAAATAATATATATGGAAGAAAAAAATATGCTTAGGCAGAAGGTAAAGGAAGAAAGACATAATATTTATCCATGAATCAATTTTTGCTTGAAGCAGCATTGGTAAGCAGGCTGATCAAAACAAAACACTTCATTTATGAAGGTCAACAAAAGCAAAAATTTAAATCAAGAAGTAGAAAGGATGGCCATTATGCATTTTTCATCCTGTGCAACTGTAACATGGGCATTAGTAGCAAGGGAAGCAATATTTTTCTAAATTTTGTTAGCCACCAGAAAGCTACCACACAATGCCAGGAAAAAAAAATCCCAGCACTTAGTCTGCATTAACATAGTGAGAGCAAATTAACATTAATCCTTTTTACTGCTTCTTTTAACAGGAAGTGTTTAACTGTTGTTTTGTTATCAGTTCTTTTGTTTTTATCTGACTTTGGTTTATATTGTATTGTTCCTCTTATTATTTTTACTGTAGACATTTTTAATATTGTTATAGGTTACTATATTAAAGTGCCAGGGCTCTGAATAGATTTAGCAATATACAAATCCAATAAAACAAACAAATTGGAATTGTGGTTTTTTTATATCATTTTTTCCTCTTTTTTTATAATATTCTTTCTAAGGCTGCTGCTTTTGTAGATGTTTTAATGTTGTTTTTAATTGTTTTAAAATTTTAGAATTGTAAGCCACCCAGAATCACTTGGTGGGGTTGGGCAGCTATAGAAGTTAATAAATAGACATAAAAATATACTGAATAAAAAATAAATAAAACTCAAAAGCCACCTGAGCATTGTAGATGACAGTCCTTTCAGATAGTCCAGACAAGAACAACTATGAATTCTACCACTAACTTTACTGAAAAGTTATCATAAGAGAATCTTGAAAGTCTGAAAGTATTTCTTTTCTCCTTTCCTTTTACTCTCCAGAGAACTACAGTGTTTCCCCAAAAATAAGACCAGGTCTTATATTAATTTTACTCCAAAAGATGTATTTTAAAGCTTATTTACCAGTTAGGTCTTATTTTCAGGGAAATATGGTACTTAAATGTGTCCGTCTGGCTGATGAACTTAACTGGAGCTTGTTTTTGGAGTAGAGCTTATATTACAAACATCCTGAAAAATCATGCTAGGGCTTATTTTCTGGTTAGGTCTTATTTTGGGGGAAACCCAGTAGGGAGAGTTCCTTCTATGATGCTTCCAACACCCCTCTGTTTCTGTGAACTGAAATATCTTTTGCATTGATGGTTGTTAGTCCACAGCTCTTCTTCCTGCCTCCCAAGATCATTCCCACATACCATTTCAGTGAATTCCACCAGCTCAGAAATGCCTAGTCCGTATCCAGTTGTGCCATCACCATTCATGCCCTCCCCCCACTAGGACTGAGCAGAATTCAGAAATTTGTGGCCTGCTGCCCTCAGTTCCTATAGATGAGCCCATAACTCACAGGTTAAACATTTGCCATTTCTAATCTATTTGTTGCTTTCTGTACCTGAAGAGTTAGAGGTGGTAAGGGTGAAGGAGTGTTAACCAACAGCAGGGCGAGGCAAATCAACAAAAAAAAAGATCCAGCTAACACTGTCAAAGGCTTTTTGAAAGTCTACAGAATCATTCCTCAAAGTGGATGCCTCATGGATGGATAACTGACCATAAACAGGAATCAGATGCTCAGAATAAATGTAAAATAAAATCTTACATCTAGAAGTAAGGGACTCTCATGAGCAATGGATTTATTTTGAGTTCTGTTTTTTTCCTGTATCTGAGATGGAGACAGTTGTAATAGCAGTTTTGAAGTATAAAGAGCAGAAAGAAAAGAAAACAGCATTTATATATATATATATATATATATATATATTTATTTATTTATTATTTGAACTTGTATGCCACCCCATCTCCGAAGACTTGGGGCGGCTCACAACTAAAAAACAAAGACAATAAATACTTAAAAAGCGATTAAACTAATTACAAGCCCAAATACTAAAACATTAAAATCCATCCCTCCCCCGAAGGAGGGGTCACAGCCCAGGTTGGTCAAATAACCAGGTCTTTAACTCACGGCGGAAGGTGTGAAGGTCAGGGGCCAGACGGAGCCCCAAGGGCAGTTGATTCCAGAGGTCAGGGGCCGCGACAAAATAGGCTCACCGCCGGGGAACCGCCAGCTGGCATTGACCCGCTGACGGGACCCCGAGGAGTCCTTGCCTATGTGCTCGCACAGGGTGGCCAGCATTTGATATTGGAAGAAGACGCTCCCTTAAATATTGAGGACCCATGTCGTGCAGGACTTTGTATGTCAAAACTAGAACCTTGAATCTCACCGAGCAACCGCAACCAATGCAAGCAGCGCAGGAGGGGGGTAACAAGGGAGAACCGGGTAACTCCCATCACCACCCACGCTGCCACATTCTGCACCAGCTGCAGTCTCCGGATGGTATGCAAGGGCAGTCCTAAATAGAGAGCGTTGCAGTAGTCGAGTCTAGAGGTAACAAGGGTGTGAGTGACTGTGCGCAGGGCGTCTCGGTCCAGAAAAGGGCGAAGTTGTTGAACAAGGTGGAGCTGGGCAAAGGCCCCCCTGGCAACGGCCCCCACCTGCTCCTCCAACTGGAGCCGTACATCCAGGAGGACCCCCAGATTCCACGCCCTATCCACAGGGGGCAACACCTCTCCCCCTATGGCCAATGATGGACAATCCTGACTGGGCGAGATGCCGATATGCACAGCCGCTCAGTCTTGGCGGGTTGAGTGAAGCATGTTCCTGCTCATCCAGATCCGTACCACATCCAAACACCGGGTCATCAGGAGAGGGCATCGCTGATCTGGTTTGGGGTGGAGATGTACAGCTGGGTATCATCCGCGTACTGATGGAATCTCACCCCAAAACCACGGATGATCTCACCCAGCGGCTTCATGTAGATGTTAAATAAAAGAGGGAGAGGACCGACCCCTGAGGAACCCCACAAGAGAGCACCCTTGGGGTCGACCTCACCCCCCCACCAACATTGATTGCGACCGCCCCGAGAGGTAGGAGGCGAACCACTGAAGAACAGTGCCCCCCACTCCCAACCCCGGGCGCAAAGGATACCATGGTTGATGGTATCGAAAGCCGCTGAGAGATCTAATAGGACCAGGACAGAGGAAAAACCCCTGTCCCGGCCCTCCAGAGATCATCCATCAGCACGACCAATGCTGTCTCCGTGTTGTAACTGGGTCGGAAGCCCGATTGATACGGATCCAGGTGGTCCGCTTCATCCAGGAAAAGCGGAACCTGCTGAGCCAACCTGCTCTCAACAACCTTCGCCAAAAAACAAAGGTTGGAGACTGGACGAAAGTTGTCTAACACGGTTGGGTCCAGGGCAGGCTTCTTCAGGAGGGGTCTCACCACCGCCTCCTTCAAGGCGGAGGGAAAAACACCCTCCCTTAATGAAGCATTGAAAACTTCCTGGAGCCAACCGCAGGTGGCCTCCCTGGTGGCATAAGTCAACCAGGAAGGACACGGGTCCAACAAACATGTGGTGGAACTCAGTCGCCAGATAATCCTGTCCACTTCATCCTCGGAAACAGGATCGAACTCATCCCAGATCACACTGGCCAGACTGCCTGTATCCTGTTCCTCAGACCATTGCAAATCAGACGGCAACCTGCCCCGAATCCGAGCGATCTTATCCAACAGATATTGACCAAACTCCTCAGCCCTTCCTCGCAACGGGTCCAACCCCTCTCCCATACGAAGGAGGGAGCAGGTAACCCGAAACAGGATGGCTGGGCAGGTATCTGTGGACGCTATGAGAGTGGAGAGATAAGACCTTCTCGCCTCTCTCATAGCTACCAGGTAAGTCCTAATATAGGCTCTTAGCTGGGCTCGATCGGACTGGGAGTGGGTGGACCTCCACCTGCTCTCTAAGCCCCTTCGATGACGCTTCATCTCCCGAAGCTCCTCGGTATACCAAGGGGCAATCCAGGATCCACGGCGTGTAAGGGGATGCATGGGGACAACCCTGTCGAGGGCATCCGAGGCAGCCCGTTGCCAGGCAACCGCCAGATCCTCGGCAGAGCTGTGGGCAAGGGAAGAGGGAAAAAAACCCAGTTCCGCTTGGAACCACTCAGGGTGCATCAGGCGTCTGGGGCGGAACCATCTAGGTGGCTCCTCATCCCAGCAGTGGGGGGCGGCCTGTTGGAAGACCAGCCATAGGAGATAGTGATCAGACCATGGAATGGGCAAGGCTGTAAAAGTGACTTGCCCTCTGTCACTACGCCACTGTTCAGAGACAAAAACTAGGTCAAGAGTATTTCCCCCCTCATGAGTCGGGCCCTGGATCAACTGGGTCAGGCCCATGGCTTCCAAAGAAGCCATGAATTCCTGGGCCAAACCCGACACCCGCCCCCAGGGAAGGCAAATTGAAGTACCCCAAGACCATAAGGTCCGGGAACTCCACTGCCACCCCCGAGAGGAGATCGAGAAGCCCAGGCAGGGCCGCTGCCACAGCTGGGGAAAGGTATGTGAGCAGCAGGCCCACCCGCCCATTAGGCCCCCACCTCAAGAGGAGGGTCTCACTCCTGCCTATCTCTGAAACAGAGACCTCCCTTGGAAACAGGGTCTCCTGAATAACCACGGCCACCCCACCACCCCTTCCCTGAGCCCGTGGTCGGTGCAGAACCCGAAAACCTGGAGGGCATAAATCAACCAGAGGGACACCTCCCTCCGGGCCCAACCAGGTTTCGGTGATACAGGCCAGGTCCACAGCCTCCTCCTCAATGATCTCCCGGAGGAGGGAGGACTTATTAGCCACAGACCTGGCATTAAAATACACCAACCTAAGCCCAGGGATCCCAGTTCCGATGCCCCCTAGGGAGGAGGCCATGGGTGGAGCGCCACCGCACACAAATGGCGGGTGCGCGCTCCCAACACATGATATGGCCCTATGCCTCGACGTCCCCTACCAATCCCGACCATCCTGGGGATCTTGGTCCCCACCTCAGGCCCCAGAGCCCCGCCGGCCCCCAACCTCCGCCCCGCCGGCCCCCAACCTCTGCATTTCAAAGACAAAAGGAGTTTCTTCTGCAAGAATTCCTCTCTCTAAAAATTAAAATAAAAGGCATTGTTGAAAAATGAAAGTAGCAGGTATTCAGATTTTGCATCCAGATTTTGTTTCTTTTGTATTTAATTTTAATTTATACATTTTAACTTTGAGTGCAGGTTCTCTGTTGTAGTATTTCCCTGCAGAAATGAATGTAACGTTAATTTAAGGCTCTGAGGTGGAGTGGAATGTTTCAAACTTGGAATTGCACTTGGCCTCCAAATACCTTAAAAT
This sequence comes from Naja naja, assembly GCA_009733165.1. Taxonomy (NCBI): domain Eukaryota; kingdom Metazoa; phylum Chordata; class Lepidosauria; order Squamata; family Elapidae; genus Naja; species Naja naja. Next base: position 15,855,543 of record CM019159.1, on the reverse strand, counting down.
AGTCTTAACCTACAATATAGCTGGAGGAGCCTAAAAATTATGAAAATAATTCATTTCCTTCAAGGTGTTAGTAACAACTTACAAAGCCCTTAATGGCGTAGGTGCAGGGTACTTGCGGGATCGCCTCCTGCCTGCATCACAGTCCAATCGCCCCGTGCGCTCCCATAGGAGGGGCCTTCTGGGAATACCGTCGGTCAGGCATTGTCGGCTGGCGGCTCCCAAACTAGGGCCTTTCTGTGGGGCCCGCCCTGTGGAATCAGCTTCCTCTTGGATCTGCGTTTGGCCCCTGATCTCTGCTCCTTTCGTGAGACTTGAAGACCTGGCTGTTTCAGCAGGCCGGCCTGGATTGACCTGGGGGTGGGTAGTTTTAATTTGTTTGTTTTAGTGATTTTATTGTTTTAACTTTTGGTAATTTGGACTTGTTTTTATTTGTATTGCTGTATATCTTTTTGTATGTTGCCCTGAGTCCTTTGGGGAGTAGGCATAAATCTAAATAAATAATAATAATAATAATAATAATAATAATACATTGTCTTTATACTGGCTTTTTAGTGGTATGACTATAATGGGGAAAACAATTGGTTGAGTCACAAATGAAGAATGTGTGTGAGCCAGATCATGCCACGTTTTCTTTCACCTGAGAAAAAGCCTGTAACATACTGTATGAAATGTCTCTTGTCATTCTCCTATTACTTGCATTTATTGGACATTGGAACAAACTATATATCTTTCTGTGTAATTAACAGAAGCCTCCTCCCCAATACACTTTTTCTTTCAAAATGCAGATGGCTTAATCACAAAGACATTCATTAAAAAAAACATAACAATTTCTTACAGGACAAGATGAAAACTACACTATGACATGGGAGAGGAATCCTTTCTGTTCTGTTCTGTTCTGTCCTATTCTATTCTATTCTATTCTATTCTATTCTATTCTATTCTATTCTATTCTATGAGCTACAGTGGCGCAATGGTTAGAGTGCAGTACTGCAGGCTATTTCTGCTGACTGCCAGATGCCTGCAATTTGGCAGTTCAAATCTCACCAGGCTCAAGGTTGATTCACCCTTCCATCCTTCTGAGGTGGGTAAAATGAGGACCCAGATTGTTGGGGGCAATACGCTAACTTTGTAAACCACTTAGAGAGGGCTGTAAAGCGGTATATAAGTCTAAGTGCTTATGCTATGCTATGCTATTCCATTCCATTCAAATATAAGTGCCCCCTTCAAAGGACTCCCAATTCAATGAGTTTAGCAGAGCACACAGGCTCCTCTAAAGTAATTTAAAAACCCAAAACTTCCAGATTTAAATTTCTCCTAGGTTGCCCCTAAAGGTAAACAAGGAGTAAAGAGATTAAGACAGATAACTTACTTGCAGACTGATGTATCAATAGAGTTTTATATGGGATTTTGTTACTGTATTTTAAATTAACCTGAAGTCTCAAGCAGATTTTACATGCAACCTGGGCTCTGCCATTTCACTGCAGAAATTAAGCCTACATAATAACACTTCCATAAAAAATGTAGCAATGAATAAAGCCTCATAATGAAAGGAAATGTTAGAGAAAGCCAAACTCCAGAGAAAACTTCCAAGCAATAAACATTCTATCCACACTTCCTTGAAAAATATGAGAAAACAATTCACTGCTTATTCTTTCAAGGTTGTTCTCTGGAGACAAAGCTTTTTTGTAAATTGCACTGTTCTGATAATATAAAAGTATTTCATTTGCTATAAACTGGCAGCCATGCAAGAGTTGTCTTATTAATATTGCATGGTGTGAGGATAAATTAAGAAGCAAGTGCACCATTCGGGGAAGAGTTAACTTTGTGTCATTTGCTGTGCTGGGACAAGTGTTGAAAACCGATGAAGAGCAGCCTGACTTTGATGCTGTGTAAATGTATTATTTGACTAACGTATCAAATATATCACAAGAAATACAGGACTATGAGAAATAGAAATTGGAATTAAAACTGCTGGGGGGAAAGTCAGATATGCTGCTGATACTATCTTGATGGCTGGAAGCAAGGCAGAAGTAAGGAATCCTCATTGGAAGGTTAAAGAAAATAGTGCAAAATTTTCCTTATTGGTCAATGTTCTTTTTAACTAGGATTACATCACAAGGGAATGCCAGCTCACTACAGATTGGTAGATAAGAAGTTGAAATAGTAATAAGGTATATCTTCCAAGGGGATGTGATGGCTCAGTGGCTAAGACGCTGAGCTTGTCGATCAGAAAGGTTGGCGGTTCAGCAGTTCGAATCCCTAGCATAGTATAACGGAGTGAGCTTCCATTACTTGTCCCAGCTTCTGCCAACCTAGCAGTTCGAAAGCATGTAAAAATGCAAGTAGAAAAATAGGGACCACTTTGGTGGGAAGGTACAGCATTCTGTACGCCTTCGGCGTTTAGTCATGCTGGCCACATGACCACAGAGATGTCTTCTGGCTCTTCAGCTTTGAAACAGAGATGAGCACTGCCCCCTAGAGCTGGAGACAACTAGCATGTATGTGCGAGGGGAACCTTATATCTTCCAAGGCCACAGGCATCTTTATATTTCCTAACTGAATTACCATGAACTGGTGCAGTGGTGGGTCTTTTCACTGGTAATGCCAAATCATGCAGCTGGTTCTTTACATTACCAATTCTTCCTCTGCATTCTCTGCTCAAAACTCCTGCAACCTTTTTTAAAAGACGAGACTGGCAAAATCTGTAGTTTTCAAGATTCCCAACATGAATCAAAAGTATATTGGGGGTGGATTCCTCCCACCCCACCCAATACTTTTGGAGGCTGATGATTCAGTAACAGTATTCCTGAGACTCAGGCAGAAACCTTTCCAGGGGGGCTGCTGGGGGTTTGCAGGGGTTCAGGAGAGCCCCTCGCTAAGATTCTGTGCAGTTTGAAGAACCCAAATTCCACTCCTGCCTGGTCCTGCCCACCCCACCCTGCCCCTCCCAGGAGTCCCCATGCAGCCCACTTTGGATGCAGGTAAGTGCAGGGTGCATGTGCAGGCTCGGGGAGGGCAAAAAACAGGCCTCATGGATGTTCGGGAAGGCTGGAAATGGACCAATTTCCAGCTTCCAGAAAGCCTCCAGAGCCCAGGGAGGCAGTTTTCACCCTGCCAGAGGCGCAAGAAAAGCCTCCAGCACCAGGGGAGGACAAAAATGTCCCCCCATCATGGTGGAAGAACTGACTAGGCCATGCCCACCATGACCACACCCATCCAGCAACCAGGCAGAGAACCCATTGCTAAAAATTTTGAAGGCAATTTGTTCCATTGTTCTCAGTGTTAGGAATTTTCTTCTTAGCAATAGCAATAGCACTTAGACTTATATACTGCTTTACAGTGCTTTAACAGCCCTCTCTAAGCAGTTTATACAGTCAGCCTATGGCCCCCAACTATCTGGGACCTCATTTTACTGATCTCGGAAGGATGGAAGGCTGAGTCTACCTTGAGCCTGGTGAGATTCGAACTGCCAAATTGCAGGCAGCAGTCAGTCAGCAGAAGTAGTCTGTAGTACTGCATTCTAACCACTGTGCCATTGCAGCTCATGCTCTAGATTTCTTCTCTCCTTGGTTAGTTTCCATCCATTGTTTTTTGTCCTGCCCTGATGGAGTACACTGCAGCATCACCATCACCATTGACTTTACAGATTGGAGTTGATTAGACATTAAGCCTAAAACCTAAAACAGTGGTTAACAATCCATAAAGCTCAGTAGTTGTCCAGGATAATTCATCAAAACTCAAATTTAAAAGTGCTATAAATCATCAATGTGGTAAAAACATGCCTGTAAAGGTATAAAGGTTCTTCTTAAAAATAGTGGGTTTTTCCTGCCTTGCTGGGAACCCAGGTTTGATGAGAAAATCACTGTAAGGATATAAAGACGTAACACCGAAGCCCATTTTGCTAAAGTACCTCAGTATCAATAACTCTGCTGCCATCAGGCTTCACTCCCAGGCTCTGAAGTAAATCACAGCTCGCTCAATACTTCATTCTTAGTTTAACCTCTCAGCCTGACTTGGCAGCAAATACACAGATATTATCAGTAAGATTAGAACCTTTATTGCTGACAAGAATGAATGCTCCCACATAACAGCCAATTGCCCTGTTGCAGTGCAAAAATATCAGTGTCTTAATGTGCGCTCTCAAGGTTTTAAATTCTATGCTTCTTCTTCTTGCCCTTCCAAATTAACAGGCAATTGACTGATGGAGATTCTCAGTCATCCAGGTCATGGTTGTCCCAAAGGTGTTTTTTCAAGAGGCAACTGGACTTTCTTGTTTTTCTTTGAAGACATTTCACTTCGCATCCAAGAAGTTTCTTCAGCTCTGACTGGATGGTGGTGAATGGAAAGATTTATACTCCTTGCAGACAGCTGATCATTTGCATTGTTTTAGTGAGTTGTTGAGGTCACCTGGAGGTTTATCCTAGGAGAATAAACCCATCAGGACTAGATTCAACAGTCCATCTGCATTTAAAAGACAAAGGCCGCTCTTTTGAAGACAGCAAAGTCCATACTTGGGACAGAGAGGACCTCTGGTTTAAAAGAGTGGTCAAATAGGCCATCTATGTCAAAACTGAACAGCCCTCTCTCAACAGAGGGGGAAAGATACATCATCATCTATCTCCAGTCCACAACACAGTCCTTTCAACAGGAACTCCACACCCACTTCACCACTCAGGTTACCCTGAGGTCATAGATAAACCTCCAGATGGCCTCAACGACTCTGTAAAAGAATGCAAATGACCAGCTGTCTACAAGGAGTATAAATCCTTCCATTCCCCACCATCCAGTCAGAGCTGAAGAAGCTTCTTGGATGAGAAGTGAAATGTCTTCAAAGAAAAACCAGAAAGTCCAATTGCCTCTTGAAACCTTTGAGGCAATTGGCTGATGGCGTCAAGGTCTTGGATAACTAACGTATGTTTACATAACACCATCCCTTCCAACAAACATACAGAACAACAAATAAAACCTTCTTTCAATTGTACAGTGTGTCTGTTTGTTACATATGTCCTGTGCACAATATCCATAATCTTTTCCTCTTAACTTTACATTCATATTGTATTAATCAACTTTCCATACCATATTACATCATTATACTATCATTAGAATTTTAATTTCAATTCCAAGTTATCTTTAAGAGCAAATCTCAATTCTTACTGAGTTTTATTCATGATATAACTTATTCAGAAATAATCAGTTATAATATATCATTACTGTTATGTTATACTTCAATTTCTTACTTTTCTATCTAACCATTGATAAAATAAATCCCAAATCTTATAATACTCCTTTTCTTCTTACTCTCTAATTGCTAATTTTAATCTACTCATTTGTGCACATTCCATTATTTTCTTAATCACTTCCTCCTCCATTGGAATTTTCTCATTTTTCTAATTTTGAGCAAATACAATTCTAGCTGCAGTTAAAACATTAATAATCAGATATGTTATTTCTTTATTGTAACCTTCAGGTAGAATCCCCAATAAAAATATCTCTGGTTTTAAATCTGTATGCTGTTTTGTCATTTTTATCAACCATGTGTGTATTTTAGTCCAATATCCTTTAGCTTCCACACATGTCCACCACATATGGTAATATGATCCAGGTATCTGATGACATTTCCAACATTTCGCCGATTTATCCTTAAGTTCAAGGATTCTTGAGATGTCTGCAAAGTACTACAGGTAGTCCATGCTTACTGATTGTCTTGGTTAGCAACTGTTTGAAGTTACAATACAATTTTTTTTTTAAATTACATTTATATGCCGCCCTTCTCCGAAGACTCAGGGCGGCTTACAATTTTTGGAGCACAACCCAATGCGCTCAGCAATAGCCTTCATTCCATTGTATATGCCTGCTTATTACTAAGCGGCATTTTTACAAGGTCAGCTAATTGCCCCCAACAATCTTGGGTCCTCAATTTACCTAACCCGAGAGGATGGAAGGCTGAGTCAACCTTGAGCCTGGTGGGATTCGAGCCTACAGTAATTGTAGACAGCTGGATCTTAAGAGCAGGCATTTAACAGCCTGAGCCACCAAAGCTCTTCCAGTACAACTGTTAAAAAAAAGCAATTTTATAATCAATCACATGATCATCATTCGTGACCTTCACAACTAACTTCCAACAAGCAGAATTAATGGAGAACAAGGGAGTGAAATTGGAAGTTGCACATGCTGTCTTGCTTCCTGACCACAATTATTCATTTAACAACCATAGTGGAAGTGAGGTTGTAAGTCTGGCAGAGTCACATAGGTTTTTCTTTTATTTAGTGACCACAGTGCTTTAAGACAGAGTTGCCAGTCCCAACAGGGGCCAGTAAGTGAGGACTATCTGCATAATATCTTGACTCATGTAATGGGAAAAAAATGTTGGCTTATTTTCTATGGTGAGCTTTCTAAAGACATTAACTATTCTAAGCTGGACGCCAAACCTGGTGGACCCCTGATTTAAACTAGCTGAGCTCCCATCACTACTCATTTAAAATCTACTTCACTAAACACAATACTTTATTGATTAGCTTGTAAGCCGTATCAGAATACAGAATATAAAATACAGAATAATTAAACCATGTTAGAAAGTAGAGGAAAAGCAGGAGTGGGCTGCTGTGGGTTTGCAGGGGTTCGGGAGAGCCCCTAGATAAGATTCTGTGCAGTTCAGAGAACCCCAAAATCCCACTCCCCACCCACCTCACCCCTCCCAGGAGCCCCCACGCGGCCCATTTTGGATGCAGGTAAGTCCAGGGTGCGCGCGGAGGCTCAGGGAGGGTGAAAAACGGGTCTCCCGGAAGTTCGGGAAGGGATTCCAGAGGGCCTCCGGAGTGTTTTTGCCCTCCCGGAGGCTTGAGGAAAGCCTCTGGAGCCCAGGGAGGGCAAAAATGCTCCCCTGCCATGGTGCAGGAGGCCGACTAGGCCATGGACATGCCCACCCAGCAACCAGGCAAAGAACCCCTTACTAACATTTTTGAAGCCCATCCCTGAGCAAAAGTAATAAGTAAAAAAAAAATGCAAATCGTATTTCTGTGTTGCCTTTTACAATTTACTCCACTAAGACCTACATACGCAGTTCTCAATTGTACTGTTTTGTTCGGATAAAGCAGGGCTGTCAAATTCCTAGTCCGCAGGCCAGATGCGTCATGCTCTGGCCACACCCACACCCACTTTAGCAAAGGGGGGGGAGTCCCAATACGTCATGTGACGCCGCCATGACATGAGTTTGACACCTCTGAGATAAAGGGATCCACCTTAGTAGATTTTCCTTTAAATGGTACTTGAACCCTTTGAATGCTGCCTCTGAAAAACACACCTAAATTACTGCAACAAACTTTGGAGTCACTTCTCTGTATGTATTTGTTCATGGAGTGAACCAATGTATGTTCTGGATTGTTGATAGTGGGAGCTTTTGTATTTTGATATTGTTTTTTCATGTTGGGAGCTGCTGAGCCTGCATACATTTGTGGTGGGCTATAAACATGATTGATCAATCAATCAGTAAAACGATTTCTGTAGGCCAGTTAAATAGTTCCTGTTCTATGTCAGCCTTTCATTCAGCTGATTTCAGCTGAGTGAGTACAGTATGGCTCCAGGCAAATGCTGAGCATGCAGCATTTTACTTTCCAAAAACCTCTACAGTTTCTCAAAATTGTGAAAGCACAATCTTTTGGACAGGGCCAGCTAATAGAAAACTTCCACATAATTGCAAGAAAGCATCCAAAGTAATTAAATAGAAAACAAGAAAAGACCTGAGAGGCTATGTAACCCATACCTGCTCAGAATGGCATCTCTTACAGCAGTGTTTCTCAAATCTGGCAACTTTAAGATGGGTGTGGACTTCAACTCCCAGAATTCCCCAGCCACTAATCTATCATAGATAACCTGGTGGCGAGTTTAGAACAATTACAGGTACCAAGTGGTCATTCTGTACCAGAAGTCTCCAAACTTGGCAACTTTAAGACTTGTGGAGCATAACTGGCTGAGGAATTCTGGGAGTTGAAGTCCACAAGTCTTAAAGTTGCCATGTTTGGGGACCCCTGTTCTATACCATGCCTGAAAATGGAAACTGAAAGCTACTGAGATGTACCTTATTGCTTAATTATTTTTAATTATTTTTTTCTATGTATCTTACCTCTGACTTGGCTCTCTCTGAATTCGCTGCTTGGTTTGTTTGTTGGTTTGTTTTTCAAAAATTGCTGGTTGTAATGCAGTATATATTTCTTCACCTTAGGGGAAACAACTGATCTTGTCCAGCCTACCGAATCTTCCTCAGATTAGGAAAGACCAAATGGAGATCTCTCTTTAATACGCTGCCATTACAGGGAGGCAATTTATCAAATGCAAAAATATCCAGATTGTGGATTTCATAGTGATCTGTAATGTCAAAGGCTGCTAATGGACCATAAGATTTTGCAACTTCCCCATAAACAGCTGCTTAATGAAAAATCAGTTAAATCGTTCACAGATCACTTGCAGCTGTGCCCTTTTGAATTGTTCCTGCCTTGCCTAGCAAAGGTTACATTAACAGAACAGAGAGTAAATGAGGTGTAATTTTCTTTTTTTTTGTTTTCCTGCCCTCCAGACTTTTCTGATTCATCTCCTTTTCCCCCTTGAACTCAGAGCATAATTGGAAGATTCACCAATGTCTGACATATGTCTGAAACAAGGAGTAACTTTGCCTATCTTGTAGTTAGTAGCTCCTAGCTGAACTTGTCAGGGCTTCAAAGACTTACACATGTCTAGGCCTGGTGAGTAGGTGGATGGAAGACTCCCAGATAATTATAGAGCTCCTAGACTCAAAAAGGCATCCTAGAAGGAACCAGCAACAAAGCCAACTTCATATTCCTGCCAAATAAATTGCACAGCTGCATCCATGATGCTGCCAGGTGTTAAGGCTGACTCACAGCAGATTTTATTTTTTATAAATATAACCAGTTTCTGGGTCCATATCAGTTGAACCTGGAATTGAATCAATTATAGATGAAATGCAGATCTTTCTAGATATGCTGCAGCCCTGTTAGAATTGGGAGTCATTCACTTGAGTGGTGGAATTCAAAAAAATATACTACCAGTTCTGTGGGCGTGGCATGGCTTGGTGGGCGTGGCAGGGGAAGGATACTGTAAAATCTCCATTTGCTCCCCACTCCTGGGGGAAGGTTACTACAAGATCCCCATTATAATTCTTTCCAAAGATGGGGATGATACCATTCTGCCCTCCAAATCCTAATAAATTTCCATCTATTTTTCCTTTGGCTTCATTCCAGCTTTCATTTTTCAATGTTTTTCTATCAGCCAAAAGACCTATGTGGTATTTATTATATGTCAAAACAAGAACTCTTTGGATGTTACATGCTAGAGACAAACAACTGAGGAATTCCATTGTCTCATTGTCCTGGCAAATGTCTTCGATATAAAATCACTGGCTCGATACCTGTGCTTCACTACAAAACTATATGGTCAGGCTTAGTTTTTGGGGAGGAAAATAAGAAGAAAAATTCTGCCTCTGCCTACCAGCATCCATCGGTATTCATCTGGCTAGCATCCTGTCAGTGTGTGAGAGAGTTGAGGGCTGGCTATTTGGAATCTGAAGCAGTATTTGCTGTGTGAGCAAGAAGACAGCAAGCAGCCTGGGCGTGGCTTAGCTCAACTGTTCTTCACTAAAGCTGCTTGGTGCTGTGAAACTAAAACTGAAACTCCTCTCCTCTGCTTGTGTTTTGCATCTGGAAGAGATTTCTTTTCAGGTGGGGAGGGGGAGTAGAACTTAGCATCAGAGCGTGTTAATAATAATATACGAACTACTAATGCTCTAATGTCATTTTGAAAAATCCTTTCTTAGCGAGCACCTAGAAGCCAAGAGGAACATACATGCCAAATTTCAGGTTTGTAGGCTTTACAGTTCTGGAGATTTTGTGATGATGCATGAGTGGTATTTTGCTTTCTTATATATGTATTTTAATGTTGTTGTGACTCCATGATAAAATCACAGAGACAAGTGATTGTCTCAAACTAAGACAAATGAAATATTGAGAAGCAGAACCTTATTTAGGTGTGTCAATTTTTTTTCAACTTTCAATTTCCAAACATTAGGGGTGCTCAAAAGTTGTGCCTTGGGGATTGTAAATATATTTTGGTTCCTTTAATATAATTTAGATGTACTTGGTAAGTAACTACATAAATAGCATAACTTTCTAACATTTTGTTTGTTTCATAATACACTGTACATAAACAAATTAGCCATACTTGACTTGCCCAAAACCACAAACAGAACAGAAAAGCATCCAGGAATGCCTGCTGGAATTTGTCCTAAGAAAGAGATTTCAGAAAATCTGAACTACTGGGTCTTGTTACTCTTTGCTTGTTAGCAGCCATGCATAAATAGAGGCTGAAGGATCAGATGAAAAAATATTTAAACCCTTCCTTTGGCATCAGCTCTTTTATTATTTAAATTGATCTCAGGCTACTTTTTTCTTGCAGAGTTCCAAAACTATGTTTGGAATCTTGGAGGTAGGAAGAATTTGAGTGTAGTAGTAGAAGAAATTATCTTAAAGGCATTTTCCTCTTTTCCTATTTCCTACCATCCGCCAGTACACTGAAGCAAGGAAGCAATAGTTCTAGCACAAAGTTCTGATAACTTGCAGCACCATTGTAAAACAAGGGTAGAGATGCTTCCTTTTTCTGGATCTTTCACTGTTTTACAAAAACTATGAGATCAAACAACTGAATTTAGTCATCCTGTTTGGTGAGAGGAAGAGGAGGAGGAGCAGAAAAATCCAAACTGAAGCAGACCTATTGCCAATTCATCAGCTCTCCTGAATGGACTGAGCCAACAGGAGCCCACAACCTCCCTTAGTTCCACTTTGAACCACATTTATTTTTGAAGAAAAGCCATGGCATACATTTTATGAAATCCCATTTTTACCTTTGGGGGAGGCGGAATCAGAACTTTAAAACTAGACTCACTGGCTCTCAAACATAGTTATTTTAACTTAAGGATGACAAATCTATGCACATAGCACCACTTACTGGCAAAATCAGGAAAACAATATTATTTTTTAGTCGTACATTTTATAGCAAGCTAGTGACATCACAGGACCAAGTCTACCTATGATTCAGATAGAATTTACTTTAAATTTAAATGTCCTTTGATACCACTAGTCTCAATTGTTGCAAGATTTTTTAAAAAAAAAAGGTGGATGAAAAACAGAACCAAGATGAAATTTTCAAAATGTTATAAAGAAGTGGCAAAAATTGGTGGGAACCAGTGGAGAGCAGAAAGCAGCTGTTCCCTCATATCCATTTTCCATGGTTTGTATCTGTAGGGAAATAACTACCCTGTAGTTATTGAGGTGCAGGGCATTTACAGCAAACAACAAGGTTGCCAAAAGGACCACATCTGTGGGGTGATGTCATTACACAAATGCTGCAACTATGCACTTGCATCCTATTTCTGCTGCAAATACGAAGTCTCACCATTTGTATCATGATATCTGTCATGCCCCTGTTAGAATCTGACTCTGAGGAGAGGAAAACAGCCAACAGGGAGTGGGAGTGTGGCTCCAGAGGTTGTGGAGGAAACTGGGGAAGGGCACAGGCCAGCTGGACATTCAAAGGAAGACCCAGGCCCATCCCCTCTTCATCCTAGGGCATGCAGGGAGGAGAAGATAAGGGAGAAATGTGATTGGCGTGGTCTATGGGGGAGAAAAGGGTCCTGATTCCCTTCATGGGCTGCAGCTGTGAGGACTATTTAAAAGGACAAACTGCACATGACCCAGTGCTGAAAACAAAGCATGAAATAATTCTAGTCTTTCAGTTCTTATCTGAGTTCTGGTGTCCTTTCCAGTGTGTATATTTCTATATCTGAGGACATCTTCAAGCCCTTATCCTGCCTTGTCTCCTTAATTGCTTCAGTGTGGTTTGTGTTGTTTTTTGTCTATTTGAAGTTTGAAGGGAAGTTCTTCCTTTTTGCAACTGTTTGTGGGGGAGTTTTTTCTCCAGTCAATGATAATTGGACCTTTGAAGCCAAGTTGAAGGAATTAAAGGGACTTCAACTGTTTTTGTCACTTTGTTGCTTTTGTATCCCACCCTGGGTCATCACAATATCTGTACCATGCTGCTAAATCAGGGGTATCAAATTCAAGGCCCGTGGGCTGGATGCAACTTGTGGGGTGCTTAGATCTGGCCTGCAAGACCACCCTGGAAACAGCCAGCCCACAGTGCCTCTGCCAGTGAAAATATTTTCATACAGCCCCTTGAGCTTCATTTTCATTGGCAGAGCACTGCAGGAGGCTGTCACAGCCTAAAATGGAGGCCAGGAGGGCCACATGTGCCCCGCCTGAGCTCCATTTTCACTGGCAGAGTGCTAGCAAAAGAAACTACTAGCAAAATTTAATCCCCCTGCCACCATAGGTACCCCAGACACGAGTGACATCGAGATGGCCATGCCCACCCTGGACACACCCACCTGGACACACCCATTGCCCCCCAAGGTCAAACACAACCCTGATGAAATCGAGTTTGACACTCCTATGCTATATCAACCAAAGTGTCTTTCTTACTGAAATGATCAGGGCATTAAAAAAATGCATGACACTGCTCAATATTTACAAAAGATACCAGTAATTATTGTAACATTTTTTTAAAAAAATCCTGAATGCTCAGTACTTATCCATGTGACAGATGCTGAATAAATATCTAAGAAATGGGGAAAATAAGTTAGAAGAAAATGAAGAAGCACCAAAAATAACCTCATGCTTTTTAATACACCTGTTCACAAAAGACTTCACAGTGATTAGTTCATGTAAAAAGTTCATGTAAACAATGCAAAGTGTGTTCACAATTGTCTCTTTGTAGCAGCTGGTCTAGGAAAACAGAAGGAGGCAAAAACCTTTACAAGATGTTCAGTGGAAGACAGTGTTATACCAAGAACTGGTCTATTCAAATGGCAACAAATGAAGGGAGAAATAGCTGTCAGCGTCCAAATCCTCCATATGTCCCAAATACATAATAAAAACAACAATAATAAAGAGATATTTTGGAAGATTGGACAAGATAAAAGCCAAGCTTAGAGAGATATTCTAGAACATTGGTGCTACCCAGAGTTGGTATTCACCAGGTTCTGACCAGTTCTGGAGAACCAGTAGCAGAAATTTTGAGTAGTTCAGAGAACTGGCAAATACCACTTCTGATTGGAGATTTTACAGTATCCTTCCCCTGCCACACCCACCAAGCCACGCCCACAGGACCGGTAGTAAAAAAAATTGAATCCCACCACTGGTGCTACCACCGAGAAGGCCGCGTCATCCATTATGCCACAATTATGAAAATATAAATTCGAAGAACTGAAGTAGAAGTCATATGCACAGAGTTTGGATATGCATGTTTTGTTAAATAACAGCCTTGGAAAAACTTAAACTGGTATTTTGGCATCTTTAACTGAATGGACCTCAACTCCCAGAATTCTGCACTCAGCACATTTTAAAGTTGCAAGGTGTGAAAAACACTGGCTAAACTAACTGGGATTCCACGTAAAGAACAAGCCACCTATCTAATGCTGCAACTGATGGTTAGAGAAAGAGGCACTGATGCCTCTTTCAAAGAGCAGCTTCAGAGAGGCAAATCTAGCAGAACATTTAGAAACTGGAGTCTGGGAAAATCTGTTCCAAGCCTATTGTCTAATTTGATAGCATTATGCATTTTATTACAATGCAATACAGTTAAATAATTTAATACATCTCCATATGCATTATGTTTTTTATTCCTGCCTTGTCCTTCCAGTGTACTTTTCAGTACAAAGATGGGGTTCCAGTTTTGATACCTGGCAGTTATCGGAGATTAAATAAAAAAATTGTGGGGTGCAGGATTCCACATGGGAGCAACCTCTAACCCGCACACTTTCAAAACAGGAGTTTACAGATTCTCAAGAAAGTTGAAACGAAGCTTTGCCTGTAGGGAAACCTCTGACAATGTTCTCAAAGACATCCTCATGACAGCAATTTCAAAGCTCCAGATGAGTAGATTCTGCACTGTTGGAATTTCAGGAGGATACAAAGTCAAATACAGTGCCTTATGAAAAGGAACCGCAATGCTGTTTCAAACGTCAATTCTAAGGCTTCAGTTGCAAGCATGTCATAAAAGTGAATAGGAATTAAATTAGAAACACTGCCTTTATTTTTGTTTTTCCATGGATTCAAGCATAATCATGTAGTTCTCTAACCTAGGGTATGAAAGAGATTTGCCTCTTTATTTTAACATCACAGTCTAATTGGAACACCTTTATAATCCTGGGTAACATTCGATTTGAGATTTAAGCAAGCCTAACATTAAACCTATCATATATTCATATTAAGCATTGTTGTAAGGGCTCAGTCCTTTCTTTTACTTCATCATCTTCTCTTTCTCGTGATTTACTAGGGTTATTCTCCATCCTTGAGAGTCTATGTTTCTGTTTTTGCTTATAGCCTGAATCAGCTTTCTTTAGATGTACCCTCCAGCTACATTGTCTATGCTGGCTGAGAATGCAGGATATTATAGTCAGCCCTTCTAAAATACCAAATTGGATAATGTTGATTTGTTATTTATGATTATTCATCAGATCCTATCCACAAAGATTCAGGATAACCATCTTGATATGCTTAGATTACAAAAATATAGCATAAAAATCTAGAATAATCACAACATCTCAAATCATTCAATACAGTGAAGGTAAAGATATTTATTTTGGGATCTATCTAAGGCTATCTACAAAATAATCACTAAAATATACACACACCACAGTTTTTTTAGGATTAACGTTTAGTTCTCTACCTTACATGTGATAGAAGTAGATTTTCCACAAAGCTACCATTCTTCATTCTTAAAATTAATGACAATACCAAATATACCCACTGTATTGAGGGACATTTAAAAAAATATTTATTTTTATTTTTTATCTTTTAGGACAGCAAGACATCTGACCATAGGAATGTTTAACCTAGTGATTAAAAATAAATAACATGCATTAAATAAGAAGTCAACAATCAACCATTCCAAAGCAGAACTAATCATTTACCCAATGATAGAAGACAAAGTGGAATGAGTCTAACTCTTGAAAAAAGAAGGGACCTGTAACATGTTGCATAGTGGGAGGTTCTGAAACAAGAATTATCCAAAATATCAAGGACAGAGAGCTGAAAATAGAGAAATGATTCCTATAATTAGTTCCTTCCACTCATAAAATGCAATGTGATGGCAGACCCTACACTTCAAGTTATTGTAAGGCCTATCTCTGACATTTGAATTCATGTAGGCACTTCTTAACCACAATAATACATAGAATCAGCAAGCCTAAAACAGGTGCAGTATCACAGGTGCCATTATAATCTGAGTACATACTCAACTAGTATGACAGAAAGCTTTGATGTCCATCAAGATAGGAAGCAGAGAATTCCATTTCAATCAGGGCAATCTTTTAGCCCCATAGAATGGAAATGAATCTGAGTATCTCCATGTTTGACTTCCAATCACACCAGAGGTGGTATTCAGCAGGTTCTGACCAGTTCTGGAGAACCGGTAGCGGAAATTTTGAGTAGTTTGGAGAACCAGCAAATACCACCTCTGACTGGCCCTGTCCCCATTTATTCTTTGCCTCCTGAGTCCCAGCTGATTGGCTGGGGTCTTCTTTTGTTGCCCTGCACAGGAGAACTGAGCTGGAAAGCAGGTTAGTGGGGTGGGGAGGGAATGGAGATTTTACAGTATCCTTCCCCTGCCACGCCCACCAAGCCACGCCTACAGAACCGGCAGTAAAAAAATTTGAATCCCACCACTGAATCTCACACACACATACACACACACACACACAGACAGAGGCTCACACACTGCACTAAACTATGACTTGTTTCATTTTGGATTTATTGAATAAACTACATAGTATGCAGTGTGATCCTAAGTGAAGTCATCATCTGGGATTTACAGGGCCTGGGTTTACAAAGCCTACATGAAAGGAAGAGAAATATTAAGATTTATATGGTTTGTGTGGAACAAGAGATTAAGCAAGACACTCTTTGTGAATGTAGCTAAGGGCTGTGCAAAGACAACAGCTACAAGCACTGTTTGCTTTCCATGAAAACTAGTTATCAATATTCTTACAACAAGCCATTCAGAGTTCCTTCAGCAGAGCTGGGGCCCTTGAAAAGACATAATGAAAGAAGCTCTGAAAACCATCCTTGTCCTTTCTTAAGAGCCCAGATAAACGTTAATTATTCCAAGGTGAGCTTGTGGATTAGATCACAACCAAGGGAGTCTTCTATAGGCTTGAACACAAGCACAACAAAATATTTCCCAGAAGTACATCATTAACATTATGTCACAGAAAGCCTATTATATAAAACTGTCAGATTGCAGAAAATCACAACTAATAAATCCTTTGGATATAACTAGTACCAACTTCAGACTAAATGGAAGAGAAAAGTAGACTGCTAACATCTAGCCAGAGAATTGTCAACTAGGGTGTAGATAATTTGGTTGCCCTCCTATTGTTTTGAAGGACTACCATTCCCATAGTGCTTTGCAATTGTCCTATGGTTAATAGGAATTGAAGTCTCTAACATTTGGAGATCGTGAACCCCTTGCTTCGTCACACTTGCTATCTTTTATCTTTATCTTTTATTGATTTGATTGTAATCTGTTTCATGTTGTGAGCTGCCCAGAGTTTTGGAGAGTCGGGTGATACACAACTTTAATAAATTACCATTGGTTGCATATTCAGCCTGATTTTTAAAGCAGATTTGGGAGCCTCCTAGAGTACGTGATGAAATCAGCAACTATAAAGTTTATTTTTAAATTGTAAATCGGGTAAAAATGAATGAAAGAAACTTTGATTTATCTTTCTTGTGAAAAGTCTAAGATAAGGAATCCTCCCTCTGTTCCTTTGAAATATCCACGTTTTGTTTTGTTCAATGGATATATTCTAAATAGCACTTGTTTTCTTAATTTGTTTTAGAGTAGAAGGTAAAGGTACTGTTGCAGGATGTAAGCTATTCCAAGCAAAGCTGCCTTCTGCAGTGGTGACTTTGTCAATGCCAATAATGTTCAAATGGTGCTTCAGTGGTTTTGCACCCAAGGTGCCTATTACTATTGGTACTACCTTTGCTTTCTTTTGCCACCGTTGTTCTATTTGTAGGTCTTTGTATTGTGGGTTTTTTTCCTCCAGTTCTTTCTCTTCTGTTCTACTATCTCCAGGTACTGCTGCATCCACTCTCCTGATTTTTTTTGTCTTTCTTATCAGCTGCTTTTAAGTCTAGAGTGTTGTGTGGCATAGATTCTTGCCTAATTGAATTCTAAAGTCTGAGAGCACTTTTGCTTTGTTTTTTCAATTTCTGTTACATTGTCTATTTGGTGGTTTCACCAGATTCTTCCTTGCAAGCAAGTGGTATTTCTTGCAAATCTTCCAATGTATCATTGTCGCTGTCTGTCATGCCGTTCTTTGTAGTCAATCTGTGCACTACAGCTGCCATGGTAAAAAGACAAGGGAAGTGATTCCAACCATTTTGGCATCATGTCCCTTTTTAATGGCTTTGGGAACCTTCTGCCTCCTCACCCAAATGTCCATTCAATGCATTCTCTTTTTGCACATGTGTCAAAATGCAGATAAGCCTTTCTCCCACTAAGAGCCGCAGTGGTGAGTGGTTAGAGTGCAGTACTGCAGGCTACTTCTGCTGACTGCGGACTGACTGCAATTTGGCCGTTCAAATCTCACCAGGCTCAAGGTTGACTCAGCCTTCCATCCTTCCAAAGAGGGTAAAGTGAAGACCCAAATTGTTGGGTGTTATGTATGTAGGTTTGAATGTTATTGGTTTATTTGAACTGTTCTTGTAAAATGTCAAATGGTATTGGTTTAAATAGTGCGGGAAGAAACCCTGCACTCCCATTGGCTGGCAGCTACGGCTGCAGGCTATAAGAGGCAGCCGTAGCCAAGCCTGGTCGGGTCCATTCGAGCTGTAGTCACTAATAAAGTCTTTGCTGGAACTCCTCGCGTCTGACTCTTCATGCAAACTTAACATTGGGGGCAATATGCTGACTCTGTAAACCACTTAGAGAGGGCTGTACAGCACTGTCAAGTGGTATATAAGTCTAAGTGCTATTGCTGGTGCTATTTTTTCCAGGGATCTGCTGCCACTATTCTCATTAATCTACTCAATCCCTTTATTCTTGCTCTCTGATCACCAGTTTTTGCAATGCTTTCCCTCTCCCCTTGCCTCCCCATCTTCTTACCTCAGTTTTCCTGGTCTATTTGAAAATTCTTGGTAATTTTTAACACTGATTCTTCTATATAAGTTTTACTTCCTCCCAGCCACACATCCTTTCTTGGAATTTCCCTAGTTTACGAATTCCCATATAAAAGGTGATTGGGTTGCATTTTACCAGTTGTCATTCTGTGGGCAGAATAGTAAAATGTCTTTTATTATGCTAAGAAACTATGCTACACAATGGGAATACTCAGGTGAGCCCAACGAAAGTTTGTTTATTGAGAGTGTTTAGTTATATGTTATATCTCAGCCTTATATCTTTCAAGCCGGTAATGAAGAAAAACAAGAATGCAAAACCACCACAAGGAAAAGGGAGGTTAAATGTCATTTGAAAAAAATAAAAAGAAACGTGATGGCTACCGAGATGAATGCTACTATGACAGCCCTGTCACCCAACAGACAAACTGGAGTAGATGCTTGAGGAACAAACTGCCACATCTTTTCATGTGGGCTCATTTGAAACCAAACACAAGCGCTCCAACGTGGAAGAGGTCGGGGGGGGTCAAGAATCATTTCCCTTAAAGGAAAGTCATAACTTGTAAATTTTATTCTCCTTCTCTATAATGTTCATGGATGTGTTTGGAAGCAATTGTCCCAACAACACAGCTTAATCATAATAGATCCCTTCACAGAATGCAAATGACAGAGTGAATAAAGAAAACCCATTTTTAGGCTGATTGCAGTTACTGTCACTTAAGGCAGATGTACTGGCTCCCAGAGAAGCTGTGTTCATAATTCAGAATACCTTGTATGGATGAGAAAAGCCATCGCTATTTTTCTCCCTTCCTTGGTTATCAGAAGAGTACATACAGTCCACCTACGCACAAATTCTGAAAACAGGCAGATACAAATGTTATATTATGACTTGATTATGGCCTCTCTTCTTTCTTGTTCTGTACAAATGTTGGCACTAATATGGTATTCTACCAGTTCGGTCTGGTTCTGCTGAGCCAGTAACACCAAAGAGCAGCAGAGACCAAACCAGTTCTCTAAGACGCTCTGCTGTTGGGGCCCACCCACCTACCTGGGCTCCCATGTCCTGCTTTTGAAATACAGCTGCTTTGCACAGCATATTGCCACACATCAGCTGCTGAAACAACAGGGAGAGTGCAGGATTGCAGGAGGTGAGTCGGAAAGCCATTGTGGGTTTGGCATGCACGCATGCGCAAAGTATATGCTCGCACACAAAGCATACCCACCAAGCCACACCCACCGAACCGGTGGTAAACTTCTTTGAAATGCACCACTGGTCTCAACACATGTTTAGGCAGTGGCTTGAATATGGTTGCTGTAGATTAATAGTAGAAAGTGTCCAGCAAAAAGATCTGATCTCTTTTCTGTATCAGTGCGACCAAACACAGACAAGGGCATTCCAATTGTCCAAAGAAGATTCAGGAATTGATTCCTGCATGATTCATACATAGGTCTTTTTTATTCAATCACAGTAAAATCAACCCATAATATATGTTAAGTATATAATCCTCTTCTACTCATTCATTGAATGCACCTACAAAGTAGACATTGCAGACTATAAAGCAAATATAACTATTATTATTATGGTTAATCTTCCGTTTGATCCATGGTTTGGAACTGGTAAAAACTTAACAGTTCAAGTCCTAACCAAGAACCTAAGAGCTGTTAAGGCAGGAGTTCCCAAACTTGGCAACTTTAAGACTTGTGGACTTCAATTCCCTATGCTGGCTGAGGAATTCTAGGAGTTGAAGTCCACAAGTCTTAAAGTTGCCAAGTTTGAAGACCTCTGTGTTAAGATAACATCTGAATATACAGGCAGTTCTGAGTAAGGTGGTTTTTTAAAAGTTAAGAATATTCAGGTCTCATAAGATCAAAATCTCCCTGTATTTAGGTAGTCCTTTGGGTATTGGTCCAAGAGCTTCTAACTACTATTGGTACAACCATTGATTTCTTCCTCCACAATTGCTCCACTTCAAATTGCACTTAATAAATATCAGTATGTTCCAATCATGGGTTCCATCTTCCCAAGTTTCAGTAATAACAACAGCATTGTACCTGCCTTCATGTATTTTGAGTTCTCCCTCTTAGTTCTTCCTTGTCCTTCTCCTTTGGTAACCATAATCACTTGACAAATGGACAAGTGGACATTGGACAAATCATCATCCTCTGAGGAAGAATGAGGAGAATTAAGTATCAGCCAAAGCATATTTCCCCAAAACCTGACCAGGAATTCAGACAAAGAACTGGTGTCATCTGCTTCTTCTTTTTTCTTCTACAGTTCAGAGAGTTGACCTTGAAGTCCCTTCTCAACTTGCAGGTTGGTGAGAATGGCAGTGTCATCTAGCAGAGCACAATAAAAAGAGTCAGTTTGCTGTAGTGATTAAGGCATCAGGCTTGAAACTGGGATATTGTGAGTTCTAGTCCCTCCATTGGAACAAAAAATAACTGGGATATTGTGACTTCTAGTCCCACCATAGGTACAAAACCATTTGTATGACTTTGGGTCAGTCACTCTTTCCCTCTCAGCCTTAGGAAGGCCATTTCTCAAATCTTGCCAAGGAATGCACGAATTAGTCCAGGCTGTTTTCAAAAAACTGGAAAGAACTTCTTGAGAATAAAGATTTATTCAGCAGTTAAGATACCATTTTGCACATGGAATTTAAAAGTAGATCTCTCCAGAGCATCCAGCAGGATATGTCATTAGATGTGTCTGCAAAATATTGATGGGATTGACTGTCCCTTAAGGTTGAATACAGCTGCTTCAAAATCTTTGCAAGCACATCCATGCACAGATGACCTCAAAGGAGCTTTGCCAAAGAATAACACTTTGTAGTTTATACGAGGCTTGCCTTCAAGTGAACTGCTCAGCCATGCAAATAAGCTTCAGTTGGACATATAAGTTGGGAACAGAAGTCAGTTGCTGCAGGTGATGTACATTTACAGTTCTCCTTCTATTTCTGGCTCCGTTTACTAAAACAGATTCCTAAATGTTGCTTTCCCACTTCCTCTTCTGGATTCTTGATAGCATCTATATTATTCTGATCTTCAGATTGGCCTTGGCCTTGGATTGCATTTGCAATCTTTCTATCACAGTGTTTTCTGTGTTCTTGGCCCTTCCAGTCCTATGATTCTATGTTCTATGATCTTGACTCTTTAGAATACACATTACAGACAGACAGAGCCTTACTTATTGCATGGGGGGGGGAACTTTATGCATAGAGATTTGAAGAATCTTATGCACACTTTAAACTTAATGTTTAAAGGCCAGAACCTTTCTATTTTTGAAGACAGATCTGAGTGTGGATAGAATCAGCTGAATTCAGCAATGTTAGAATGATACATGTGCTGATTATAACTCAGACGTAGTTCTCCTTGGTGTAGAAAAATGTACCTTGGTCTGAGACCAAGTTTAGAATAATTATCTTGCAGTTGGGTCTATTTTCTACTTGATAATTCTGGTGGGTTCTTGGCTAGAGAGCTCAGGCAGACTCATATTCTTTTGCCTTTTTTTTCCTTTGATCCCACAGGCAAATTGAGTTCTCCAACCAATATTAGGTAGACACTGTGCAAGCTTTCTGATTTGCAAAGTATGGTTTGGTCTGGATCAGAACCAGGTTTATCTACAACAGGAGTCTTCAAACTTGACAGCTTAAAACTTGTGGACTTCAACTCCCAGAATTCCTCCTCCAGTCATGTTAGCTCAGGAATTCTGGGAGTTGAAGTCCACAAGTCTTAAACTTGCCAAGTTTGAAGAGCCTTGCTCCCATGATTGTGTTGCTGAAGGATTTGCAGTCACTCCAGAACAGAAAGTTGACATCTTAACATTGAGATTCATGACAACTAAACCTAAATGGGTAATACAAGCTACAAAAAAGGAACTGCTTAATCTCATGCTCTCTCCCATCCCAACCAAATGTATTTTCTATATGTCTAGAAAAGAGATAATTAAATGAGTTAAAACTCTTCCTCAGGCTCTGTTTCAAAGCTGCAGTAATCTGATTCTGGAAACCAATTCCATTAGTATTGAAATCTAATATGCCGAGTGTGATATAAAAACAGAATACACACACACACACACACACACACACACACGTGTGTGTGTGTGTGTCTGTATTCGGGTCTTGTCCCATGTAAGATTGAGATTCTCAATCTTACACGGGACAAGACCCATACAATACCTACCGTGAAAATCTATGAAAAAATATACATACATACATACATACATACATACATACATACATACATACTGTTCTGTCTTCCCTTCCCCTTTTCCAGAAGGTAAGGCAACTTGGCACCAACACCCGCACAGAGTCACGCTGGCCTGTCTCCAAAAGCCAATTTGCTGCAGCTGATAAGACTCTTGGCAATCACACACGCTCTGACTGCCAAGTTCAGATCTGTCAGGTATCAGATTACTCACTGAGCCAGAAGGGGTTTTTTTATTCCCAAAGTCCACGACAAAGAGCTCATCCAGATATAGTTCAGGCACAACACAAACAGAATTCCTGGATTGTTCGAACTTTGTCACGCACAGAGTTTGCAACGTAGGCACACCCACTTTTATACCTTGTGGGGTGTGGTCCAGCTCAATCTCTGGCCCTCCCACGCCTCCTACGTTGCTGCTGACGTTTCTCCCTCCGACGTTGCCTGGGATCAAGCCACGAATCCTCCTCCTCACTCCCCAGCCGTGGCCGTGCGATATCGTCTCTCAGGCTGTTCCTCTTGGCTTTCGAAGAAACCTGAGGCATTGCTAGGGAGGAAGATCCTGGGGAGGAAGGCATTGTCAGGGAGGAAGGTCCTGGAGAGAAAGGTCCTGGGGAGGAAGGCATTGCCCGTTCCTCCTCTTCATCATCCAGGTCCTCTTCCTCTGTCAGCACAGGCTCAGGAGGCGGGGCCACAACATACATACATACATACATACATACATACATACATATATAAAAGATCCCTACAGGGTCATGGTGAAGGACTATCTTGTCCTGCAGGTTGGTATCTATGGGAAGTGCAGAAGAAGGATCTCAGGCCTACCCTAACCTCCCACAAAACAGTTGCAGCAATTGATGCAGAAATATCTTCCCTGATGTTCTGCAGGTAAATGTAGTCTTTGTGAGTAGTGCGAGACTGGATTTAGTTTTCAGAAATTAGTCTAATTCCCAAACAAGTTGTCAATAATCACTTCAATTGATAGAAAGCAAATCTTTCACACCATCAGAGCTGTATTCAGCCAGTTCTGACAGGTTCTGGAGAACCAGTAGCAGAAATTTTGAGTAATTCAGAGAACCGGTAAATACCACCTCTGGTTAGCCCCGCCCCCATCTATTCTCTGCCTCCCGAGTCCCAGCTGATTGGCTGGGTCTTCTTTTGCACAGGAGAATGGAGCTGGAAAGCAGGTTAGTGGGATGGGGAGGGAATGGAGATTTTACAGTATCCTTCCCCTGCCATGCCCACTTAGACATGCCCACCAAGCCACGTCACACCCACCAAGCCACACCATGCCCACCAAGCCACACCCACAGAACCGGTAGTAAAAAAAAATTGAATACCACCACTGCACATCACCCAACCTTCATTTGATGTTCTGCTGTAGCCCACCAAAAAGCTAGGCTTTATCATTTTATCTACACACTTCCTTGTACATTCAAAAGTTTCCCTGAGGAAGAATCAGTATTGAACACAGTAGCAAAAATAGAAGGAAAATTAGTCTTGTGTAGTGGTTAAGGTATTACACTAGATTTTAAGCGAAAGCATCAGTAAATGTTAAAAAAATAGCAGCAGAGTTAACCATTGTTTAGATAAGCTAACGGTTGTGAAAGTTTTTAGGCCGCCACTGGGTTTTTTTTTATTCATATTAATATGCCGCCCTTTTCCAGAGACTCAGGGCGGCTTACAATTTTTGGAGTGCAACCCAATGCGCTCAGCAATAGCCTTCATTCCATTGTATATGCCTGCTTATTACCAAGCGGCATTTTTACAAAGTCAGCTTATTGCCCCCAACAATCTTGGGTCCTCAATTTACCTACCCCGAGAGGATGGAAGGCTGAGCCTGGTGGGATTTGAGCCTGCAGTAATTGCAGGCAGCTGGAACTTAAATGCAGGCATTTAACAGCCTGCACCACCAAGGCTCTGTAAATGTTTAAATATATATATTTCATATTTACTTTCATTCATTAAAAAAAATTTCATTTACAGTTGTGTTTCTAAATAAATAACTTTCTATATGCACGAAAGGGAAGATCAGTGGAGCTACCATAGTCCAATTTAACTGGACTATGAAAGTTAAATCTCAGCTAACAGAAGGTTTTGGTATCTCTCTGCTACCATCCATCTGTTTCCCAGATCTGGTGCCCCCAAGACAAGGAGAGTCATATGAACATTTGCCCCATGAAAATGACTCTTATTTGAAATAAGATAAGAATGAAAATTCTGAGATTGGTATCCGTCTCCAAAAACCAAGAAAGTCACACTGAGGTTCTTAGCAGCTTCCTTTATTGTTCCTCACCTACAGACAGAAATCTTGCCAAATTGAAGCAGACCACTTACATCATGAGATATACACTCAGAGAACTCCTAAGGAGGGGCTGTTTTAACTCTCTTCCTTCCACACAAACTGTCTAAACCAAGGGTCTTCAAACTTGGCAAGTTTAAGACTTGTGGACTTCAACTCCCAGAATTCCTGAGCTAACAGGAATTGGACTGGAGGAGGAATTCTGGGAGTTGAAGTCCACAAGTCTTAAAGCTGTCAAGTTTGAAGACCCTTGGTCTAAACCAGTGGTTTTTAACCTGGGTGATATTGCCCCCCAAGGGGCGTTGTTTTTCAGGGGGGCGATGGAACGAAAAGGGGTGACGTGGCGGTGAAGGAATGGAAGGGGGGTGATATGGGGGCAATGGAGCGAGATATATTGGGAGAGAGAGAGAGATCTATATTGGTAGATAGGTAGGTAGACAAAAAAACAGACAGGTAGATAGATAGGCAGGCAAACAGACAGACCTTTTGGATGGATGGATGGATGGATGGATGGATGGATGGATGGATGGATGGGACAGAAAGAATGCGAGAGCAGCAGCACTTTGGGAAAGTGGTGGCGGCGGCTTTTCCCAACATGCTGCCGCATTCGAGGTGCCGATTCAGGTGCGGTACAACAGTCAATGGGGTGAACCTGCAGGGCCGGTGCCTCGAACGCCCCCCTGCCGCCTCTTAGCATCCCCAAGGGGGCTGGCAGAGGGGCGCTATAGGGGACAGGGGGGCGTTCGAGGTGCCAGCCGGCCCTGCAGGTTCACCCATTGACTAGCACTGCTTCGGAGCTGGCGCCTCCAATGCGGAAGCAGTGGCATTACGTGCGTGCCGCCGCATCGATGCCCCCCCCCACCTCTTAGCGCCCCTCTGCTGGCCCCCTTGGGGACACTAAGAGGAGGCAGGGGGGCAGTTATGTTGTGGGAGGGGGCGATGACAACTTCCTCAATGGCTCAAGGGGGCGATTTTCAAAAAGGTTAAGAGCCACTGGTCTAAATACGAGATAGATACGAGAGATGAATTAGGATAGCTGGGAATAAGTGTATAAAAATAGGGTTTAAGGAATAAAAATGGATAAACAAGAAGCACTCTCCTGCAAACAAAATTTGTGGTGCACCTTGATAATAAATATCATTTCCCCCAACAGGCCTGAGTCCTACCTGAGTTTGAACTTAAAGCACAGATATGCTGTACCTCAGGGGTGTCAAACTCAAGGCCCAGAGGGCAGATCTGGCCCACGGGGTGCTTAGATACAGCCCATGGGGGACCCCTGAAAATTGTGAAGGACCAGCCCATAGTGCCTCTGCCAGCGAAAACGTGGCCCTCCCAAACTCCATTTCTGCTGGCAGAAGGTTGCAGGAGGCCATCACAGCCAAAAACGGAGTTCAGGAACCCGTTTTCTCTGCCAGAGCACCCGGGCCACAGGTGCCCCCAACACGAGTGACGTCAAGCTGGCCACGCCCACCCTGGCCATGCCCACCCCAGCCCCAAGGTCAAACACAACCCTGATGCAGCCCTCAATGAAATCGAATTTGACACCCCTAGCTCTATCTGCAACTGGGTTCACAAAAAGAACAGCTGCTCAAACCAAAGCTAATTAAGTCAACATTTCCTGGAGTATTCAGTCCTTCTATTGAAGATGCTTGTAGTCAGCAAATTTCAATGTATATATCCAGAAAAACAGAACTGCCAATAAGCTGAAGTCACAGTATCTATCAGCATCTACATCACTCTTGTCTGAGAAATACTAACTCTCAGCTGTTAGGAATTCTAACTTGCAAGTAGTACTATAGCAGTGTTTCTGAATCTTAACAACTTTAAGATGTATGGAGTTCAACTCACAAAATTCCCCAGTCAGCTGGCTGGAGAATTCTGGGAATTGAGGTCTACACTTCTTAAAATTGCTGTGATTTAGAAATATTGTAGTAGAGAAGGCAGGCTGAAAAGTTAGATTTTAATTTAGTCACTAGCTCTTTCTTTGCATTCTTCTCATTATTTCATACTCAGGAGATTTTGCACTCAGTCCAAAGTTGAGTCACCGGTGTACAAGAAAAGGAAAGGAAATGTGTTTGCCTTCAGATAATCTTTATCCACAGCAAACTTCAAAACATCACATGAAAGTAGTCTAGACAGCATAGACTTTTACACCATAAGGGATTATATTTTAGGAAAGAGATGAATAACTATCTCTTCAACCAGGCATGGTGTTCAAATGAGGAATTACCCATTCCCCCAAAAAGTTTACAAAATAAATCCATGTCCTGCTGTTTTCATTAATCTGTGTGTTGACACCTAATTTAGAATTTGTAGGATGGATACTCAAGAATGAAGGACACTAAGGGATATGGCAGGACACTAATAAATCTTGGAAAAGTTTTATTAAGACATTGCCTGGAACATATTTATAGCATCAGAAGGATATGACCTCAAACAGCCAGTGAGTCCAAACAGCAGGGGAGGTTATATTCCAGAACTCTACTGATAAGGAAGCTGGAGAAAAGAGGTCAGGATTAGAGTCCTTTTACCCACTTCATCATCCTTTGGAATCCTCTCCTCTGCTCTGGGATAATCAGCAAGGGGAAATTAATGGTTGTATTTACATCCAATGGAGAGGAACAGATTACAAGAGAGTAAGCAAGTAACGAATACACATTAAAAGGGATGCCTTGGTGCTGGCCATTTGCTCAGGGGGCTGGCAGCTGTGAGACTGGAACCACTTCAGATACAAACTGTTCAGTGGTGGGATTCAAATTATCCAGAAATAGAAATAATAAGAAAAATTATGGCATGTGCAGAATCAGATAGGTTAACTTTAGAATTAAAAGACAAAGAAGAATCTAAATACTATAAAACATGGAATAAATTTTATCAATGGTTATATAGAAGAAGACAAGGTCGAAACATTAGTAGTTATGATGAGATTAATTAGTAAATAATATATCAAATAAGGAGATTATAAATGATGAAGTAAAATGTATATATGTATAACAAGGCTAAGTTGGATGTACTGTATTGTATTCTCATAATTAAAATTTGAAATTTGTTTTTTTAAAAATTTACTACCAGTTCTGTGGGTGTGGCTTGGTGGGCGTGGCAGGGGAAGGATACTGTAAAATCTCCAGTCAGAGGTGGTATTTGCTGGTTCTTCAAACTACTCAGTTCTCCAGAACTGATCAGAACCTGCTGGATACCATTTTTGGGCTGGGTGATAATCTCTTTTGCATATTCAGGGATGTCAAACTTGCATCATCATGGTGGTGTCATGTGACATATCGGGACTTTTCCCCCTTCACTAAACCAGGTGGGGGCAGGGCCAGAACATGACGCATCCAGCCCATGGGCTGCGAGTTTGACATCCCTGCTATAGATGTTGTTAATGTCTAAGTGTCTGTTGATGGCTGATTGGTCAAGAATGCCAGGCTTCTAGAAATTCCCTGGCATTTTTGGACTTGGTCTGGTATAGGATGGTTACATTTTCCCAATTGAAACTATGGTTAAATCGGTCTATATATTATGAAATTAAAGAATTAATTAACTGCCTTTGGGAGTAGAACAGTTTGGGAAGAGATGGTTTATTTAAGCAATCCTTCAATTCTGCAGGGGGAAATTCTTTAGGAGAGATTGGGAGGAAAATGGGTCAGAAGGTCAAATGTAGGTTACCCACTTAACATCAACTGAGATAAGAGAGTCCTTTTTTAAAAAAAATGCTGAATATATTCAAGAAGAAGTCTCTATCCTCTTCAATTTACTTGTTATATTCCTACGATGGCTTTCAATCCAACTGAACGTTGAAAGTCTTGGTTAACCATTGACTTGTAGAAACCACTCTACCCAGCTTATGCTACCTTTCCTATTTTCACCTCCTGGGAACTACCAAGGCAGTGTTTCTCAACCTTGGCATTTTTGCTGCCTAGGAAATTCTGGGAGTTGGTCCACACATCTTAAAGTTGCTGAGGTTGACAAACACTGATCTAAGGTAGGGTTGTCAAACTCGCAGCGTCACATTGTCATCACATGACATATAGTGACTTTTTTCCCCTCCATTGAACTGGGAGTGGGCGTAGCCAATGTGTGACGCATCTGGCCCATGGGCCACAAGTTTGATACCCCTGATTTAAGGCCTTTAGAGCACAGAAGCATAGAGCCTATATTCTAAAGCAGCGTTCCCAACAACGGAGCCTTACAATGCATTGGGATTACAATGTTTTGTCCCCCGAAAATTCTAGAATCTGCCATCCCAAGACATCTGGAGAACACCAGGTTGTGATAGCCAGTTACTTCACATATTGGAGCCATTTCTAGTCTGGAACAGAAAGCATCTGACTACATTGTAATGCCATTCCAGTCCTCTGGCCCAGAAATGGCCAGTTTAGGATTTAAGTTGGATGTTAAAGTTGGCATGCTGAATTCACAGTTTTGATAAGTATAGGCATGCTTCATCTGTGCAGAGTAAAGTCTCTTAATCATGCTTTATTAAGGACATATCGCCATGTCAAAAGTTGGCTAAATGAGTCATGGTATTGTAGAGGTATATTTCCATAGCCCCAGGCTACACTACTAGAACATTACAAAGAGAATAGATGAAAGGCATTAAGCCTAATTGTCATGCAATAAATGAACCATACATTTTCATTAAACGCAAAACAGCACACAAAGTTATCACATGAGAGCCATAGATACAGAATTGTGTTGCAAAGATCTAACTCAAGGTCAACTACTCAACATGCCAGGATGAAAGGAGCATTGTAAAATTATTTTGTTTGCTGTTGCTGTGTTGGGGATAAAAAAAACTACTAACAAAGAAAGCCATCTGGACAAAATACTGTTATTGGCTTCTTCAACCCCATAAGATAAATGTGCTGAGTTTTTTCCCTCTAAGAGCATGGATCTTAAGAATGCCACTACTCCATCAGGCTTAAAGACAGAAGATCACTTCGAATAACATCCTAATTCAGGACGGATCCATGCATTCCAGCAAGGGTGAAGGACAGGTTATACTTAATAGCTTCCTGGTAGAAGAGAGCTGAACAAAGCCTGTCTCTCGCTGCATTTGCGATGGTTAACGCATCTTGCCATACTGTTTGCTGCATTAGTCAAACATCATTTCCAGCATCAAAAGTAAGCAAAACAAAACAAAATCTAGTGGAAGATAAAACTGCTGAAATGCACGCCACAATATTGTCATTAAGATAAACACCCTTGGGGACTTTCCCTTCCTTATTGGGCTTTCGAAGTCCAGTAAAAGGGTGTTATTTTCTACATTTCTTTCACAGATATGCTCAGAACTTTCACCTGCAAATGGGATTACAAACACAGTCATTAGTCCAGATTCCCCAAGAAGCTTTCACCATCTCACAATTAGATTTCCCATTCTTGCAGCGTCTAAATCAATATGATATGATTAGTTACTCTTGCGGATTACATGCTGCGGTACAGAACCTTCCCATGCTCAAATCTGAGTAATTCAATCAAGCACTAATGGATTCTGGGAAGGCTTCCACTGTCTAGAAACTTAAAGTGATTCTATCTCTGTAATAACTTGCTATTATGCACCTGAAGCTAAATTGCCTGACAGGCCCAGAGGTGGACAGCAGTGATTAAAAGAGGTCACCGCTCATCACTGAAAGTGGATCTTGTTGAATTCACTTTAGAAAACAGATTCCAATGAGAAGAAAAACAACTCTGTTAATTGCCTTTCATGGGAAGAGCCCCTGAAATGGAAGTGTCTGACTTAAAAAAATTAACCGAATCACATTTCTTTCTGTAACAGCTTTTGTGAATTGAGAAGAATATCAGAAGGCTTTAGTACATTATATCTGCTTTCCGGGGTGGGGTGTTTGGTCCTAATAAAGGCTCATAGTCTCTGTCGTTATGGCAATGAACTGGGATCTCGCTATCTTTCAGAAACAAAAGCTGCAGCTCGGCTGATTTCATCATATAACTCATTGGTAGCTGGCACATTTTTCTTTGGATTATTGGTATATGCAGCATATAAAAGACCAAGCAGCCAAAAACAATAGAATGTATACAAGGGAAAAAACAAAGCTTTCCCACCTCCACACAATTATTTCTCCTGAAACTCCACTGACTCCCCACAAGGTAGTGTTCTGACCAAGGTTTATTGAGGCACAAACACATTAACCCTTTTTTTCTTTATTTCAATGGCTGTGAATTTTAGTCATTCACAGCCTTTAATGAGTCTCAAACAGTTTGTAAATAGTCCCATGGAAGTCTGCCAAAGTCCTTCAGGATAAGTCTGATAAGCACACACCTTTATCTTCCTTGGAATGCTGCCAACGACTAAATTTCCAATTAGTTATACAAGGCCAAATGGAACAGAATTTAACACAGAACTTCAGGTTTCAAACTGACCAATACAAACAAAGTTGCTTCCTGCAAAGATTCCTGTCCCTTTGCTCCTCCTTTATGTCTTATGGGAGGGCCAATCACCTCCAAGCCTTACTCCCGAGTTGCCCCTTTTGTCTTAACTTTTATCTTGGCTGTTCTGCGCACACACGCATTTGTAACAGGCTCCCCTTGTTCCTCTGCCTCGCTGCTGTCAGATTCTGGAGGCTCCTGAGTCAGCACATAACTCCCAGATGGCCCTGGCCCCATCTCTATATCAGATGCAGAACCCTCATCCAAGTCTTCCCCAGACTCCTGGACTGGCCCATGTTCCTCCCCACTGTCTGACTCTGCTGCGGTCTCTGCAGGCTGCCAGCAGAGCACAACAGGCAGCATCTAGCTAACCTTTGGCTGATCTCCAAAAGCCAAGTAGGGTCAGGCTAGCTGAGTGGGTCCCAGAAATTAGGAACTGAAGTGACAAAAACAATTTCCTTTAGAAAACTACATCCATATAGTCAGCCACTAGGAATTCAGTCTCAGTCAAAGAAGGACAGATGAGGAATAATGGATGGAAACTGATCAAGGAGAGATTCAACTTAGAAATAAGGAGACATTTTCTGTCAGTGAGAACAACCAATGGAACAGCCAGCCTGCCTGCCTTTGGAAGTTGTAGGAGCTTCATCACTTCAGACTTTCAAGAAGAGACTGGCCTGCCATTTGTCAGAAATGGTGTAGGGCCTCCTGCTTGGGTGGGGGATTGGAATAGATCAGTGGTCACTAACCAGTGGGCCGGGGACCCATGAGAAAATTTTGGTGGTCCACAGAGGAATGTCACCCCCAAAGCAACCCCCCAAAGCAATTAATCCAGGCTGCACAGGAACACAAGACTGCACCGCCCACATGGCCCATGGGAACACAAGGCTTGCATTGCAAACAACACGAGGTAGTGAGGGGAGGGAGGAAAGGGCAGGGGGAACTTGCCCCATGCGCTCCACGCCCCTTGCCTAGCCACTGAGCTGCTTTTTTCTGCTTCTTTCTTCTTCTGCTTTTGGCTGCACGCAAGGAAAGCAGCAAAAGTTCTTTCTTTCTCTCCCCCAAACTCTGCCAGAAATGAGTCTTTGGGATCCTGCAAGGCCTCCTGCTCTAAGAGGCTGCGCCGGTGAGACAAGTCTCACAAAGACTTGTTTTTGGCAGATTTGGGAGAGAAAGAAAGACTCTGCTTTCTGCTTTCCTTGCATGAAGCCAAAAGTCTCTCTCCCTTTCCCTCTCCCTCTCCCTCTCTCTCTCTCTCTCCCCCTGAGAACAGAGCTGGAGACAGTATCCTGCGATCCCAAATAAAGAATGATCTATTGGTAGGAAAACGGAGTGGGGAATTTTCCTGCAGACTTTTTTTGGGATTTTCCCAGGGTCTCTGGTCCTTGGAATTTAAAATTATGAGTTTGGTGGTCCCTAAGGTCTAAAAGGTTGGCGACCCCTGGACTAGAAGACCTACAAGGCCCTGCCAACTCTGTTAATATCTTAAAGTTTTTTCCTTTCCTTCTATAAGGGAGGCATAGACATACTGATTTTCCAGGGATCAAGGTAAAGTAGCACTGAAGATCCCAGGGATACCAACAGAAAAGGTTTCTTCCTATACATGAATATTTCTCCAAAGCAATTAAACTTACTCTAAAATCTGCAATTCACCAATTGTTTTGGTGTTGGACAAGATTTCCCACAATTTTGTCCAACACAAAGCATGCTTTTACATTCTTCCATATTATTCCTTGGGCTAAATGATGTCAAAACAAAAATAAAAATGTGATAGCCTGGCACTGAATCTGGGCATTAGAGGGACAGAAGGCAGGCTAAAAGAATGAGTTTTTGCTGTGAATTTGCAGCTGTAAAGACTCTGAGATTTAAAAAAAAATCTGTGGAGACAATGGAATAAAGAAAAAGAAAAGGCGTTACACTTGCACGACTAAAATCTTGGGAGTGAAATACACAGGTTCTTAGTAGGCAGAGAAGAGATGAGCAATGTGCCTTTCATGGTAGCAAAACAACAGGTTACTTTTGGCTAATTATGATTAAAAAAGGAAAGAAAAGTAGAATAAATTGAAGTCAAATTGTATGATTTATCTAAAGTTTGGAGTGAATAGAAATGGTTGCAGGTTGTTTGCTCCAAGCAGCCAAATCAGTTGTCCCCAAAACCTCTAAGATTTTGCAACCACGGGCAATCGTTTCAGACAAATACTGAGAAAAATTCTAAAAATGTGTCCCGATCCACAAAGAAATCATTGCTTAAAGATTTACTGTTAGCCATTGAGCATAAATGCCCTTTAAAACCCATTAGACAGATTGATGGGCATTGGTTGAATATTGCTATGTCCCTGAATAGTGGGGAAACAGCAGATAGAAAAGAGAGACTAGGATGGTGTAGAGAGACCCATTCAGCAAGTCAGATCTGAGACCTAAGTAAAATACTCAGGAGAGACTGCTGTGATTGATAGAGAGGATGGAACAGAAGTAAGTAGAGCATGAGTACTTGGGAAGCAGGTGAAGGAGAGAAAATTGATATATCTGCATCAGGTACAGAAAATTGGAGGCTCTGGGTTGGAGTATACTTGCTCAAAAAGGAGAGATGGGACAGTTAGAATTAGAATAACAGCCTTGGAAGGGACCTTGGAGGTCTTCTAGTCCAACCCCCTGCTTAGGCAGGAAACCCTATGCCATTTCAGACAAATGGTTATCCAATCTCTTCCAGTGTTGGAGCATCCTTAACTTCTGGAGGCAAGTTATTCCATGATTAATTGTTCTAAGTGTTAGGAAATTTCTCTTTAGTTCTAAGTTGCTTCTCTCCTTGATTAGTTTCCACCCATTGCTTCTTGTCCTGCCTTCAGGCGATTTGGAGAACAGCTTGACTCCCTCTTCTTTGTGGCAGCCCCTGAGATACTGGAACACTGCTATCATGTCACCCCACAGTCCTTCTTTTCATCAGACTAGACATACCTAGTTCCAGCAACCGTTTTGCAGGAAAATAAGTTCTACATTTTTACCCATGTGTTCCAATACATGCAATTTTCACACTAAGACCACATTTACAGCAAAAATATAACCACCATCCCATCATAAGCTCAAGATACTCATCCCTTCCATAGCTTTGCGCTGCTGGGTTAGAAATGGCACAGTTTCAAGATGCATTTTGTTTGCGTGCTATCAAGCAGAAACAGAACAATACACTTTTTCCCTTGAGGGGTAAGACTGCTTAATGCAGCAGATTCAAAAGATAAAAGAAAAAAATAACTTTCCACAGAAACTTTCCCTAGCAATAATCAGTAGTGAACTCTGCCCTCATTATAAAACTCTACAGTCAGCCCATCACAGGGAAAACCAGTACCCTGAAATAATAGCATGTTATTTTTCACCTCAATATTCTTTGTAATATTCTGTTTTTATTATTCCATTCTGGTATGCTAACCATTTGGAATGTTAATCTTCATACTTTTTATTATTTGTCACAAAACATTAAGCTGCAAAAGAGCTCTGGGACATTATGTGTGCTGCAGTGCCATCTAGTGAATAAATGTAGTTATTGCACCCAATAATGAAGCTCAAAAATGAAGGGAAATTTGAGGCAAGTCCCACAGAAATCACTGGCAGAGTGCCAGGCTCCAATTGGTAATTTACTGTGGTCAACATTTTTAACTACGTTTTGCAAACCACTCAGCCAGAAAACAGGGACTACCTGGAAAAAGGACCGCTTTAAATACAATAAACATTGTTGAGACTAATAAAAATTTGTTCATTAGCACCAAGGACCACATAGAAAAATTCTTTATTAGCACAGAAAATACCATGCCAATATAATTTCAAAGGCTGCAGTTTTATTCATAATTCCTTGGAGTTAAATGTTTAAGCAGATTCTCAATCATCTAGGTCATGAAAGATATGACTCATTCTATGTCTTTTTTTTTTTGCATCTTTTCCAATTCGCTACAGAATTTCTTAAGGTCTTCTTACAGTTACCTCTGTGAAAGGTGCATAGCGTCATTTAGGCTAAAGCTACTGCATTCAAACTTTCCCATGATTTTCTACAACAACCCAATACTTAATACTTTCTACTCCATTCATTCACATAAACTAATCTGTCCCAGTGCTGGTTCCTTGAAATTCTGCCTTGAGAAACCGAAGGCTATTCACAGAACATCCAGAGTTCTGTTGGCTGTTAGCCTTCCTAATCCTTACACTTTCTGAGTCTTTCATAACGAGAAAAAGTTGACATTTAAAGTGTAAGGTTCAAAATCAGACTGGTACTCATTACTACTATTAAACAATAAAGCTATTAAAGTAAATTAAGGCTGAACAATGAGACTGTCATCAGGGATGATGTACAAATCCATATAAATAATACCAACAAGCTGTAATTGAATTCCAGGAGTCCCTTAGCATCTTCTAAACATGAGCCCACAGACACTGAAGGAAGCTCAAAATGGAGGTGTTGCCTCTTAGGCTTTTAAGAAGAGAATATTTTCACACAAAAACTCCAATTGGTTGCAATTTAGGGAGTCAAGAAGCTTCTGTGTACAGCAGAACCTGTGGACCATGGTCCCCTGGTGGGCCATGGGGGGATTGCAACCAGGGCGCAGAAATGGCCAGCGCGCATGCGCGCACATTCATACTCGCTAGCACAAGCAGTGGGCGGATGAAGGCACTCCATTAGCACAAGTGGCAGGTGCACATGCACACTGCTTGCACAAATGGAGTTGCGTATGTGCATGCGTGTTTGCCAGCTGTTCACACAGAGCCATCCCTCTCCCTCTCTTCCCCCCCCACCGCCAATCCGCAAAGCCAGAAATGTTGGGGAATCCTGGTGTGTGTGTGTGTGTATACATGCACACACACACAAACACATTCATGCTAATTATTCATATTCTCACTCAACCCACCCAAGAAACAACCAAAGAAGAAAATATATGTCCATCTAAACTGGAGAAAAAAGGAGAAAATGATAAATAAATAGCATTGCCAAGACTTGTCTAGTAACACATCACCTGGTTTCCTTTGAAAAATCTGCTTGTATTGCACCATATAGGCATTTCCTAGTTCATCCAAGAACCTAGATCACAAGGGAAACAAATTTAATTCCCATACTACTTCAATTGTTATGTATAGTCATAACATAAATTATTAAGAAAAATTATGAATTCAGTATAATTAAACGAGCGTACTCTTTAGACAGAATTTCACCTTTTGTTTAATCACACCTGTTGATCTGCTCTACAGCCAGGTAAAGTTAGAAACCTAAACCCAACCTGCACAATAGCAATAGCTCAAAAATGTTCATGCTGTGAAAGAGATGGGACAAAGTATGGAGAGAGACAGAGAGAGAGACAGAGAGAGATCATTAACACCAGGATATATACATCCTGACCTCTTTGACAGACCATCGAATTTAAGAAAATAAACCCAGTAGATCTTCTTGAAGACACCCATCCTTAAACTTCCTTTCTCTCTTGACATGCTTACTCTTGTGAATGACAAACCATCCTTCCATGGCTAACTTTTCAAGCAGAGACTAAATTCCCAGCAGTTTTTGAACTGCATTTATTAATGCTAGATGGGAAGATACCAGCCAATATGTGTGTGTGTGTGTGTGTGTGTGTGTACACACATACACACACACGAATTTGAAGGGCAGATGTATCCTAAATTCAGTGCTCATATCTCTTTTAGAATAGAATAGAATTCTTTATTGGCCAAGTGTGGTTGGACACACAAGGAATTTGTCTTGGTGCAATTTGTCTCAGTATACATAAAAGAAAAGATACATTCATCAAGAATCATAAGGTACAATACTTAATGATAGTCATAGTACAATAAGCAATCAAATCATACTAGGAAACAGTCAATATAAATAGTAAGGATACAAACGACAAAGTTACTGTCATACAATCAGAAGTGGGAGGGGATGGATGATAAGGAGTGATGAGAACATTAATAGTAATAGTAGTGCAGACTTTGTAATAGTTGAACAGTGTTGAGGGAATTATTTGTTTAGCAGAGTGATGGCGTTCAGGAAAAACTGTCCTTGTGTCTAGTTGTTCTGGTGTGCAATGCTCTATAGCATCATTTTGAGGATAGGAGTTGAAACAGTTTATGTCCGGGATGTGAGGGGTCTGCATTTTCACAGCCCTCTTTTTGACTCATGCAGTATACAGGTCCTCGATTGAAGGCAGGTTGGTAGTAATTGTTTTTTCTGCAGTCCTAATAGTCCCTCTTATCACTCTTTCTCCCAGGTGTTTTTTAAGGATATCTGAATGGAGTATTCAACAGGTGAATCCCAGACCCAGAACTGATATTGGAAAGCATAAAGACAACACTGTAGAGAAAGCGATGTGGAATGACTCCTATTTCCCCATTGCAGAAACAACAAAATTGTGAGTACAGATCTGCAGCTTCCAAAGAGCACAGCACAGAACTCAATAACAAGAGAGGCCCTCTGAAGACTCAGCCCAAATGACTTTCTGACAGTGAGAACCACCAACCAATTTAAGAGCTTGTCCTCAGAAGTTGTGGGAGCTTCATCACTTGAGACTTTCAAGAAGAGATTGGACTGCCATTTGTCAGAAATGGTGTAGGGTCTCCTGCCTAGGTGGGAGTTGGACTAGATGACCTACAAGGTCCCTTCCAACTCTGATTACCTGTAATATATTTCTGTAATACTTATGCAGAGCAGGGACATAGCCTCCTGGAACAAGTCACTGGCATCCTTTCCCCACCCCTCTTATATTGCAATGGTTAAACAACATTGCAGTCATTTCCTTTCAACAAGCCCCTGAGCTGCAAATCCCATGGCCACAAAGAAGAGGGGGGTCAACTTATTTTCCAAAGCACCTGAAATTAAGACAAGAAACAACGGATGGAAACTAATCAAGGAGAGAAGCAACCTAGAACTGAGGAGAAATTTCCTAATGGCAAGGACAATTAACCAGTGCCTTCAGAAGTTGTGGGTGCTTCATCACTGGAGGCTTTTAAGGAAAAAACTAGACAGTCATCTGTCTGAAATGGTATAGGGTCTCCTTCTTGAGCAGGGGCTGGACTAGAAGACCTCCAAGGTCCCTTCCAGCACTATTCTGATTGATAAAATGGCAGGATAAGCTGGGCGCTTTGGCAATTCACCAGCCTGCCCCACATTATCAAGAATCAGTTGTTACAGACAACCATCCCTGTGAGAAAAAGAAATTCCTCCTAGAAATCCATGAGAATACATATGGAACAGCTTACTATGACTTCCCTATCTTACCTCTTTAATGGCCAAACTAGAAAACTTGGTCTGAAAGACTTTCACTATCTATCCAATTCAAGATTTACCAAGGGCATGTTTTTAAGTTTTTTTAAAAAATCTCTCTCCACCAGACTTACACAAATGGGCAAATTCCCAGGATAGACTCATCACACCCAAACTGTCAGAGGCTTTAAGGATGAGTTGCTGGAAAAAGTAACAGATGGACCTGATCCTGCAGGTAAGAGCCATAAAAACTGAAGAGGAAGAGCAGAACCATCTTCTTGCTCAAGGATGAATTCATCATTACATGGACCCTACCACCTCATTTCCCAGGAGGCCTTAACCAACCAGGATGGATCTCATGAAAGATGACCACATTAACACATTTCCCTGGGAGTCATAGAATCCAACACTTTCTAGAGGGCAAAAGCTTCAGTCAATCTGTCCAACTCAGACTAGATCAAGCAACTTTATTCACTGGATACTTTGGTGAATTCCACGCTCTGACCTGTAGATATTCTTGTGGCCCTTCCCTTTTCAGTAGATAATGGGCCACTTTAAACAGGGTAATTTGCAAATATAATTAGTAGAAAAATCATCACGTTTTATTGTTCTTATTACAACAACACTAAATGTGTCTCCATCAGATTCATTCTCCACCTTTCTCTAACGGCATTCTCCATCTTTCTCCAATGGTAATCTAGCCATCTTTTCTGTCATTCTGATCTGTATACTGCACAAGTCAAAAAGAGGGCTGTGAAAATATTTATAGACCCCTCACATCCTGGACATAAACTGTTTCAACTCCTTCCCTTAAAATGACACTATAGAACACTGCATACCAGAACAACTAGACACAAGGACAGTTTTTTCCTGAATGCCATCACTCTGCTAAACAAATAATTCCAACACTGTCCAACTATTTACAAAGTCTGCATTACTATTACTATTAATTCTCCCATCCTTCCTTTCACGCATCTCCTCCCACATATGACTGTATGACTGTAACCTTGTTGCTTGTATCCTAATGATTTTTATTGACTGGTTTCTAGTATGATTTGATTGCTTATTGTACCCTATGACTATTATTAAATGATTCTTATGATTCTTGACTCTTGACAAATGTATCTTAATTTTATGTACACAGAGCATATGCACCAAGACAAATTTCTTGTGTGTCCAATCACACTCGGCCAATAAAAAATTCTATTCAGTTCTGTTCTGTTCTATTCTATTTTATTCTATTCTGTAGTTTGAGGTCTTAAGTCTGTCTCTCTGTAAGTTCAGTTCAAAGATTCTTCATTCTCAAGAAATGGTTTCTTTGGACCAAGCAGAAGCAAACCAGAGATGGTATTCAGCAGGTTCTGACCAGTTCTGGAGAACCGATAGTGGAAATTTTGAATAGTTTGGAGAACCGGCAAATACTACCTCTGACTGGCCCTGCCCCAAGTCCCAGCTGATCAGCTGGGTCTTCTGTTGCCCTGCACAGGAGAATGGAGCTGGAAAGCAGGTTAGTGGGGTGGGGAGGGAATGAGGATTTTACAGTATCCTTCCCCTGCCACACCCACCAAGCCACACCATGCCCATCAAGCCATGCCATGCCCATAGAACCGCTAGTAAAAAAAATTTGAATCCCACCACTGAAGCAAACCCAACAGGCTAGAGCCTAGAATATATTCCTTTTTCCCAATCTCTTGACAAAGGCAGATGGAACTAAGGGCTTTACCAAGAAGCCTAATGTTAGCCAGTCTTTTAACAGCAAACCTTAATACAAACCTTGAAGGAGTGAAGTCAGGTTCCTCACAATGTGGGCAGTAAAACATGCAGAACAAGGTTCTTTGAAATGTTGACTAAGTTGCTTCCAACGTGATGACAGAAGCATCAATAAGCTCCTCCCTAGATCAGCAATTATCATGGCTAATCATGATACAGCATAAGAATATCTATATGGGCCACCGTTAGTGGTCATTCTGCTTCAATTCCTACCTTAAAGAGTGACAAGCGAGGATATATTCTCGTCCCACTTCAATCTAATTTCTATATCAATTTCCTTATAAAAGCTGTATCTGAAAGAACGTTTCACCCTCCAATGTTCAAAACTACCTTATTTCCACCCTACTTTATGCTGATGAAGTTGCTATTCTCTCAGAGACTGGCCTTTGGCAATTTAAGGGAAAAATGTATTCCTAATGTATTCCATGCAGCTATAATTCATATCATAATAGAAGCTAGCAAATTGCAGCTGAAATGTCCCAAATTGCATTTCCTAGAGCAATTTAAAATAACCATTTCAGGTTGGACTGGGATATTGGAAGAATGGCACCCTTCAGCCATGGATCTATCACTACTCAACATTTTAAACTCTGCAAATTATGAAGCAACCAGAGATTTATAAGTTTACTACTGTGTTGGTTCTCTGTTATGATTGACTAAGCAGGTAGCCTTAATTTAGCCAGCCATGCAGGAGCCTGGAGAAAAAAAACCATCTGAAAATAATAACCTGCATTACCCCAAAATGGAACAGAAAAAGACAAAAGATAAATACATGCCACTCAGAAACCCAATGTTCAATCATATATTTCTACTAAGTGCACACTGTGCTTCACAAGGGTTTCTACAAAGAAACTACTGGATTTGAAAAGAAACAAATGACATACTAAGAACTTAGGTGGGCTGGGGAGAAATCTGGCTCCAAAATCTACACATAGTACAATGGATGAGATTCACATGGCGGCTACGCTATAAGGGTCTTGCAAGGTCTTTAAATACGCAGCTTTGCTCTTATGCCTGGGTTAGACTGTTGAGCCTCTGGATTTCATCCAGGCAGGCAATTCGCCTCTTTTCAGTCATTCTGGAGTTGAGCAGGCTTCTGACTCTAAACAAAGAAAGAGACTGAACATTTTGACATTTAAACATGCAATATCTGGGGAGAAGTGCAAACATCTGATGAGAAAAAGTTCAAAACCGTCATGGGAAAAACAAATATAATAAAAAGCATAAAAAATAAGACGTTAATGCGGATTTAACTAAGGCATGTCTTTAAAAAGTTGTAGAAAGCTCTTTAAATAAATAATCAAACTCTCCTTTAAATTGAGCTGGGTGTCTTGTAACATCAATTAGATAGGTCCATGTAGTTTTCTTGGCTAAAATATGGAAGAGACCAACACATTATTATTATTTTTCTTCTTCAGTATATTGAGCCAATCCAACATGTTGGTTAAATGTTACCACTGTCATTTTGTGGGATGTTTATTCAAATTCCTAGGCTCGTCTGCAGTTCTAGAAATCCTGAGTGATTTCTCAGCTAGGTACCAACCAGGCATAACTCTGTTTTGCTTTCAAGTCTAAGAAAGTTCACTCAGATGTCACCTGGTAAGAACTAATTTCATGATAACCAAGCATCTCAGCACATCATGTTGTAAAACAGACCTTTCAAACTCCCAGGCTGCGGGCTGGATGTATCATGCACTGGCCATGCCCATTAGCAAAGGGGAAAAAAGTCTCAATACTGATACATCATGTGATGCGGCCTTGATGACGTGAGTTTGACACCCCTGTTGTAAAATGATTAAGTGCAAAAGCAGTAAAATGGAGGTTGTGTCTTAAGGGATAGGAGAAATCCAGGAATTCAATTCCAGCTGTCTGGGTTTACACATTCTTAACTCATTTTATAAATTATACTTGCAGAGTTCACACATTAAATCTAAACTCAAATAAATCATATTATAGTTTAGTCCAATTGGCAAATGTAGCCATCATGTTTGATTGGTTCAGTGTACAGAAGAAAATAGTGTATTGATCCTTATAAAATATTTTAAAAACATGTACTTAAAGCCCATTTGTATTAGTAAATTCAATAGGGATGTTTTAAAATAACTGTCGATTAAAAAAATGAAAAATAAAATCATTATAAGAAGCAGGAAACTTCTATTTTGCCATTTCCAAACTTAGTATGTTGGGAATCAAACTATTATTTCCAGAATTTCTATTCAATAGTGCTCAAAAGACTGGGTGAGATTGCAATAGACATTATAGGGTTTTTATTACTCTAATCCAATGGTCATTCCCCAAGTTTCATACAGTATAGCAAATCTACCAGTTTGGGAATAAAACCCAGCAGTGAACCAGTGGTGGGATTCAATTTTTTTTTTACTACTGGTTCTGTGGGTGTGGCTTGGTGGGCATGGCAGGGGAGGGATATTGTAAAATCTCCAGTATTTGCTGGTTCTCTGAACGACTCAAAATTTCCGCTACCAATTCTCCAGAACTGGTCAGAACCTGCTGAATACCACCTCTGCAGTGAACCCATGGAAAATAGATGACCGTATGAGATTTATGACAGGCAGTCATTCAATCCCAGTAATAATAAAGCATTTTTAAAAATTAGATGGCATTAGGGATGGGCTTTACACATTGCATTATGCCTTAAAATTGTTAGATTTTGGTTTAGTAAGATCTGAAAGCTCATCTTACTATAGAATATTTAACAAACTGTGCTTAAACAAACCACCAAGAGAGCTTTGAGAATATAAGAGAGAAGTTTATCTCTACAGAACCAGTTCTCCAATTGGGGGCAGGATTCATTGGATGCTCACAATCAGGTAAGGGGAAAATCTCTTTATAAAAAAATAAAAAGTAGAAACTGTTAAGTTTGCATGAAGAGTCAGATGCGGAGTGCTTCAGTGAAGAGTTTATTAGTGACTACAGCTCATAACAGCCCTGATTTGGCTGGGCTGCGGCTGCTACTTATAGCCAGCAGCCGCAGTTGCCAGCCAATCAGAGTGCAGGATTTTCCTGCACTTTTTAAACCAATCATTTCTGACATTTTACAAGAACAGTTCAAACTAAACCAATGACATTCAAACCTGCATACATAACAGAAACTGTCAAATCTCATTATAAGCTTCATTAGTGTTCGGACTGCAGAAGCTTATAATGGGCAGTTTCTACACAGCAAACTTGAGAAAAATTGTAATATACAGATCAAATTTAATTAAAATGGCATGTTTTTTTTCCTTGGCCAGGCTTAATGCCATTAAAACTATTCATTTTATTCTTGGGGAATCAGGCAAATTCATTAATCATTTTGGGGGCTAAAAAAGTCTGGGAACCAATATCTGAGGAAACAAAAAAATACTTGCAATCTTATCTAGCTTAAAATACAACCTGATGTGTTCAGGCATTTCACCCCATTTAGCAAAAAGTAGGAGCTGTGCGCTATTAAAAATGCAGGCTATTTAATCCTTTGAAAGTGAGCATTAGCCAAGATTTCCCCCTCAGTTTTGATTTAATCTCTTTTTCAAATCAAAGCACTGCAGCTCCAGTTCACAGGAGACAGGTGTCCAATTACAGCATGATTAGGGTTCACGTTTTGGGAACACAATTAATGAAAGAATTAATCAATTAATCACAGCAATCCCTGCTTAGCCAGTCGCTGGTCCCTATTTTGACTTGTTCCATTTAGCCCTCGCTTCCAAAGAAAGAAATTAATTTGTAATTATTGTTAAGCCAGAAAACAAGCCAGGA
This sequence comes from Naja naja, assembly GCA_009733165.1. NCBI lineage: Eukaryota > Metazoa > Chordata > Lepidosauria > Squamata > Elapidae > Naja > Naja naja. The sequence goes on along the minus strand of CM019159.1, from coordinate 15,811,655 downwards.
GCTGTCACGGACCCTAAGTATTAGCCATTTGGTAGCCTCTTTGCATCAACACTGGAAGCATCTAATTATCAGCATCCATTGACTTGAATCCAAAATCAATGTGCAATGTCTCAAAAACCCAGCCTTTCTTGTAATGCAAAACACCCAAAACAACTGAGGAACTAAATTAAGAGAAAACACTCAGACTAACTTACAGGGCTAGTGCTGCTCCAAACACAACTGAAGTTATATTCAGTTTTATTCCTCAAAGGCAAAATGCCTTTGGAGGTTATAAATTAAATAGAATGCCTCATAGTTGGTATATGGGATTAGAATAGAATAGAGCTGGAAGGGACATTGGGGGTCTTCTAGTCCAGTCCCCTGCTCAAGCTGGAAAACCTATACCATCTCAGACAAGTGACTGTCTGGTCTCTTCTTAAAAACCTCCAGTGAAGAAGCGCCCATGATTTTTGAAGGCAAATTGTTCCACTGCTTAATTGAAACCTTGATGCTATTGCAACAGTGTCTTACCACTCCCTCCCTTTATCTTCCTGTGAACTAGGGGGGGGGGCTTGTTACTTTCTTCACCTGTTGCTCAGCCCCCTTTTATCTTCCTCCTGTCCTGCAAGGGCATCTCCTCTTTCCTCTAGGGTGGCATTTGATCCTGCAATTCATGTAGTGATCCTGCATCACTTTGTAGTGCACCACAAAGCCTTCAACAGGTTTACTCAGAAAGAACATTGAAATCAACACAGGTCTACCCATATAGCAATAGCACTTAGACTTATATACCACTTCACAATGCTTTACAGCCCTCTCTAAGCTGTTTACAGTCAGCCTATTGCCCCCAACAATCTGAGTCCTCATTTTATCGACCTCAGAAGGCTGGAAGGCTGAGTCAACCTTGAGCCTAGTGAGATTTGAACTGCCGAATTGCAGGCAGTTGGCAGTCAGCAGACGTAGCCTGCAGTACTGCACTCTAACGACTGCGCCCCCAAGGCTCATGCAATTATCATTACAAATATTAAGAGTGCCATTCAAAATACCAACTACTGTAATGGTTTGTGGGGATAACTTTGGGGGTAAAGTGGGAGAGCTGCATCTCACACAACAGTCAGGGGTGGGATCCTACTGGCATAACAACCGGTTTGGGGAGCATGCACATGCGCACTACTTACAAATTACCGGCTCCAATAAGCATTCACCTTCTCTAGCTGACAAGCGGCACTCAGCTATGCTGTGCAAAGCAGCTGAGGGCAAAAAAGCAGGCCCTAAAGGACAGCCTAGAGCCCAGGCAGGTGGGTGGGCCAAACAGAAGAACAGAAGGGCATCGCAATGAACCAGTTTGGTGTCAGCTGCTCTTTGGAGCTACTGGTTCTATAGAACTGGGCCAAACCGGTAGAATCCCACCTCTGACAACAGTCTAATGAACAAAACCTGAGGGAGGCAATGGTGGTGTAACTCCTCCTGGTGTAACAACTGGTTCGATGATCCTGCGCTCCGCACATGTGAACAGCTTTCCAAAAAAACTTACCTGCTATGTTACTACTGGGGAGTAACACAGCTGAGGAGCAGCAATGCACTCTGATATGCAAATCAGCTGAGAGGATATAGGTAAGTACAGCGCAGGAGCAGGTGGGCAAGCCCACATGATCATCGGAGTAAACCAGTTCGCTGCCAGCTGATCATCGGAGCTAGTGGTTTGCCCGAACCGGTCTGAATCGGGAGATTCCCACCCCTGGGTGGAGGGGTAGAGAAAGCACACCAGAAGTCTCCCTTTTCTCAAGAGCAGCGGCCCCCAATCTTTTGGGCACCAGGGACCAGTTCTGTGGAGGTAGGTTTTTCTACAGACTGGAGGGAGCATGGTTTCGCATGCTGCCTGCATCCCGCAGATGGGGCTTCACTTATTTGTGTGACCAGGCTTCTGGCATGCTGCAGACTGGTGTCGGTCCATGGACCAAGGGTTGGGGGTTGGGGGTTGGGTTGGGGACCCCTATTTCAGGGTAAAAGGGAAGGGAAAGGTGCTTTCAGGCTTGCAAGATTTTGTTATTGTAAACTTACAATAAAGATAATGTTAGAATTCATGGTTGATGCTTCATGTTTGGGCTACCCCACAGAGCTGACCACTGCAGATGGTGATCCCCTTTGCTATTACTGAGTGGACATCTATATTTTGCTGCCCACATAAGATAGGCCAAATTCAAAATTAAACTGAAGCACAACTTCATTTTTGCTCATTTCAGTTTCACAAAATCCAGATCTGAAACCATGGCCAGAATTAGGGCAGACTCAACTGCAGCAATCTGTTGTGAGAACAGAGGGGAAGAAAGTCTGCAGCTAAATTCTTCTAATCAGCACTTTTCAAGTCCTGGAAACACACTCAATGGCAGAAATATTATTGGCTTTTTGATCTCCTTCCCTGGGTTTGCTTCCATAGCAACAACTACTGAGAAAAGTAGGCAAACAAGCAACAAAACTTCATTTGCTAAAGGAAAGACTCCCAAATATATTTCCTGATCCCTTTAGCTCCTCACCCCAACACATGCACACACACACACAATAACTAATGATCTGACCACCTCTCTTGTTTTGCTGTGCTTGCATATTAATTAGGATGCTTAATGATCCATCGGCTTTAAGTACTGCCGTTTTTATGTAACACTTGGGTTGCTGTTAATTGATTAGGCCGCTGGGATATTTACATGAGACTAAGGACAGCTCTGTGTATCACTATTCAAACAGAAACACACACAAAAAAACCTGCATAAAATTTGGAAGTATTACTAAATACCTATGCACATATCAGAGGTTTTCCACAACTGACATCATATATAATACTGTCACAAAAAGACAGCCTTTTGTCACATTAAATACTAGGCCAAAGAAATATGTGCATTAAATGCCACAGGCAATTCTGAGGATTTTCGTTTTAACACAGAATTGTCATTATAGGCTGCCATATCCAGTTTTTAATGAATTAAAAATTGTTTGAAAAGAAGCCTGTCCCAACGTAGGACCTGCAGGGAGCAAGGGAAACAAATGGCAATACACGAGTGACCTTATTACACAAATGCTTGAGTTCTGTATTTGTGAGAGAGGCAAGTACACACCTCAGCATTTGTGTGAAGATCTGGAACCATCAGTTTGTCAGTGAAACTATTAACCCCCACTTGATATTCCTCCATACTGAGTGTTTTATAAGGGTAACAGAAAGACAATAAACTTCTTTCAGCTTTCCTGGAAGGCAGTAGACTCAATTCTCAGAAATGGATACATTTGCCATGTTGGCTTAAGCTAATCCATTCATCACCATTCGAGGAGACATCACCAGTGAGCTTTGAATTGTGTTCGTCTGTCAGAACACAAGGCCAGAACACAATTCAAAGCACACTGACAATGTCTTCTCGAATGGTGATGAAACGTTTGCAACCAAATTGCCAAGCTCAGAGCTCAGAAAAACAGCCTAGGAACCAGGTATGACTAGCCTAAGGGAGAGAAGGGTTGGGGTGACATGATAACTGTTCACCAATACTTGAGGGACAGTCAGAGAAAGGAGGGGGGGGTCAACCTATTTTCCAAAGCACAGGAGGATGTGACAAGACATAATGGGTGGAAGTTTGTTAAAGAGCGATCCAATCTGGAACGAAGACGTTTCCCGACAGAGACAGCAATTATTTATTTTATTTTTATTTATTTATTTGATTTGTCAATCGCTTACAAGATAATAGGTATAAGGATAAACATAGTTGTTTAGTATACATGAAATGAATACATATAAGAAAAATAAAAAGAAACAATAGGACAGAGATGGTAGGCACGTTGGTGCACTTATACACCAACAGGCCTCTTAGGAAAGGGGTGAGGTCAATAGTAGACAGTCTAAGGTTAAAGTTTTTGGGGTTTGGGGAAGAAAACACAGAGTCAGGTAGAGTATTCCAGACATTGACCACTTTGTTGCTGAAGTTGTATTTCCTGCAATGAAGGTTGGTGTGGTTAACCTTGAGTTTGTATCTATTGTGTGCTCTTGTATTGTTATGGTTGAAGCTGAAGTATTCGTTGACCAGTAGGACATTGCAATGTATGATTTTATATACTATACTTAGATGGGACCGATGACGGCGTAGTTCTAGGTTTTCTAGGTCTAGAATTTCGAGTCTGGTGGCATAAGGTATTCTGCAACGAGTAGAGGAGTGAAGAACTCTTCTTGTGAAATATTTTTGGACTTTCTCAACTGGGTTGATATCAGATATGTAATGTGGGTTCCAGACTGATGAGCTGTATTCGAGTATTGGTCTGGCAAATGTTTTGTATGCCCTAGTTAGTAGTGTGATATTACCAGAGAAAAAGCTACGTAGGATTAGGTTAACAACTCTTAATGCCTTTTTGGCTATGTAGTTACAGTGGGCTCTAGCAATGCAACAGCTGTGGGTGCTCCATTGCTAGAGATGTTCAAGAAAAGATTGGATAACCATTTGCCCGGGATAGAATAAAAAATTCCTGCCTTGGGCAAGAGGTTGGTCTAGAAGATCTCTGAGATTCCTTTCAATGCTATGATTCTATGAACTTCTATATATTTGTGGATAAGCCAAGAATTTTAAGTGCCAAAATACATCCACCACCCCAAAATTGGATTTAGTTTATGCATGGATGGATTTATTTGTGAGTGTATACCGTAATACTTTAAAAGCACCCTTACATCCCATATATACTTCTGTATAAGCCCATTAAAGCTAAGCAGACTCTTAATTTTTTAACCAAAATACCATAAAAATGTGGATTGGCTTATCCACAAGTAAGCACATTTTTCATGGTATTTTAGTTCAAAATGAGAGTTGGCTTCTTTGTAGATTGACTTATACATGAATGTATACAGTATTTAAAGAGATCATCAGATCTGCTCTCAAATTCCAGTAGCCTTTACAATTAATCTCCACAAACAAATCTTTTGGCTAGTTATACAATCAGGAAGATGTGGAAAGAGAATTTAATGTGTTTTGCCAATGCTGCAACATGCACATTTTTGTCTTGTTCTGCACTGTTGTTCATCTGCTTGCATTTTCTTTTGTGAATCAACTGGTGCTGTTCTTTATTGCCTTCATTCTTATTATTTCTTGATCTTCCTTAGGTTCATTTGTCTATCCAATTTCTACTGCTTTCCTTCCCCTCTCTCCCTCTTCTACTTCTGCAAAATATACCAATCTTTTGTTTTAAAGACAGTGTTTTTTCAATCAGAAGTAATTTTGGCTAGTTTTCCCTCTTGTGTAAAAATAAGTCCCTCCTACAAATAATTTATTCCTCATGTTTTCATATTTCTAATTATGCATAACCAAATATAATATTACAGCTGATCTTAACCAAAAGACCAAGAAGATTTTATTTCACCTTGAGTAGGGATGAACTGGGGTGGCACAGTGCTTAGAATGCAGTATTGCAGTATTCTGCTGACTGCCAGCAGTTCAATTCTCATTGATTCAAGGTTGACTCAGCCTTCCATCCTTCCGAGGTGGGTAAAATGAGTTGTTGGGGGCAATATGCTGACTCTGTAAACCATTTAGAGAGGCTTGTAAAGCACTGTGAAGCAGTATATAAGTCTAAATGATATTGATAGGGCGCTTCATGAAAAATTGAATTGGCTTCTTCCTTAATTCAAGCCAGACAATGAGTGATGAATGCACAGATGTAGCCCTTAGACTTAAAAGCCTAATCAGATAGCAAAAGCAATAGGACTTAGATTTATATACTGCTTCACAGTGCTTTACAGCCCTCTCTAAGTGGTTTACAGAGTCAACATATTGCCCCCAACAATCTGGGTCCTCATTTTACCGACCTCGGAAGGATGGAAAGGTGAGTCAATCTTGAACTGGTGAGGATTGAACTGCCAAACTGCTGGCAGTTGGCAGCTAGCAGAAAGCCCATAATACTGCATTCTAATCACTGTGCCACCACATGATGTGTTCCTGGGCACTCTTTCACTGTTTTTCAAGTCAGCCAAATAATGGTTCCTCAGAACAGTGCTAAACCCCTATCAAGATTTAATGCATTCCCAACAACTGTTCTTGTGAACAGGGGGTTTCTATTTGAACAAAGACTTTGTGCATGTGGTGAAGGAATTTCTGAAACACTAATCCACATTCTTTTATAATTCTCCCATTAGAAAGATGCCTCGTTGCAGCTAATCACAACCTACTGTATCTAATCAAATGATCACACCTTTTTCCAAGATATTTCCACAAAAGGTGCAATATGCTGGTTGCTTTTAAACAGAGAAGAGACATTTCTCTCAACAGCCCCTCCAGATTAGACCACTGCAAATGAGCTTTGGTTCAATTTGAACTGAGGAGTCAAAATCCAAAGAGAACTTGTTTCAATAACTTTGCAATGTAAAACTCAAAGGCAAACTCACTTATCTTAAGCTGCTTTGAGATTTGAATCAAAAGAAAGGATTCATCAGTAGGTTATAATGGAGAAATATCAAAATCAGCTGTAGCCACTTTAGCTTTTGGGGAAAACGAAATGAAAGTAGATGAAAAGTCGATTCTTTTTAGAGGACATCAAGTAGGCCTAGTTTCATAGGCATATCTTCAAGGATTTTACTGCAAGCTATTTTTGAAATATTCCTCTAAACCAGGGGTCGCCAACCTTTTGGACCTCAGGGACCACCAAATTCATAATTTTAAATCCCGCGGACCAGAGACCCTGGGAAAATCCCAAAAAAAGTCTGCAGGAAAATTCCCCACCCTGTTTTCCTACCAATAGATCATTCTCTCCAACTCTGTTCTCAGGGGGAGAGAGAGAGAGAGGGAGGGAGGAGAGAGAGAGAGAAAGAGAGAGACTTTTGGCTTCATTCAAGGAAAGCAGCAGAAGCAGCAGAAGTTTTTCTTTTTCTCTTTTTCTTTTTATCTGTACCATAGGCTATCTTTTTTTACTTTTGGGATGCCAGCTTGGCAAGTCACTGAAGAATGGCACTGAGTTAGCCAGCAACCCTCTTCCTATCCCAATGCCTTCCATGGCTGATTTAGGATGCTCCTTTGATTCATTACCCACAATGGTAATAGACATATCACAGTTGATATGAAAATGTGTAGAGCTAAGATAGTGAATTAATCCACACCAGTCAGGGCCACTGCACAGATCGCCGTGGGTCACATTGGAGCTCCTAAATAAGTTTTCCAATCAAAATTTCTCTGTGCCCATTCCCTGTGCCTAGATATAGAGCCAATTTCTTTATTAAAACTGGGAACAGGTTGGACTTCATTAGAGGCCCAAATCTGGTATCTGAGATGTTGCCCCTCCAATTACTTTGACTTCATTCCCCCATCACTAATATCACCACCGGAGGTTTTTAAGAAGAGACTGGACAGTCAACTTGTCTGAAATGGTATAGGTGGCTGGACTAGAAGAACTCCCAAGTCCCTTCCAGCTCTATTCTGATTCTAATTGAGATAATATCAAGACAAGCACAAAAGTGATTGCTTGAACAGGGTTCACAGTATTGTCTGGGACACTACACATCCTCTTCATGATCTGTTTTCCTTGTGGGAGGAGGCTTTGTGGTATCCGAAGCAGTCACAGTTTTGTTCCATACAGCATCAACTGTGTGAATTCCCAAAGGATTTTTTGAAATGACTGTCAGAATATGAGTATTTCCTATATTATTATTATTAACACGCTCTGATGCCCCTCCCCACCTGAAAAAGAAATCTGTTCCAAATGCAAAATGCAAGCAGAGAAGTTTCAGTTTCAGTTTTAGTTTCACAGCAACAAGCAGCTTTAGTACAGAACAGTTGAGCTAAGCCACGCCCTGGCTCCTTGCTGTCTCCTTCTTGCTCACACAGCAAATACTGTTTCATATTCCAAATAGCCCTCAACTCTCTCACACACTTACAGGGCGCTAGCCAGACTAATACTGAAGGATGCTGGTAAGCAGAGGCAGAATTTTTTTCCTCTTATTTTCCTCCCCAAAAACTAAGCCCGACCACATAGTTTTGTAGCGAAGCAAAGGTATCAAGCTTCATATATATATATGTAATGTGTATGTATGGGTGTAGGTATATATGTGTGTATATAGTATGTGCATATGTGTATTATGTATGTATATGGGTATATATACATATATTCTTTTGACAGCAGGCAACAGAATTTCATTTTTAATATATGCCAGTGTGCCCACACTGTAAAAAAAAGACAATAAAGATTATCTTAATCTTAATATCTGATTTAAGAATCTCTGCATTTTCTACATTATCTCTGCATTTTCTATATTATCCGAAGTGATCATGAGAAGGCTCTAACAGAAATAAATCACTGGATTTTTGTCCCAGACTCACAAAAAACCTAAGAATTATTCTACAACTTTGGCTTTTCAGAGCAGCCAAACACATTGCTAAAGTTTTATGCCTAACGTACTGAACAGCTTGTACATTAGCTAGCTCTCATATCTAACTCTAGCATATTCAGGAGAGAGATTTGACCAAACACAGTACCTATATAAGACTATTTATTCCTAACTCTCTTGGAAGAAATTGAATCAATGGCACATGTCCTTCTTCATTGCCCCTTTTACTTAAATTGGCCCAGACTTAATTACATCTCTTTTAACAACCAGATGGAGAAAAATAGATGCCAATCTTATTCTTCTCCTTTTAGCAGACACCTATGAGATGACCTCCAGCAACATAATCTAATTCTGCTCAGTCACCATTGCTAATAATCAAGTCAGTTAGTTCCCCTGTTCGGAATCTTGTGTTCCCTCAGGGAAGAATTGCAAAACAGCCATTTTATGATTCTATAATATTGAGTAACAGTAACAAACTTCTATTCATTATTCATGTTTATCTTCCTAGAGCTATCACTTAAGTAGCATAAAATTGTAGTCATGATTGAATTAAAATTTAAAATTTTACTGCTCGTATTTTTAATACTTTGCAATTTGTTCAACAACCCTAAGTTGGTAAATTAGTTCACTATATATTTTATTTTTATTCTAATTGTCTTAAAATTGTACTCAGTTTTGGTCGCAGACCGTAATAATGAAGTTCGTTAAATTAAAATTAATGATCCTTTAAAAGCAAAGTAAAACCTACTTCACATAAAATGTCCCGCTACTATAAACGGTCAGCCTGTGCAGGTTCTCATAATAATCATAATAATTGATTGAGGAATTACAAATCAGTATTCTCTCCAAAATTGCAGCAAAGCTCAGAAAATTTTTGAAAATCCATCGTGTATGAAATACATCCTAGAAGAAATGTTTATGATTTCTTTGTTTATGGCGCCCACCAGTGGTGGGATTCAACATTTTTTACTACCGGTTCTGTGGGCGTGGCTTGGTGGATGTGGCTTGGTGGGCGTGGCCATGTGATTGGGTAGGCGTGGCTTCTTCTTTTTTTTGCTTTTTTTGCAGCCACCCCCACACACACCCATTTTTTGGGCCTTCTGGGCCCCAGAGGAGCCTGTGGGGGGCATTTGCCTCTTGTACTGACTTGTGATGCATCCCCTTTTGAAGTGGGGGGGGTTTGAGCCACATGCTTCCCAGCGGGAGGGAAGCTCCTATTGCATTTTACTCTCGCACCTTGACCAAAGCAGAGAGGAACTACAGCCAGATGGACAAGGAAGCCTTGGCAATTGTTGCAGCTGTCAAGAAATTCCATGAGTATTTATATGGGAGAACATTTACCATTGTCACAGATCACAAACCTCTGTTAGGCATTGTGGCAGGAGACAAACCTACGCCCACTATTCTGTCACCAAGAATGCTGAGATGGACTGAATTTCTTGCTGCTTATTCATACAAACTCATCCACAGGCCTGGCAAAGACATTGGGCATGCAGATGCTTTGAGTCGCTGCCCACTTCCTTCTCACACTGAGGACTTTGCTCCTGAGACTTACACCTTTTTCCTAGAAACTGTTGCCAAGCTTCCAGTACACGCTGCTGAAATTGCCAGAGAGACTGCCAAAGACGCTTTATTGGCTCCTGTTATAGGCTGGATTAAGAAAGGTTGGCCTCTTCAAGATCTACCTCAACTTGCCCAACCTTTTAAATCCAGGCAAACTGAATTATCTGTATTAAGAGGATGTATTTTGTGGGGTAACAGGGTGGTTATTCCTGCAAAACTGCAAAAAGAGGTTTTGGAAATGTTACACAAGGGTCATCCAGGTATTGTCAGAATGAAGGGATTGGCCAGGAGTTATGTATGGTGGCCAGGTGTTGACAAAATGGTTGAAAACTGGGTTGCATCTTGTCCAAACTGTCAGGTAGTCAGGCCTGCCCCACCTCTCACCCCCAAACAGGAATGGGAATGTCCTAGGGGCCCATGGTCTAGGATTCATATTGATTTCGCAGGCCCTACCAGCGGGCACATCTTTCTTATTATAGTAGATGCATATTCCAAATGGCTAGAGGTCATCCCTATGACATCCACCACAACTGATGCTGTCATCAAGCAGCTCAAAAAGCTTTTTGTAACACACGGGTTACCTGATGTTCTTTTCTCTGACAATGGCCCTCAATTTATATCCAATCTTTTTGAATCCTATTTAGCATAACAGGGTATCAGACATGCCCTCACTGCCCCTGGGCACCCTTCGGCTAACGGCCAGGCTGAACGCATGATACGTTTTACCAAGGAGAAACTTCAGCAACTGGGTCCTGGGGACATCACTGAGAAAGTTGAAAAACTTCTTAGTGTTCAGCACATCACTCCTAACCCATCAACTAACTTATCCCCAGCAGAGTTGTTGATGGGTAGGAAACTCAGGTCTCCCCTTGACCGCCTTCATCCCACTTACGCCCCCAACGCACCACTTGATTCCACTAGCAAAGTTCGCACATTCAGTGTGGGTGATTCTGTTTATGCTAAGAACCTTATGGGTGAACCTTTGTGGATTCCTGCTGAGATAACTCAAATCACAGGCCCTCGTTCTTACAGGGTGCAAACAGAGGATGGAGTCCTCTGGAGCAGGCACATTGATCAACTTAGATCCAGGTTTTCTCAGGAACATCGCACTTGTTCCTCTCTAGTTCCCTCACCTGATGTCAATTCTAGGGGAAGGGAGGAGCAGGAGGATAATCAGCAAGCAAGAATCCATCCCATGTGTAACGAGCCATTACGACAGGAACCATCCCAAAACCTGTCACAATGCCAAAATCCATCCTTACAAGTGGAAGATTGTACATCACTACCTGACTTGGGTGCTGACATTGGGTTGGAGATGGGTTGGGAGGAGAGACCAGATTCTAACAATCAAACAGGGTCTTCTTTCACAGGAAGTTCCAGTAGGGAAATGTCAGCAGACACATTTCCTCTCTCACTGGGTGAGAACCTTAAAACATCTGAACCACGTAGGTCTCAACGTACACCTAAGAGCCCCACCTATTTAAAAGAATACATTAGATAGGCTGGGGTTTGAGTATGGACTGAACCTAGTGGGGAGGGTTGTTATGTATTCAGGTTTAAAGTCATTGGTTTAGTTTGAACTGTTCTTGTAAAATGTAAGAAATGATTGGTTTAAAAAGTGCGGGAAAACCCTGCACACTGATTGGCTGTCAGCTGCGGCTGCTGGCTATAAATAGCAGCCGCAGCAAAGCCAGTCGGGGTCCGTTCTGAGCTGAAGTACTCCGCGTCTGCCTCTTCATGCAAACTTAACACAAACAACACTTGTTTTATTTTCAGGGTTCCTCTATGAGATCAGTTCAAAACTCTGATGAAATTTCCTGTCTGTTTTGTGCAGATGCTTTTTCAGAGAAGAAAGACAAAATGAAGGCGATGTCAGCGTGAGTATGCCTGCTCATTTGGAAGCTAGTCTCCTGTTTCATTCTCCAATGTCTTAGCTTTCTACCTATTACTTCTGAGGATATGCTGCATTCAATGGAAAACAAATTTCACTCTCCCTAATTTAGAAGAAAAGCCAACTAAATGTCTGCTATATTTTACTAATGTACATTCCTGTTTTCTCTGCTACAAAGAATTGAAAGTGCAGTTGAATGAACAATTGGACTCTTTGTGATCCAACTGCTTAGAGGTCTTCTCTACAACAAAAAGCTTAATAATACATGTCACTAGGACTTTTTTTTTCTTAGTAAATGTATTAAGAAGTAAACCTTGAAGGCTGCAATCCCACTTTCAATTCAGTTTTATGTGGGATTGAGTCCCACATAAAACCTTGGGATTCACCTTGGAATAACTGCAAAATCGCAGCTATCACTTACTGCTTAATGTTGATTACAATCCAGTGGCTACTTCCACTGCAGAGCTCTTAATATAAACCTTTTACTCCGTGAGAGCCCGTCAAGTACTAAAAGACTGATATTATATCACTCTGAGTCACTTTCTTTGTTAGACTAGGAATACCCAGTTCATCATACAATATGACCCCTTATCTTTGTTGTCGTTCTCTGCACTCTTTCTAGGGCCTCATCATCTTTTTTCAATTGTGGCAATGATATAAAATTATGTATTAACCAGTAACATTAATCATGTATTAATGTATTAATAATGTAATACATTAATACACCAATAATAACCAGAACATAGGATTAGCTTTTTTTGAGTTCCGCTGTATGCTACTCCACTCACTGTGACATTCTCCAGTGAAGCCTGAAATTATAAAAGCCGTTTATTAAGATGTCTTCCTTACTTTAGCCAAATTATTAGTCAAAAACAATGTTCACTTTTCTATCATTTAAATCCTGCTTTTTTGCAATTTAATCCTAACTCTCTCTTTTAGTTGGGAAAATAACAGCAGGAAAAAAATGGATATAGCAAAGTTGAGAAAAATGGTAGGGACCTCACAAAGGAGGATGAAGGAACAGCAATCAAGGTAAGAAGAGAATTATTTTTCAGAGAAGAAGAATTGCTCAAGGGAGTTGGTAGGAGAATCTATTTCTCACCCAACTGGTCCATGACGAAGGATGCGTAAGCCTATCATTGCCTGTTTCAGGCAGTAGCTGATACTTGCTCTAATTGTTCTTCATTGTAAAAAAAAAGTAGCCAGATGCTGTGACAGCTTATTGGCACTCTCTGAGTCACTTCAGTACAGTTTTTCCTATGATTATCCTCCTCCAGCCTCAAGGGGTATGATTAATTCATAGCGTGTCACCAAAAGAGCCTTTCAACAGCACACCAAGCAAAAGTGCCTTCTTCCCATTGCCTCCTCGGATGATGGTGAAATTTGCACAGACAGTCCCACCAGGCAGTCAATCTTGTAAAAGCACAGTTATTACAAAGTAAATACAAAAGATCTATTTATTTAAAGTTATTACTCTGACCTACAGGGTATTAAAACAATCTTTTGATTGACAGAAGACATCAAGTTGCTGTATCCCCCTAGATTACATCAAATAAATTCCCAAATCCTCATTTCCTTTCCTTTCCTTTCTTTTTCTTTCCTTTAGCCAGGGGTGGGATTCTACCAGTTCGGACCAGTTCTATAGAACTGGTTGTTACAATTCTGCACAGTTTGGAGAACCGGCAAATCACACCAGTGGCTGGCCTCTCCCCTCCCCACCCACTCCACCCATGAGGCTTCCCTGAGGCCCAGTCAGGGGTGGTATTCAGGGGGTTGTGGGAGGGAGAAGTGGCCTGGGAGCAGAGCTGAACCTTCCTTAGGATTGAAGCTTCTATTTTTCAGTGCAGACTCAGGCAGCAGATTGCAGAAAGGTAGATCTGGGGGTGAGGCTGTGATTCTGCAAGCAGCTCAATCTGCCTGACTGCTTTGCCTGATCTTGGGTAAAAGTTGCTCTTTTTTAAAATAAAAAATTCAATCTTTACATATAAATTTACTATATTTACATACAAGCCACGCCCAGCCAGTCACATGACCACCAAGCCACACCCACAAATTAGGCCATGCTCACAGAACTGGTTGTTAAGAAATTTGAATCCCACCCCTGCCTTTAGCTACCTAAGACTATTAGGGAAATTCATCGTTTTTCTCCTGATAGGGTGATTAGGGATGCATTGCACGAAGCAAGACTTTTGAAATTCAGTTCAAACACATGTAATCTAAATTAGGGAGGGGGATGGCAGAGGGGGGGAAATCAACTACTTAATAATGCCTTTATGATCAGAGACCCTAAACTTTAACTTAAGTCAGCTTTCAATCACCCCTGTAATTTTTATTTTATCTCTGAATACACTCAAAAGCACCAGAATTAAAATACTGGAAGCGATGTTAGAAGTAATTAGAGTGGTAGATTTCTAAAAGCAACTCTTCTAATCACAATGGTACAGCAGAGGCATTTCACCAGAAGAAAGGCTACTCCCTCTTGATCTGAAACTGACAATAATGCCCCTTCTCCCTTTTACATCCCGGACATAAACTGTTTCAACTCCTTCCCTCAAAATGACACTATAGAGCACTGCACACCTGAACAACTGGACACAAGGACAGTTTTTTCCCGAATGCCATCACTCTGCTAAACAAATAATTCCCTTAACACCGTCCAACTATTTACAAAGTCTACACTACTATTATTAATCTTCTCATCACTCCTTATCACCCATCCCTTCCCACTTGTGACTGTATGACTGTAACTTTGTCACTTGTATCCTTACAATTTATATTGACTTTCCTAGTATGATTTGATTGCTTATTGTACCCTATGATATTATTAAGTGTTGTACCTTATGACTCTTGTCTCTCGATGAATGTATCTTTTCTTTTATGTACACTGAGAGCATTTGCACCAAGACAAATTCCTTGTGTGTCCAATCACACCTGGCCAATAAAAAGAATTTTATTCTATTCTATTCAGGAGAACCCATCAATCAGAGGTGATATTCAACAGGTTCTGACCAGTTCTGGAGAACTAGTAGCGGAAATTTTGAGTAGTTCAGAGAACCGGCAAATACCACCTCTGACTGGAGATTTTACAGTATCCTTCCCCTGCCACGCCCACCAAGCCACGCCCACAAAACTGGTAGTAAAAAAATTGAATCCCACCACTGCATCAACCTGCAGCAGAACTCTAGAAATCTATGCTGAAAAGCACAAACACAGTGTGGTAGCAAGAACTGAAGCACTGATATGGATAAGCGGATTCATTCACTCGAATTTTAGACACAGAGAATTGTAGCAGTCGTCTATGGAGATTCTCATTCACCCATGACCATGTCAGAGCTGAAGAAGCTTCTTGAATGAGAAGCTAAACGTCTTCAAAGAAGAACAAGATGTCAGCTTTGGAATCCTTATTAAAAGCTGCCACCCAGCTACGAAGGATGGAAGAGGGGTGGTTGTTATTTGAGTAATTTTCAGTAATAATAGATACGTAAGACTGTCAAGGTCATTTTCTATGGTGCAGCAAGAATTATAGTTGAAAGGTGATTGGTTCACGTGATTTATGATGTGGGAGAAAAGGGGTGGGCCTTGTTTGAGTATTGTGGGAAGTCTGGAAGGAACCTTAGTTCCGTAATTCCACAGATGTGCCAAGTTTCTGTTTTTTAAAATAAATCACTTTGAGAATATGCTTGTCTCGGAATTACTGATTGAAACAGACAATTTCTGGAACCCTGACACAAGAAAGCCCAACTGCCTTGTTGGAAGAAATAATCCATCTGGTTTAGTTCCAAGCTGGGAGAAAGACACTGGAAACATTAAGGCTGATTGGAAAGGTGATTTAATGATGAACAGAGCCACCAGCATTTATAGTTCTCATGCAGCTGACAAAATGGAGTTGAAAGTGGGGTTTTTTTAAACATCTTCTTTGGACTTTGTATTTGAGCTTCCTCTTCCTGTGCAAGAACATATATTCTTTTTGCTGTTGTCAGATTCCTATGGAGTCATGCAAGGATTATGTAGGGGTCATAGCTGGCTCTATAGGAAAAAGAAGAAATGCAAATCCTAGGTGCTTGTCTGAGCTAATCTGGTCAACCTCTGAATTATTGTTTATCTGAGCTCCTAGGTTTAAAGTTTGGACTGCTCTGGGATGGTGCAATGAAGGGGCTTGTGTTCTGAAAGGGTGTTGAGCAATTCCTATTGTGGCTTAATGACTTTCATCCTGTTTTGGATCTTGGGTGAAGAGCTGCTTCTAATCCTACCATTCTGCCTTTGTTCAGACTTTGCTGAGGGGAGTTTCAAAATATCCTGTCAAACGGATTTCTGTCTGCAGTATTTGCTTTGCCTATGAATAGAGCTTGTCTTCCTCTTTCAATAAGCTCTTTATCTCTTAAGTGCTGATATCTGCTGGGGGCTATTAAGGAAAGTGGGGTCTGCTTTCTGCCTCTAAAAAGACATGTTTATCCATTTCTCCCTTTGGGGAAATGTAATATTCTGCCTTTTTTAATATTTCCCAAAATATTTCATTCTTCTAGGAGGGGTAGGCGCTGACTTTCTACAGCCTCTTGAAAAAGCACCAATTGGGACATAGCCGTAGCTAGTCTCATTCAGTTAGAAAGAATCTCTTTGGACATCAAGATCAACCCCCAGATTAGTGTGGCATTCCAAACACATTCCAGAGAACAGGTTAAGTAGGCCATCACTTGAGCCAGGGGAGACTCAAGATTCCCTTCCATCTCAGCTTTCTATTTCTCTGCCTCTATCAAAATACAGCCTCTCATCATTATTTATTTATTAAATTTCAGTACTGCAACAACCAAAGGACTCTCAGCAGTATACTATACAAAACATCCATGGTAGAAATAATAAAATGTCCATGTCTGACAGTGATAAATGATAGGCAACAATAATCAGCATGCGATAGAAGTGGATAAACAAGGGTGCACGGAAACATTATCTGCAAAACCTAACTTTCTCTAAGTGAATAGCATCTTAAATCCAGATATAATGTTCTTCCATCAGCACTATTCCAAGGTAAGTGTAATAAAATGCCCATAGCAGAATGCATATGTCTGTGTGGCGATACAGAATTTGTAATCATCTTACACATATTTTGTAAATTCATAGGGAAATAAGGTCTTATATTTTGCCCCTTAATGGATAAATTCCCAGGGAGATCAGATAAATTTTAACTGAATGATCTTGTCCAAGGTTTTAAATCCACTATTACCTGTGGAGTAGTTAAATTTTGTGTTGCCGCGATGAAGATGTCAACATGGTTAAAGAAGTAATTGGTTTAAGAAGTTCTCACTTTTACCTCTAATATTATTTTCAGAAAGTTGTTTTTTTTAATTAATAAGTGGCTAGGACATACTTTATATTTTAGTTTTTCAATTTTTCAATTACCATTAGTTAGGTAGGTAATGTACTAATACGGCAATAGAAGTGTGAACATAATATCATTATGTGATTTGTCTTTCTGTATATATGCTGGATTAATTTGCTTCATTTTGTTTTTGTTCTTTTAAATTTGCTGGTCATTAAATGGTTCTTGACTAAATAAATAAATAAATGTTAGTACTACAGTACTCCTGCAAGTATCTCAGTGCCAAGAGACACACAGCTTTATAGGATTTAAAACTAAACTTTTAATTTTTATCTGGAAACCTGGAGACACATCGATTCAGGGCTTGTCATCTGTTCCTGACATGTTGTGCTAATTAATAGGCAGGCTGCTGCATTTTGCATCTGTTATGTATGTAGGTTTGAATGTTATTGGTTTAGTTTGAATTGTTGTAAAATGTCAAATATGATTGGTTTAAAAAGTGCGGGAAAACCCTGTACTCTGATTGGCTGGCAACTACGGCTGCTGGCTATAAGTAGCAGCCATAGCCCAGCCAAGTTGGGTCCATTCGAACTGTAGTCACTAATAAACTCTTCACTGAAGCTCTTTGCGTCTCACTCTTCATGCAAACATAACACTGGTGACGAAGGTGGGATTCCCCTGAAGAGAAGACGGACGCGGAAGACAAGCAGAAGAGCGAGATGGCTGCGCTGAACACCCCCCCAGCCCCGTTCGATCCGGCGGTACTGATTCAGAGAACTATATCAGTACAGCATCAGACGTGATTAGTCTCTTAATACTGTTAAATGCTGATTGTTCCTTCCTCCCCCAGACCAAAGAGACTTCTTATCCAGTAATCTGTGCAAAGGTTCAGCAATGGTTGCCTTTTGAGGTAGGAACATGTGATAAAAGTTAATGAGTCCAAGGAAAGCTTGCAAATCTGTTTTGCATTTAGGTCTAGGGGCTTCTTTGATTGCTTGAACCTTGGCATCTGTAGGGTGGATGCCATGCTTGTCAATCATATAGCCCAGGAACTCAAACTTGTCAGTTTTAAGAGTGCATTTTTCTTCCTTGACTTTTAACCTCGCTTCCCTGAATCTGGTAAGGACTTCTCTGAGTCTTTCTTGTAACTGAGTGTCATTTTCAGCAGAGATTAACACATCATCAAAGTAAGGCACTACCCCTGGCAGTCCTTGGAGCATTCTTTCCATAAGGCTTTGAAAGATGCCTGGTGCCACGCTTACTCCAAATTGTAACCTTTTACATTTGAAGGCACCTCTATGAGTCACAATGGTTTGGGCCTCTGCAGTGGCATCATCAAATGTTAGTTGTTGATATGCCTGGGCCAGATCCAATTTGGCAAAGACTGTACCTCTGCCAAGTGAATGTAACAGATGATGCACCACTGGAACTGGGTATGCGCTCTGCTGCAGCGCATGGTTCAGTGTCCCCTTATAGTCTCCACAGATTCTTACTGACCCATCAGCCTTGACTGGTGTGACTATGGGTGTCTCCCATCTGGAGTGGTCAGTGGGCTCTAAAACCCTTGAGCATTTAACTTGTCTAATTGTGCATCAATTTTTTCCTTTAAAGCAAATGGAACCCTCCTGGGCTTTAAACGAATTGGGGCACCCGGGATCTAGGTTGAAAGTGATAGGGGTCCCCATATACTTGCCCAATCCTTCGCTGAAGACCTCTGGAAACTCAGACTTCAAGGCCTCCTCCCATTCAGAGTTGCTCACGTGATTGATGCCAGTCACCTCGATGCCTAGTGGCTTGAACCACTCAAGTCCCAGCAAGCTTGGGCGATCCTTGTCCACGATGGTCAGGGGCAACGTTTGGTGTGGCCTTTAAACTTCACGTTGAAATCTCTTGTTCCAACTACTGGAATCTTGTTCCTTGGTAGTCTTTAAGAGTCAGTGCTTGCTTCTGGAAATGTTTCTTCTGAATGTTGGGAAGTAGCCTGTGAATAGTGTCCCATGACACCATAGATAAATAGGAGCCCGAGTCCACTTCCATTTGGCAAGGCCTTCCTTCAATGAATACCTTCACATGTACTTTTCTGCTTCTCAAGGGTGAAGAATGACCAATGGTGATTGTTTGATGAGTTTCATTCTTCCCATTTGCTTCTGAGTTGCCCCATCTTTTCAATGAAGTTGTTGGGCTTGAAATCCTTTTCAGGGAATTTCTTCCTACTAGGTGTGACGTTCTGGATGATTTGCAGACTCTTGCTAGGTGACCCCTTTTCTCACAATGTAGGCAGATGGTGTCTTGCATTCAGTCAGGGGGTGCCCCCCACAACCTCTGCAATAAAATTCTTGCCTCTTTTTTCCAGGGTCTTTCCTTTTCTTCTCCATTCTGAGTCTTAAAATTCCTTCTTCTACCTCACTACAATCTGAATCAGAGTCTATTTGTTCGCAATGGGTTGTTGTGGATTTTTCCACATCAGAATGGCTTGAGGCCTTGTTAATTTTCTTCATGGCTGCTGCTGAGGACTTGGTGGCTTCCGCTGAAACAGCTTCCTCTATGACCTCCTTAAACGTGATCTTAGGTTTCATTAACAGTTTGCTTTGTAAGACCTTATCTTTGAGGCCTAGAACAAACTGATCACGCATGGCCTCTTCTAAGTTGGTAAAGTCACAAGCACCCCAATGTCCCTTAAACTTGCCACGAAGTCGTTAACATTTTCGCTTTCCCCTTGATCCTGACGGTAAAACTCGTGTCTCTTAATGAGGCACGATACTTGTGGGGTGTAATGGGCTCTTAAAAGCTTTTCCAAATCAGGCCATTCCATTACCTTCAAGTCTGCAGCTCCCGCCAACGCCTTCGCCATCTTGAAGACTGCCGGACCGCAGTGTGTGAGAAATACACCCTCTTCCGCTTCTCGGGGATATCGGCAAGGTCGTTTCCTTCCAAGTACATCTGGAAGCGATCCACATACAATTTCCAGTCTTCCACCGCCAGATTGAACGGGGCTGGGGGTTCTTCAGCGCAGCCATCTCACTCTTCTTCTTGTCTTCCATGTTGTCTGTTCTTCAGGGAAATCTCACCTTCGTTGCCAGTGTTATGTTTGCATGAAGAGTCAGACGCGAAGAGCTTCAGTGAAGAGTTTATTAAGTGACTACAGCTCGAATGGACCCGACTTGGCTGGGCTACGGCTGCTTCTTATAGCCAGCAGCTGTAGTTGCCAGCCAATGGGAGTGCAGGGTTTTCCCACTATTTAAACCAATCCCATTTGACATTTTACAAGAACAGTTCAAAATAAACCAATAACATTTAAACCTACATATATAACAATATTAGTATTCATGGTTTTGGTTTCTTCTCTGGAATACCTCAGAGGTCTGACATTCTGCCACAGCTTCCATCTGTCTATCCACGCATTCAGGAGGACTTTGAAATCACAAATCTGTATGGTGTCTGTTATGTATGCAGGTTTAAAGTCATTGGTTTAGTTTGAACTGTTCTTGTAAAATGTAAGAAATGATTGGTTTAGCTGTAGTCACTAATAAACAAAGAGTTTGAAGCACTCTGCGTCTGTCTCTTCATGCAAACTTAACACTGGCGATGAAGGTGGGATCTCCCTGAAGAAGAAGGCAACGCGGAACAGAAGGAGAGCGAGATGGCTGCGCTGAACACCCCCCCAGCCCCGTTCGATCCGACGGCAGAAGACTGGGAGACGTATGCAGATCGTTTCCAAATGTATCGGGAAGGAAACTATCTTGCCGACATTTCCGGAAGCGGAAGAGGCGGTCTTTCACGCACTGCGGTCCGCATTTTCAAGATGGCGAAGGCATTGGCGGGAGCTGCAGACATGAAGGTAATGGAATGGCCTGACTTAGAAAAGTTGTTAAGAGCCCATTACGCCAAGTATCGTGCCTCATTAAGAGACACGAGTTTTACCATCGGGATCAAGGGGAAAGCAAAACGTAACGACTTCGTGGCAAGTTTAAGAGACATTGGGGTGCATGCGAATTTAACAATTTAGAAGAGGCCATGCTAATCGATTTGTTCTGGGCCTTAAAGACAAGGTGCTTCAGAGCAAGTTATTACTAAGACCTAAGATCACGCTGAAGGAAGCAATAGAAGAGGCCTCTTCAGCAGAAACTACCAAGTCCTCAGTAGCGGCCATGAAGAAAATTAACAAGGCCACAAGCCATCCTGTTGTGGAAAAGTCCACAACAACTCATTGTGAGCAAATAGATTCTGAGTCAGACTGTAGTGAGGTGGAGGAAGGAATTTATAGACTCAGAATGGAGCGGAAAAAGAAAGACCTGGGAAGAAAGAGGCAAGATTTCTACTGCAGAGGTTGTGCGGGAAGCCACCCCCGCACTGAATGCAAGTTCCTAGATACCATCTGCCTCCGTTGTGAAAAAGAGGACACCTAGCAAGAGTCTGCAAATCATCCAGAACTCCACCCAACAGAAGGAAGTTTCCTGACAAAGAATTCAAACTCAACAACCTCAGTGAGAAAATGGGGCGCAGCACAGAAACAAAGGGGAAGAATGAAACTCATCAGACAGTAACTATTGGTCATTCTTCTTCTATCAATAACAGAAAAGTGCATGTCAAGGTACTAATTGAAGGAAGGCCTTGCCAAATGGAAGTGGACTCAGGCTCATATTTTATGGTGTCATGGGACACTATTCACAGACTACTCCCAAACATTCAGAAGAAGCATTTCAAGAAGCAAGCACTGACTCTTAAAGACTACCAAGGGAACAAGATTCCAGTAGTTGGAACAAGAGAATTCAATGTGAAGTTCAAAGGCCACACCAAATGCTTGCCCCTGACCATTGTGGACAAGGATCACCCAAGCTTGCTGGGACTTGAGTGGTTCAATCCACTAGGCATCGAGGTGACTGGCATCAATCATGTGAGCAACTCTGAATGGGAGGAGGCCTTGAAGTCTGAGTTTCCAGAGGTCTTCAGCGATGGATTGGGCAAGTATATGTAAAATCTTCATTCCCTCCCCACCCCACTAACCTGCTTTCCAGCTCTGTTCTCCTCTGCAGGGCAACAAAAGAAGACCCAGCCAATCAGCTGGGACTCGGGAGGCAGAGAACAGATGGGGCCAGTCAGAGGTGGTATTTGCCGGTTCTCTGAACTACTCAAAATTTCCGCTACCAGTTCTCCAGAACCTATCAGAACCTGCTGAATACCACCTCTGATATGTATCCAAAATCAGAGGTTCAGGGGTAGAATGATCTGCTGGAGACAATGAAATTCTCTAAAGGCAACTTTGAGATTATGGGTGTGGGGACAGTTATTCTTGAAGTACAACTGACACCATGGTCTCAACCCCATAAAGAAATATGTTGCTTCACCCTGCAACATAAGATGTTCATTGCCAATATGAAGGTCAGCAAGCATGCAATGAGTGGCAGAAGCATGACAGATCCAGAGAAAATCAAGTGGTAGAATCTAAGAGACCACAAGGGGGCATCAGTAACTGCATCATATTTCTCACAGGCTCAATTGATGCCACATGGACTGCTCTCCATGATCCATTATCACTGCTGTGAGAATAACCCTAGGCACTACGAGACCAGATTGTCATCAAGTCAACAAGCAGGTGGCTCTGGACAGAGCAAGTGCAGCTATGGGGAAAGTGCAAGTATGGGAAAAGAAGATGATTTATAGGATGTCAGAAGACCAACAAAAAACTGGCAAAAGTGTGTCTCTTCCAGAGAATGGCAAAGCAAGCTGTCATAGGTACCAAAGCCAAATACTGCTGGGATTTAGATAGACAACCAGACACAAAGAAAGGCAAAAAAAATCTTTATCAACTAGAAAAAATGTATGCCAATATGGCAAAAGAAATTACACACTATGTATATGTAAAGGACAAAAAAAAACCCTGCAGGATAAGGTCAAAATCATGAGACACTGGTACCAGTACTATTATGAATTAAGGAATGTTTTTAAAGTCAGATTTTCATACCTGCCATTTCTGACCATTATGGCTGAAGAAGTTACCATGAAGTCTACCAGGAGATACCTGAAGGTTAAAACAACTCCTGGGGTAAAGTGACCAACTGGCTGATAAACTTCTTCAATGCCACTGTTGTTGTGGTTTGCCAGCAGCCGGTGCAGATGGCAGCGCAATCGGACAGTGGGGAAGAATGGGAACCAGTCAGGGAGTCTGGAAAGGACTCGGACGAGGGTCCTGCGTCTGATGCAGAGATGGTGCCAGGACCATCTGGGAGTCGGGTGCTGCCTTTGGAGCCTTCAGAGTCTGGCAGCAGCGAGGCTGAGGACCCAGGGGAGCCTTTCCCAGTGCGCATGTGCACAGAGCTGCTAGAAGGCGAGAGCAGCTGAAACAAAAAGGGCAACTTGGGAATAAGGCTGGGAGGTGATGGCCCCTCCCATAAGGATAAAGGTCAGGCCAAGATGATGATACCTTTGCAGGAAGCAAAGTAGTTTGATCGGTTCAGAGTCATCCTTAAAGCTCTTTGTACTTCAGTTGGGTTTTTTTGTACTTCGGTTGGTTTCTTTTCTAGTTCATTTGATACTTCTGTTTTGGCAGCACTTCACAGAACTGAAAGGTGTTTGGTTATCTTGGAGACTATTTGAGATTAATTCCAGCTGGGAATGAAAACAATTCCTAGTGTTGCAATAAAATAAGTCTTGTTTTTAAAATAAGGGTGAGTTTAGGAAGCTTGGGTCAGAACAACTGTGAACTCTGGCCATGTTCTGCTGAGTGGGCCACAGTTTCCTCTTCAAGAGCAAAAACAACCTCAGAGACTGTTCCAACTACTGAAAATTTTTGAGCAGATTCTCAATGAGAGCCTCCATAATATCATTGAAATCACTACCAACCAGTGAGATTTTGACAAAGGCTTGAGTACTTGTGTCCAGAAGTAGAGTAAGCATCTTAGCCAATTTTGTGCCTCAACTGAGTACTTCCACCATCCAGGTCAGTGGCAAAGATCTAGTGAAGAAAAGCTCCTTCTGTTACTTAGAATCCCATATGCAAAGTGACAGTGTCATTAATGAAATAGTGCAGGCAAGAGTAAATGCAACACAGCTTGCAGTGGAAGGAAATCGCTGGAGTGCTCTGTGATACGTGTATGCCAATTCACCTAAAATCAAAAGTGTATAAAATGGTAGTTCTCCCAATAACACGGTATGGCATTCAGGGCCGACCAATCGCTAAAAATGCAGAGAGCTTTTTTCATGCCATGGAGATTTGCATGTTCTGTTGGTCATAAGGCGTCTCCATCTTGACTAGCAAGAAATGAGCATTGCACCAATAGCAGACAAAATGGGAGGAAAAGGCCTGCAGTGGCTTGGCCATGTTCTACTAGCAGCACCCCACACCATCACTTGTACTCAGGGCTTCAGGTTCAGACTGGTTCAGGCAAACTGGATGTTAAATTTACATCTGGTTTGCCGAACCGGTAGTTGAACCGACCAGCTGGCCCTGCCCACCCTACCCTGCCCCTCCCAGGAGTCTCCACGTGGCCTATTTTGGATGTAGGTAAGTGCAGGGTCCACGCAGAGGTTCTGGGAGGGTGAAAAATAGCCAAGCCGGAACTTCCGGAAGTCCAGTAACAGACCTGTTTCCGGCTTCCGGAAGCTCTCCGGAGTCCAGGGAGGCCATTTTTGCCCTCCCAGGGGCCTGAGGGAAGCCTCCGGGCTCTGAGGAAGGCAAAAAATGGCTGAACCGGAAGTTCCGGAAGTCCAGAAATGGTCCTGTTGCTGGCTTCTGGAGGCCCTCTGGAGCCCCAGGGAAGCCGTATTCACCCTCCTAGAAGCCTGAGGGAAGCCTCCAGACTCTGGGGAAAGTGAAAAATGGCCCTGCCAGAAGTTCCAGTAGACCATGCCCACCCAGCAACCAGGCAGAGAACTGGTTGCCGGGATTTTTGAATCCTACCCCTGCTTGTACTGCCTATCATTTTAGCATTGATGGCAAATGCTCACATAGAAGACCAAATTAAAGGTAGCAGGCAAAAGTCACACAGATGTGAAAATCATCCATTGAACCAGGTTTTGCTATATTTGATCATGTGAAATAGCATTCGTTCATCTGAAGATGCTGCACCTGTGGAGAAAACACAAGGATGAAGAATTTCTGTTGTCTAAATTTGGAAGTTTGACTGACCACGTTAGACTCCTTCCCATATGACAAAGAGCCTTAGGCAGATGCTGAATTTGGGGAGGGGTGTCAGCCATTTCATTCTTTTTTGAAATAATTCTTGGCTAGAAGGTGTTGGCTCTGGTGATTTGTTTTCAGTCTCTGAGGAACGACTAGAATTTCATGTCTTGTCACCAGTATATGCTTCCATTTATCAGACTCCTTTCTCAAAAATGTCAACTTGAACATGAGCCTTATATCTGTTACAAGAAAGAACATTTTCTACAACTAACTTTTCTGAAAGTTCCACTCATTCAGAATGTCTGGTCTCCCTCCACCCCAATTTATTCTAAGAGTAAATTATCTGGCCTATTTTAAAACCTAAACCAGGAAAATTATGCATAGGTAAAAAATTAACTCGTGGGTGAAAATCCTAAGATTACAGCCGGATTTTTAACTAAGGCTATAAAGACAAGGCTTTTAATAACAAATAACAAATCAATGAGCTAGTCAATCAAAGTCTGTTCTGTAACATTTATTTACTTGTTGAACTGTTTTATCCAATACCAAGTTCAGATTATACTTGTAACTTGCTTTGGGGTCTTTTGTCTGTAAATAAAATTGATTGATTGACTCTTCCACGGTTTCCAGGTAGACCTTTAAAAGGGAAAGGTGCACAATTCATTAAACACAGCAGCTTTGAGACATCCTCATTGTCATTTTGTCATCAGTCATGTTATTTTCCCTTTAAAAAAAAATTCTTAGCAGGGATAATCAATTTAACCAAAAAGAACCAAAACAGAAGCATAAGGTTCCAAAGATGTAACTGTTCTGACCATTTGAATTTAGTGCATTTTGGGAGGAATGGCTTTAATGTCAGCAGTTATACTCACCCCTCCTTTTCTTTACTCTGAGTAGGGATCTTCTCTTCCAACTCTTGGGTTTCTCTTGCTTGGAATTGGAACTGGAAGTTGCCTAGATACTTCCCAGGGCACAGATGTGTAATAAACTGCCAGTTTATTGCAACATCCAGGAAGACCATTAAGAAAGAACTTCTGTGACTGCCATTTAAAAAAAAAGCTTGATTTGCAGTGATTTCTTCTACTTTCTCTCACTGGTGCAATGCAATAGCCCTAGACGTTTTCTACTTTAGATAGGAGGAGAAATCTCTATCTGTCCCTTGTTAGTGTAATCTAGTTTCAGGCTTCTTGCTTCTGGTCTTGCCCAAAATAAACCTCACCTCTACCTTATTTTGGGAGGTGAGCATCATCTGTCATATACCATTTGTTTATTTGCAAAGACTGCCACAAGGGATGTTGTAAATTAAAAGACACCAATATACCAAAACGCAAAGAGTGGTGCGGTGGCCTCGTCTCACAATCAGGAAGCTTTGAGTTCAATCCTAGGTAGAGGCAAATATTCCTCTCTCTGGGCACAATGAGAATATATCTGCTGAACAAAACTCTGCATTGGTGACAGGAAGGGCATCCGGCCAGTAAACACCCAGCTTTATTCAGTTGCCCAGACTCCACCCCACAAGGAATTATGGGGTTACTAAAAGGAGATGAATATACCAAAACACGAAGTGGTGAGTTATGGCTATACAGAGTTCTTGGCAACAACACAGAAGTGTTTTCCCCAACCTTAAAGAGCCTTGGTAGCTCAGGCTGTTAAATGCCTGCTCTTAAGATCCAGCTGCCTACAACTGCTGTAGGCTCGAATCCCACCAGGCTCAAGGTTGACTCAGCCTTCCATCCTCTCGGGGTAGGTAAATTGAGGACCCAAGATTGTTGGGGGCAATTAGCTGACCTTGTAAAAATGCCGCTTAGTAATAAGCAGGCATATACAATGGAATGAAGGCTATTGCTGAGCACACTGGGTTGTATCCCAAAATTGTGAGCAGCCCTGAGTCTTCGGAGAAGGGCGGCATATAAATGTAATTTTAAAAAAAAAAACCTTCTCTCCTGTTTGGGTTTGGGGTTCCATCTCTCAGTGGAGTTCTAATTCTAGTTGCTCTCTCTCCCTTTTGGTCTTCCTAGCAAGGGTACTCATACTGGGAGCAAAATTACTCCAGAGCTTCTCATGGGAACTATGGACACTGAAGCTTCCCATCCTGTCACATCACTAATCCCTTGGGTGAATTATTCTGGAGGGAAGAATAAATTTAGAGACAGTTGCTATCACACAGTTAAAGATGAACAGATCAATCAATCCATGACTATTCATCTAGGCTAAAGAAAATTCACACATGTGACTATGAAGAAGTAGATAGTAGTCCAAGAAATGATTGTGCCTGGCAATCCTGAAGAACTAAGACAAGTGACTATAGTGGATGGATTGAATCAAAGAGATTACTGGAATGTCCTTGGAAAACGTAGTTCCTGCAAAAGATAAATGCAGATAAGAAGTATTTATATATAGTCACTGGCAGTCAAATCTAAGTCACTAGCTTCTAAAACTGCTTTGCCATTATCTCTATTCCCACATCATTTCTAGTGTCCTCTCCCCACAGAATATTCCCAATTCACTTTTCACTTTTTTCCTGGATAGCTGGACATATTTATAAAGGATCACACTGAGTGGCATTCACTCACTACTTTTATTTTGTAAAAATGCCTAGGGGACCAATGTTGCATCCAAGCATGTTCTTGGCTGATGCCTGTTTGCAATGTTTTAACTTCTTTTTTAACATTGTTTTATTACTAAATATTTTTTTTAAAACATGGTTAATCTGTAGGCTTAGTAGATAACATGCAAGAAATCTACAGGCAGGCATGGGAGGAATGTAGTGCATCATGTAGACGAGGGGTGCCATCCAGAGACAACAGCTGAAAGATCTAAGGACACAAGCATGGGAAGGGAAGGCAAAATGTCCAGCCAAAGAGGAGCCAGAATGTGGAACTGTTACCAAAACACCTAATCTGAATCTTATTGGATACCACCAAGATGACCAAAGAGGGGAGGACCTGGGGGAAGGAAAAATTACTGGGGTTCTGCAGAAAAATCTTCAGATCTGGCTTTGCTACATTGTAACCACTTGGCTTCAGTGAATGGAGTCGAGAGTCTTTCTTTCCTGGATGTCCAGGATGGGGAAGGTATAACATACATGAGCGATGGATCAGTGGTGGGATTCAAAATTTTTACTACCGGTTCTGTGGGTGTGGCTTGGTGGGCGTGGCAGGGGAAGGATACTGTAAAATCTCCAGTCAGAGATGGTATTTTCCAGTTCTCCGAACTACTCAAAATTTCAGCTACTGGTTCTCCAGAACTGGTCAGAACCTGCTGAATCCCACCTCTGCAATGGATGGAAACTAATCAAGCAGAAAAGCAACCTAGAACTAAAGAGACATCTCCTGACCATGCGAACAAATCAGTGGAATGGGTTGCCTTCAGAAGTTGTGGGTGCTCCATCACTGGAGGCTTTTAAGAAGAGACTGGACAGCCACTTGTCTGGCAATGGTATAGGGCAGCCGTGGGCAAACTACGGCCCGGGGGCCGGATACGGCCCGTTCGGCTGTTCTATCCGGTCTGCGGAGCCGAAAGAGTAGAGGGTTCTCTGGCTCTCCCAGAAGGCTACGTGAAGTAATCTAACTTTGAATTTATATTAGTTCACACGAACACTCCATCCATGCTTTTGTTCCGGTCCTCCGGTCCAGTTTAAGAACCCATTGTGGCCCTCGAGTCAAAAAGTTTGCCCACCCCTGGTATAGGGTCTCCTGCTTAAGCAGGGGGCTGGACTAGAAGACCTCCAAGGCTCCTTCCAATTCTGTTATTCTGTTCTGTATTTGGACCTGCAAGCGCTATTGGTCATAACCATAAATATCCAGGAATCTTATTATACATAAGAGTCTTCCAGTCATCCTTTCCTAAAGACCTTTATTTCTCATACATGCTACATCTTCAAACTCTGCACTCAGATAGCTCTACATTCAACTCTGCAGAGTTTCAGAAGCTTTGGGGGGTTCTTATTATATTGACACATTATACTCTGAATGCACTAATTCCTAAAATGGCAGAAACCCCAAATTTCACAGCCAATCAAGAATCTGGACTTCCTCTTTACACAGAAGGAATCATTTCACTTATTCTTTCACACAATTCATGTAAAGCACAAATATTACACTATGTGGAGATTTCTGGGGAGCCAAGCTTATTTTGTATTGAAAAAAGCAAAGAATTACATTAAAAATATACACAAGAGGAAAAGAATCTGAAAGACTGTAACTGCAATTAAAAGAGAATGTTAGACCTGCCAACACTATTAATTCTTTCTCAAATAATTCTTTTCTTACAAAATTCATCATTTTGAAATATAATAAGACTTCTCCTCCTGCTATGTATATAGTCAGCGATTGAAAAAAAAATATTGCATTTTGGCCTTTACAGTGGATGGAATCAAACATTTGAGACCTTTCCAGAAAAGAATGGAGGGTTTTAAGGAACAAAGAGCAATTATGAAGCTCTATGTGGCTTCAGTCACACAACTCTGAGCAGCTTATTGCATGGGGTGGGCCCAGTCAGAGGTGGTATTTGCCAGTTCTCCGAGCTACACAAAATTTCCGCTACTAGTTCTCTTCAGAATCTGCTGAATACCACCTCTGAACTGGACTTCCTGTTTTTCCTTGAAGACATTTCACTTTTCATCCAAGAAGCTTCTTCAGTTCCGTCTTTTTAGCTGAAAGGATAGAACTGAAGAAGTTTCTTGGATGAGAAGCCAAAGCATCTTTGGGACAGCAACACTAAAGATCCAAACCAGGCCAAAGCCATTCAGCCACAATAGTTACTGACCAACAAGCGTCTTCATTGCATCAGCAAGCTTCAACCAATCTTGGAACTCAAGACAGCCTACAAAGTTAGCTAAGACCCCTGCATAGCCCCATGTTAGTCTGACAGCAGCCAATAAAATACATTTCTTGCACAGGAAGAGGAAGCTCAAGGACAAGGCCCAAGAGAGAGTATAAATACCCCCCTCTCTCTCTTCCATGTGTTCAGCTGCCCATGACTTCAAACCCATGTGGTCTTGTTTATCAATAAACCATCTTTCCTATCAGCCTCCATGTTTCCAATGTCTTTCTCCCCAGAACTGAACCCAGATGGATAGTTCTTCCAACATATCTATATCTGTTTATCTATCTATCATCTACCTATCATCTATCTATCTATCATCTATCTATCTACAGAAATGTACCTTGTCTTTCATAGTTTCTGTTCTAAGCAGCATCTGCATTTTCAGATATCTTCCATTTCTAGAACTGGAGGTAGATTTGGCAGTGTTCCTTTGCAGAACTGCCTTGCCTAGCTCCCCATTCAACTGGAATAACTGGAAATGTAAATCTTCATATGTTTGCTAGGCACTGATCCTCTGCTTCTCCTTTAGATGAAAAATAATCCAGGAGAAGTCAACAGTAGATGGTTCCTTTTAAGAGATGCTCACAGATGACCATACAGGTTAGAGAATTCTGGGACTTGAAGTTCTGGAGATCATCTAGATTTAGAGGGAGGCTCAGCCACATTAATTGAATCAGAAAGTTAACAATTTCCTATATTCTAAGAGCAAATCAAGGAAGCAGCTTTTTTTAAAAAAAACTACTACATGTAGGAATAGGCAGATAATTAAAAATCCAACCTACATACTATTAGTGTTAGATATTACAAGCTGTTGATGTTTTAGGTTGTGGTGTTTTGGGATTTTCATTTTTAAGGGCTAGGGATATAGAAAATTTCCAACTGTTTATGTTCACAAGTCTTCCCTAACATTCAGTCTCTTTAAACAACTGATTTACATAGCTTTAAGCATTTCCAAAGAAACTCTTCTTTAAGAAACATTAATTGGTTCACTCTTTCCCTCCTCTAATCTCTTTGGGCAACTCTTAGAAACCCACATTCTTTTGAAATGCATATTTCAATCCCCAATGAGGTTTATTTTTTGACAAACAGATACAAATGGAATCATTCTGTACTGGTGTCTATAATACAACAGGCCCTGCTTTGGCAAGCAATTTTTAGCACAAAAAGAAATCCTTCAGAGATGTCTTTTACATCTCTAGCTTTATAGTTAATCCTGAAAAAAATGATGTGATCCCAGCAAGAAAAAGAAAGGACAAGTTTCTTTGAACAGTCTTCTAGACTTAATAGCCACCAGCATATTTTTATTTCATGTTTCTTCTAGAAAACCACCACAAATAAAATTTTACATTTGGGCCAGAAACCTATCAGTACTAAACAGCTCGCAATAATTCTCTTCACTTGTCAGATCCATCTTATGAAGTCACAGGTTCTAGCATGCAATTCTTGTTTTTCACCCAATTTTCTCAATTATGGATTGTTGGTAAAGTTTACAGGAATTGAAATCCAATCCATTTGGTAGATACCTAATAAACAAGTCGACTTAATGTGACATGGCTACTTAACATTATGTAGCATAATGGTTCAATAATTTATAAGGCCACTTTTATATTTTCCTTTCAGAAGACTTAGTTGAAACAAATAGTTCAATGAATTAATGCTAAAAAAATTCCCAACATATTTAGAAGTTGTGACCCAACTACAAAAATCCACCTGAAACATAAATATACAAGGGTAGTGCCACAAAATGAAATTACTTTTATTGTTCTTTATTGACTGCGAATTGACCATGAAACTGAACTGCCCTCTGCAGTATGTTCAATTTTCTCCTGGAAAGTTCTTTAAATCAAATTTAAAATGTTTGAGGATTTCTCAGGAGAACAGATAAAAAAATTATTGGCTGGGAAATGTCCAGTCAACAATAATCAAATCTGGCAGATCAAACAAAGATGTTTAGAAAATACTAAATGTGGCTGGTCTTTTCACTTCTGTAATGCCTTCAGGTATTTTGGGGTGGAAATAGTTTTTCTTAGGTTCTGTCAAATAAGTAAGCAATTTTTCTTCTTTCTAGCTTGAAGGCCTTTATCCTGATTCTGAATCAAATTCACCCATCACATATACAGCTTCTGTTTCTGCATCTTGCACATTCTCTGGCTGTGCATGAATCAAAAATATATATGAGCTACAGTATATCCCAATTTCTCCACATATCAAAAGGACATCTAACTCAGAGTACACAGTTCTCAAAATAGATTGTGTGAAGTTTAGATAGCATGAACTTTGGGTTGCCATCATGAAAACTGCTACACAAGGAGGTGCATGTTGAATCTGGAATTCACATATTTGAGTGACAGCAACTTCGAAATATACTTTTAAGAATCAGAAAGCATCAGTAGTGACCTAGGAATGCCTAACACACCAAATGTCACAAAGAAGCTGTCCTCAGCATTTTTAATACTTTCTTCAGAATATGAACTTATTCAGCAGCAGCTGTCATTGTGAAGTACATGCCAGTTTCAAACAATATATTCTTCCAGCACAGAATTGTGTTTTAATAGACTTTATAAATAATCAACAATTATTTTTAGTACATTTATGTCAGTACTGATTCCTGGTTGACTGTCTGGAGAAGTCCCTGCAATTTTCTTAACAGCTTTTTCAGACGTGGTTTGCTATGGCCTCTTTCCTAGGGCTGATATGGAATGACTGGCCCAAGGTCACTCAGTTGGCTTAATATTTAAGACAGAACTAGAACTCACAGTCTCCCAGTTTCTAGCCTGGTGAAAAACTACCAGCAAACTATATATAATTTATTTTTGATCCTGAAACTGCCAGAGGTCTTTGTGCAAATTACAAAAATGTAATCTACCCTCCATTTCTACTGTCTATGTAATGTATGTATGTTTGTTTGTTTTATTATTTTATTCTTATTTTTATAAATAATTCAAGCTGGCGAACATACCTGATGCTTCCTCCTTATCCTATTTCCCCACAACAACTGTGAGGTGGGTTGAGCTGGGAAAGTGACTGGCCCAAAGTCTCCCAATTGACTTTCATGCTTAAAACAGAACCATAACTCTTAATCTGTATAATGTGCTTCGGTATTTTTTCCTCAAGATGTGAGAAATTCAAGTAAGATAACACTTCGTCTTTTTTTAAAAACCATACAGTGCTGTTATTGGATGCTTAATTTATCATTTTGCAATATTTGGGCTTATTGATAAATATACAGATTGAGCACAATAAAGACATTGAGTCCAACCAAAAACTAGACAAGTTCACTATTTCAGCATCAATATGTTCATCAAGTCAAATCTGCATATTAGAAAGAAAAATAGATGAACATCTGCCTCACAGCTATTGGAAGAGTAAAGAGTAAACAGCAGTGCATGTTTTCTTTTTTTTTTAATGATGAAGAGTTATCTTTCTTGAATTTTTCACATCTTGAGGAAAAACCTAAGCACATTATAGAAATTAAGAGTTCTGTTCCCATTTTAAGCATGAAAGTCAACTGGGCCAGTCTCTCTCCCTCAGCTCAACACACCTCACAGGGTTGCTGTTGTGGGAAAATAGGAAAAGGAGGGAGCATCAGGTATGTTTACCATTTTGAGTCATTTATATAAATAGGAATAAAATAACTGATACAATGATGAAATGTTTGCTTTGCCACAGAAAATATGACTTAGTCTCTAGATCATTTTAGGTTGCTTTTTCAATTGGCTTCTCCAAAGTGTCTTTTTTTTAAAGTAACTGGACTGTTTTTTCCTTGGGGAAAATATTTCATTCTCATCCAAAAAGCTTCGCCAGTGAGAAATGAAACATTTTCCTCAAAAAAACAAAACAAAAAAACCCAGTCCAGTTGCCTTTTGGGGGCGGGGAAGCATCTTTGAAACAACTATGACTTGTTTATTTTTATTATTATTATCTTTTATTCATTAACCATGAAACTCAGTCAACTGAACATTCAAAAATGCATCACAAATACCATTGACTGGTGCTAATGGATTATTATTACTATTATTATTATTGTTTATTGTTTGTGACTAAGTTGACTTGTTCCATACATTCTCTGTCACATATTTCAGTAGGATTAGTTTCAGTTTTCTCCAAATTTTTCAATGGTCTCTGATTGCTTGATTGCCTGAACAGCTGAGCAATGGTGTGCGCGGGTGCACAGCATTTGAAAAAGCACTATTTTCCTGCTTTTTCAACCGCAGCTGTGCTGCGCAGAGTAGCTGAGGTTGAAAAAGCAGGAAATAAAGGTCAGGTAAGAGCCTGGGTGGGCATGTGGGCCAACACAGCAGCAGACATAGAACCGGTTCTATGTCTGCTGCTCTTCAGAGCTACCAGTTCTACAGAGCTGGACAGAACCATGCCTGCTTCCATCCTTCCAAGGTTGGTAATATGAGGACCCAGATTGTTGGGGGCAATATGCTGACTCTGTAAACCACTTAGAGAGGGCTGCAAAGCACTGTGAAGTGGTATATAAGTCTAAGTGCTATTGCTATTAGAAGATGCTAGTTTTCTTTTTCTAGCCACATATCCTTCTTGGATTACCAATACACCATTTAATCAAAACAATTTAGAATTCGTTATTTCAACAATCTAAGTTTCTATTATACAAAAACTTAAAATCTAAGACTTAGCATACTGTTATTGCAATACATTGCTGGAATCATCTAGTCCTATCAGTTTCTATGCACTATAGGGTAACACATTCTGTTACATTATTTTATTATTTTTATGGCTGCTGAGGAGCTCAGAAAGATCAACTGTGAAACAGGGACAATGGCATTTTTCAGGTAACAAGACTAAATCATCAGCATAGGTCAAGAAGACGATTTGATTCCTGCCCAAGTCAAACCCCCTGTCTGGCACTGATTTATGAATAATATCACCAATAACTAGGGTGATCTAACCCTTGGTGTTAGGAAATTCTCATTCTGAATGAGCACACTCTGAAAGGTTGAATTATATGATCTGTTATCAGGAATGCTTGTATTGCTGCCCCTTGTTTTTCAATATCTATCCCATTCATGCAAAAAGCTCGCTTTTCTAAAATTTTGAAATCTAATTTAATTTTGGACATCAAGCATCAAAGGGCCTTTCACACATTAGAGAGAATCTATTAATACGTCTTGTAAACTCAATTATCTCACTGTTTCCACCAAGGCAGAAGTGAGAACGGAACAGAAAAATCTATTCGCACAATCAATCAATGGGCGGGAGCTGAGTGTCTCTTGTGTTGATTCAGTCAGCCATGAACAGCTATTGAACCCACTCTGGGTTTTTCTGCCCCTCTACTTGAGAGGAATTCAATTGATAGGTGGCCTAGTATCAAAAAGTACGTGAGGTTTGTACATGAGTACAAACAAATTATGTAGAGGCGTCTGCTGGACTCCTGAAACTTTAAATCACATTCTGCAAGCCTGAGAATTAACACACGATGCAAGATATGTTCAATATAATCAAACTGACCCGCCGTTAGAGTAACTATTATGCAATGACAGTAAACAGACTTGGGTTGACTCTATTGCACCCTATTACTCAAGAAACCTAATTAGTTTTGGAGCCTTGACATCTCTGTAGTGCGTGGGTACAGATTGGAAGAAACCTTGAACTTAAAAAATGCTAAGTATAGGCTGCTGGAGTATAATAATGACATTTTTAAAGTGGTCTACAATATCAATCTCATTTTGAGAAAACTCTGTCTTACACTTAGGCAAGAAAAACCAAAAGTACACATATAGACTGGGTGATACCAGGCTTAATAGCAGTAACTGTGTGAGGGATCTTGGTATCTTAGTGGACAAACAGTTAAATATGAGCCAACCATGTGCAGTGGCAGCCAAAAAAGCCAATGCAATCATAAATTGCATTAACAGAGGGATACAATAAAGATCAAGTGAGGTACTAACGCAACTCTATAAAGCCTTAGTAAGACCACCCTAGAATACTGCATCCGGTTTTAGTCACCACACTATAAAAAAGATGTTGAGACTCTAGAAAAAGTGCAGAGAAGAGCAACCAAGATGATTAGGGGACTGGAGGCTGAAAGATATGAAGAACGGTTACAGGAACTGGGCATGGCTAGTTTAGAGAACAGAAAGACCAGGAGAGACATGATAGCAGTCTTCCAATATTTGAGGGGCTGCAACAGAGAGGAAGGGGTCAAGCTATTTTCTAAAGTGCCTGTAGGCCAGAAAAGGAATAATGGATGGAAACTGAAGAAGAAGAGATTCAACCTGGAAATAAGGAGAAATTTTCTGACAGTGAGAGCAATCAACCAATGGAACAGCTTGTCTTCAGAAATTGTGGGAGATTCATCCCTGGAAGCTTCCAAGATGAGACTGGACTGCCATCTGTCAGCAATGGTGTAGGATCTCCTGCTTGGGCGGAAGGTTGGACTAGATGACTTACAAGGTCCCTCCCAACTCTGTTAATCTGTAATCTGTAAACACCAACTTGTTACTGTCTGCACTTGAGGCCTAAATTTTTGATTCACCAGGTTGTGGGCTTCGTGTGAAGGACCTTAGCTACCAGAACTTTATGGACTCTTGTCTACTTGCCATCAACAGTTAACTATGACCTAAAACACTAAATTTGACAACTGTTATGTATGTAGGTTTGAATGTCATTGGTTTTGTTATGTATGTAGGTTTGAATGTTATTGGTTTAGTTTGAATTGTTCTTGTAAAATGTCAAATATGATTGGTTTAAAAAGTGCGGGGAAACCCTGCACTCTCATTGGCTGGCAACTACGGCTGCTGGCTATAAGTAGCAGCCGTAGCCCAGCCAAATTGGGTCCATTCGAGCTGTAGTCACTTAATAAACTCTTCACTGAAGCTCTTCGCGTCTGACTCTTCATGCAAACATAACAACAACCACTCCACTTACTAGAAAGATGTTATCTATGAACAACCTGCCCTTAGATGAGAATTACACTTGCAGGACCTTCAAGTAGTGAATTTTCACCTTAGAAGATTGAATGGCAAGCATCTAAATGTACACCACCTCTTATTTCTTTTTTCAAGTTTCCTTGTGTTTGTTTATGTTATAAGTTTTCTAATAATAAATGTTTACTAAGAATAAAGCTGAGTCTGAAGACCCAAACAGATGCAAGCAATCTCATGTAATGAAAGCCTCCGCATTTTAAAAGAAAAGTTTTCTCCGATTAAATAAAAAGAGAAAACTCTTTCCCTGACATTTAGCTTTCTAAACAGCAAACTACAATGGAATGTTGTAGTATGTCTTGGTTTAATCAGACATCGGCCTTTAATTCTACTCTCAGAACAGCTAAAAAATATTTCAACAGCTTGCCAAATTGAATTTAATGTCTCAACAAGGCCTTAGAGAAACCTCTTTTAGCATTACAGAATGACTTTACTGTTTAAGCTATTCATTCGTGAAACTTTAAATTTCCTTTTTCTGCATCAAAAAGTTCTCGAAGAAATGAAGTCCCCACCCGCAAAACCATTATTTGCCTGCATATAAATTAGAAGCAATCAATTGCACAAAACAACATCAAGTTCATTTGAAAGGAAATGGATTAAATGGTTGAGATTTCTCAAAGAAACAGATTTATAGTTCATCCCTTTGCAATTTTCTTTCAAACAAAGGGGCATTTGCTTCTTCCAGATAGTGTTGTTCTTCCTGGAACACAAGCACCCGTTAAGTTCTTTGTTACATCTCTTGAGGAGATGCAATATGTCTTCTAAAGGTCTAATAATAACAGTAATGAATACAGAAAATAACTTTCTTATAATTTCTCCTGTTATAAATTGTGCTCTGTCTTTTTTTCAGCTACATTGTCCACCTAGTTAAATCTTTTTGGAAAGCTACTGCCATCAAGTGATTCTGTGTGATAGTGCACTCACGTTGCACAAGTTCTATCTGTAAGTATTCTTGGAATACAGGAATCTGTGTCTTACTGCCAATAAATGGTATGTCATTATTTAGATATACAAAAGATGGAGGGTTGCCAGTCTTATGAACAACTGCTGGAAAATTCCCACAAAGTTCTTGTTTCTCAAAAGGAAAACTTCTTCGCAAAAACCGATTCTGAGACCCAAGAAGGAAAAGAGCAACAAAGATGACTAGGAGACAGGTGACTAAACTGTATGTTGAACAGGTAAGAGAATTGGCTATGTCTAGTCTAAGGAGGAGAAGACTTATAGGAGATCTGACAGTAGTCTTCCAATGCTTGAAGGGCTGTTACAAAGAAGGGGTCAATCGATTTATTCCACAAAGCACCCGAGGTTAGGATAAGAACCAATGGATGGAAGCTTGTTAAAAGAGAGATCCAATCTAAAACTAAGGAGAAATTTCCTGACAATGAGGACAATGAACCAATGAAAAAGCTTGCCTTCCAGAGTTGTGGATGCTCCATTGCTGAAGGTTTTCAAAAATAGATTGGACAAGCATTTGTTTGAATTTTATGCTTTGAACCTGTTCTGGCTTATCTTTTTTGAAAACTGCCGATTTTGTGTCCATAGGACGAAAAGTCCTGATGCTGGGAGTATGAGCAATGGGATTCAAAAAAGGTTCAGGCTTGAATGCAAAAAATGGAGGATGAGATTAGACTCAGGGTGGAGGAATGTAATGCTTAGAATAGGATTCTGATTCTTTTCAACAACAGCTGATTTTAGGTCCCTAATTGCAAATTTCCTGATCCCGTCAATAACTGATTGATTGAGGTGGGTGAAAATGTATCCACCCATATACAAAAATGAAGCATAGGATGAGACTCGTGGTGGAATTTTATGCTTAGATGCAGTTCTGGATTCCCTTTTCAAGAACAGCAAATTTTGAGTCCCTGTAAAAATTTTTACAGTAGGTTCTTGGGGTAGGGGTGGGGTTAAAAAATATTTCAGCCTGAATGGAAAAATGGTGGGTGAGATTAGATTTGGGGTGGAATTTAAGCAACCCTTCTGTACTTTCCTTTGGGAAACATCCAGTTTGTGTTCACCAGGAGGAAAATTCCTGGCGCCAGTAGTAGGTATGCAGGGCGAGGGTGTATGTAAAATATTTCAGTCCAAGTGCAAAAATGGAGGGGGGGTAAAATTTTGGGTGGTGTTTTATGCTTCAAACCGGTTCTGTTTTCTTTTTCCAGAAATTGCTAACCTGGAGTACCCTGGAGGTGAATTTCTGATTCTGCTGGTGACCTCTGGCAAAAGAAATGGACTTGACCACTTCTTTTGGTGTATGAAGGCTATAGAGCCGTGATGGCGAACCTATGGCATAGAGCCATTTGTGCCAGCACACGAGCTGCAGGCAAACTTACCTCACTGCACATGCACGTGCCTCACAGCTGATTTTTGGCTGGTTTGAGGCCTTTTTCGGCCTCCCAGAGGCTTGAGGAAGGCTTCTGCAGGCTTTGCAGTCCGAAAACTAGGCCTGTTTCATCACTTCCTGTTTTTTTCCAGAAATACCGGAAGTGACAAAACGGGCCTAGTTTTCAGCCTGCAGAAACTTTCCTCAAGCAAGACTGAGTGGATCCAGGCTTTGGGCTCTTCTGGTTCTGGTATTTTACCATCTTTGGCATTGGATGGTGTGGCACTGCCCCAGACAGACTTGTTGTGAAATTTGGGGGCTCCTTCTAGTCTGCTTGAGAAACAGGTGGCAGCCATGGCTAGGAGAGCCTTTTCACAGTTTTGTATTGTGTGCCTTGCTGGACCATAAGACTATACTCACAGTCTCTCATCCTCTGCTCACATCCGGAATGAATTACTGTAGCAGGCTCAACATGGGGCTGCCTTTGAAGAGTATCAGAGCTGTTTGAGATGGGTGGCTATATGAATATATTAAACAAATAAATTCACACGAAGAAAAACAACCAAGAGCAGAAAGCATTTTTAGGATTTATTTAAATAAAAATTATAATTTATACCAAGATACCCTATTCCCCTCTCCCCCTTTTTTAAACAAAGAAAGTTCTCTTAAAAAATGTACAGGGCAAATTGTTTCAGTTCAGTTTTTCATACAGTACAACCCTCCTGTTTGAACAAAAATTACACTGCTAATGTATTATTTACAACTTCCAAAATATAGACTGAATTTTAGACATAAAAAGTATTTCACATCCATTCTTTTTAATGATTAGTAGCAGAAAAAAAATATCTGCCCAAATGTACATAATTAGTTATAAACTACCAGATTTGCTTTTGCAGGTCAAACACTCCCCTACTTCTACAATACCCCCCCTCGGTTTACACAGCATATCCACTGGATTTGCAAGAGTTTTGCATTATGGTGCTACATGATTTGCCTAGAGTCAAATCCTGCAAAATTAATATGTTAATGTAATAAAATTTCTGATTCCGGCAGTTTAGGGAGGGAACATAAGTTGTGATCTGTTTTCATATCCTTTTATGATGAGAAAAGGTCTCCAACATGACCACTATGTTTCTAGGAAAAGAGCTTATTTAACTAAATTTTAAAAAATCATCATGAGCCACA
The DNA here is from genome assembly GCA_009733165.1 of Naja naja. Taxonomy (NCBI): domain Eukaryota; kingdom Metazoa; phylum Chordata; class Lepidosauria; order Squamata; family Elapidae; genus Naja; species Naja naja. Next base: position 15,771,172 of record CM019159.1, on the reverse strand, counting down.
GGAGATATTACTATATATGTATCAGCACAACAAATTTATAAAATGTTTTTTTAAAAATGCTACTTTAAGGTAATACTTTGTATTAGTAGCATTAATGGAGCTACATTCAGTAAGTAGATAATGAAAATCCCATAGAAAGAGATGAATTTAAATCAAACCTAAGAGTGGTTGCCTGAGTACAGAATAGATTGACAAATATTCAGCATTTCAGGATATAAGGAAGAAAAAAAGCGCACTGAGATGGTCCAGCACACCAAAATTAGTTTTAGGGCATGAGATCAAATATCCCATATCACAAAGAACAGAAGTTAATTATGCATTAGTCGTTTCAGTACAAAAATGAAGATGGCTACAGCAAAGAAGGGGGAAAATAGTTTCCATTTTAATGCATATTCACCTAATTCTCCAAATGCTTGACTAAATTAGACTGCATTGCAATGGCAAAATGTACATTTCACATCTCCTACAACCTTTTCGTGTATGGGTGGAAATGTGTACGTATTTTTTTACAAATGAATGTCACCAAACATCTACAAAATTATATATTTCATCGTTGAAGTGGTGAACTGGGTACAGGAGAGTTCAGGAAAATATGCACACAAATTGAGACATTTTTCTAATTTCGGTGGGAGAATTTATATCCTCGTGCAGAAATAGGCTGGGATAAAATTAAGGATTGGACACAGAGCTAAATGTTGCATAAGGTTCACTTAATTCCTAAATGCCTGTTTTTTCATGTACATAATACAGACATTAATGGACTTCACATTCTAATTTGAATACATGTTCTATTCCAGTCTCTTTTCTTTAAGGGATGCACTTTTAAAAGTACAGCTTATTCTGAACATTTTAGTAAGATCACAGAATAACAGGGGAAAATTGAAAGCCATTTACGCATACTGTTTCATTCTGAAAATATAAAAATCAAAGATTACCATTGTGGCATGACCATGCCTCACAAATAGTTTTGAAGCAACCACCTTCTAAAATAGTAGTTTTCAACTTCATCAGCTTTAAAATGTGTAGACCTCAACTTCCAGAATTGGGGGATTCTGGGAGCTAAAATCCAGACATCTTGAAGTTGCCAGGTTGGGGTACACTGTTCTAGAACAAGTCTTTGAGTGACTACAACAGAGATTTTTTTAAAAAAGAACCTGGTTATCTGATTTTCACCAGAAGCAGTAATCTTAGAAACAGATTGAAGGTTAAAAAGTACACCTGAAAATGATATAGAAGGGGAAAAAAAAGAAAAATAGCTTGCTCGGTAAACAATATAATCTATTCTTTTCCCCACAAAGAAAATCTCACAGAACATAGAATAACAGGAAGGGATTTCACAGCTCTTCTAATCTAACCTCCTGCTTGAGTAAGAGACCCTGTATCATTCCTGACAAATGGCTGCCCAGTCTCTGATTGAAAGCCTTCAGTGACACTCACCCTTCTCCACTGTCAGGAAAATTATCCTTAATTCTAGATTGGATCTCTCTTTAATGATTCTCCACCTATTACTTCTTGTCCTGCCCTCAGTAATATACAGGTGGTCCTCAAATTACCAGTTCATTTAGTGACCATTTGAAGTTACAGTAGCAAAAAAAGTGACTGTTTTTTTCCCACACACACATCCATTACAGCATCTTCATGGTCACGTGATCAAAATGCAGATGGTTGGCAACTGGTTCATATTTATAACACTTGCAGTGTCCCAGGATTATGCCTTTTGCGACCTTTTGACAAGCGAAGTAAATGGGGAAGCCAGATTCACTTAACCACCATCTTACTAATTTAACAACTGCAGTGTACCACTTAACAACTGTGGCAAGAAAGGTTGTACAATGGAGGACTACCTGTAGTGCAGTATAAAGGGTACAATCATTTCACATGAACTTGATACCATCCCTCTGCGTTTTTTTTTAATTACATGTATATGCCGCCCTTCTCTGAAGACTCAGGGTGGCTTAGAATTTTTGGGACACAACCCAATGCGCTCAGCAATAGCCTTCATCCCATTGTATATGCCTGCTTGTTACTAGGGCTTTTGCCCCAGTGGCATTTTTACAAAGTCAGCTTATTGCCCCCAACAATCTTGGGTCCTCACTTTAGCTACCCCGAGAGGATGGAAGGCTGAGTCAACCTTGAGCCTGGTGGGATTCGAGCCTGCAATAATTACAGGCAGCTGGAACTAAGTGCTAGGCGTTTAACAGCCTGCACCACCAAGGCTCTCTGTTGATTCAACCTAGAACTGTATTGGCTGTTTTGGCAGCTGCAGCACATTTCTGATTGTCAACTAGGACTCTCTCACAGACACTGCTGTTGAGCTAGGTATCACCTATTCTATACCTTTGCATTTGGGGTTTTTTTTTTGCCTATGTATAAAGACCTTACTTTTCTCACTACTGAATTTAATTCTGTTTATTGGGGCCCAAGATCCTTCTGGATCTTGAGCTTATCTTCTAAAGTGTTGACTATTCCCCCCAGCTTGGTATCATCTCCAAATTTGATGTGCACCCCTTCTTTCTCCTCTTCTAGCTCATTTATGAAGATGTTGAAGAGCACTGGGCCCAAGACAGAACCTTGAGGTATCCCACTGCATGGTCTTCTCCATTAAGTGTAGCTCCATGGAGGACTGCATGTAGAGTGTGGTTGATCAGCCAGTTACAAAACCATCTGCGATGCTGTCTATCCCACATTTTTCTCTTGCCAAGAAATAGGCTACAGTCTACTTTATCAAATACCTTACTGAAGATGAAGTAAACTAAGTCCACAGCATTTCCCTGATCCACTAATTTAGTCCTTTTGTCAAAGAAGCCAACAAGGTGTGTCTAGTATGAACTATTTTAACAAATCCATGTTGGGTTTAATAAATATTAATTAATAAGATTAAATATATAAACATGACTTTTATCCAAGGGATTTTTAAAAAGAAGGGGAAAAACACCAATTCTGTGTAATACAATTCTGATTTAGGTTAGTAAAAATGTTAATCTGACATAATGCTTATATCCCCATCTTTCCATTTACTTGCTGGGATTGTGCCTGGCAAAATCCTTATTTATGAAGCCTACCAGCTTAACATTTTATATTAATCCCAAAATGTTAACACAGAAATGCATTACTAAAAAAGTTGACATTTTACCATCACTAACTTTTGCCCCATTACAGTGCTGGATCTCAAAACTGTAGGTCACAAGCCCCAGGCTGTCATCAGTGACTTTGAGGGGTGCTGCAAATGTTTTGAGTATGCAAATCAAGATCACATTAAGATGTTGCTTTCACTCTGCCTGATCATGCCAACAGCAACGTTAGGATTTATTTATTTTTTAACCAGTTGCTGCTATAAAAGGCAATGTTAATCCAAAATAAACATGGAACAAAATATGAGAGCAACTATCTCAAAAATGAAATCCAGATTTCAAGGGTCATAAAGAAGAAAGCAAGCGCATTTCTACCATTAAAATTATGGTTTGATAGCTTTACCATTTATTTCCAGTGAAAAGGTTTTATGTTATAAAGTTGCAATATTTTCTCATGTTTTAATTCTATATGGATGGCAATTTCTATGTGAGTTGCATCTTAATTATTAAAAAATCAGTGGTATATTTTGCCTTATCCCAAGTCCATTTAAATCATGAGTTTAATTCATCATGGAAAATCACATATAGTAAATTCATTTTAACATTTTAGGGACTCACATTACCACTGAGTTGAAAATCTCTGTATTACCTTATAGAAAATATATGAGCATATGAGCCTTTCAGATCCTGATTCTAGACCAATAATTAACGTGTGCTTTAATCCTTTTAAGAAGTTTTTAACAAGTTTTTCCCCACACATAAATCAGTTTGTTAAACTTTTCTAGCATTTATTGCCCACAATTTTAGTCATGCTTCCTTGACTTCTAATTTTTTTTGCAAAATTCCATCTTCTTATGACATCTGAAGGTATAATAATAAAGCTTAACAGCAGTGACATGTTACATGCAAATGCATGTAACAAAATCAACAACATAATTTAAAGCAAGGGATTGGGTTGGGATAGACTAGTTAATGGCACAGAAGGATTCTCTCTTTTCCTATTTGATAGTTCCAATCGTATTTGTAAACAATTGCCTCTATGTATATTATAAAAAGTAACTGAGGGGATCATTTGGAGTACAGAATAGATTCCAGGATCTACTGCTTCTCTGTTAGGAACCATCCACTCTTCAAAAACTGACTTTGAAATAAAAGAAACCAAAATTAATGTATCATGGCCACCTTTATAAAATATTAAATTGACATGTGGAGTTTTAACCATCTACTCAATTTCTTTTTCATGATTAAAGACTACCACACGCAAAGTTAATTACTACAAAAAGTGTAGCTACAGCTCTCAAGAAGCTAAAATATCAAAGAAAAAGAATTATGGACACATACAAGGGTAACAGCAAGATCCAGGGGTTTCATCAAAATTATGTTAATCCAATGTTGTAGCACTCCTTTTTTATAAGTGTATGACATTTCAAAGTACTACAAAGGGTGCAGAGCTTGTAGTACATTGATACAACACTATTTCCATTATTCCTCCTCCACTCCAATGGACACATTTGTGATAACTTTAAACTTCATGTTTATCCAATATTTTAAGGAAAATACAGGATAATGCAACATGCCAAATAATTCTAAAAAGTTGCTTCGCTATTGAAAACACTGGGAACATTTGTTATGTCAATACAGGGACATAAGATTAACGACAAAGCAAGATGTGTAAGGTAGGCTGAGAAGAATGAGCATACCGACTATCTGAAGATTTAATTGCATCTCCCAACTGTCTCTAAACCTATAAATGCCTTTTGAAAAGATACAGAAGTCAGTATGAACGTTTTCCGGAAGCACAGCTTCAAAACTCATACCTTCAAATATTATTTACACCTCATTTAGGAAAACAAATCATGTTCTTGACAGTTTTTGCTAAGTTCAATCGCAAATGTGCACCCCATTTGTGTATATATAGTAATGCCACTGAAATCAATGGAATTTGTGCAGTGGGAGTGTGCAGAACCCATAGCTAAAGAAATATCGGATGAACCACAGAGTTCAGGGTATGTCTAATTAGAACAAGGCCTACCCCTCAAGCTAGTTTTGCTAAGAATCTTCCTAAGCGTTTTAATGTCAGTGAACAAACATTAAAAGTGCTTAATGTGCAAGGTTAACAGTGCCGATAGCATTTTCACTGTTCTTTTATTTTATTACAAAAAAAAACCAGTAAATAAAAACCAACAGAAACTATGGAAGGCATGTAATAAAATACACTTTCTGTAATGTAAGACATATATATGCAACAAAGAAAATTATTGCAGGACTGATGATGAAGGATGTTCCACCTTTTTATTCACTACTGGTTGAGTAAAATTCATGATGTTTCCTATCAAAACCCGGCAAGGATGATATACTAGCTTTCACTGGCAGATGCTGCAGAGGTTATCTTCACATACTGGCTGAAAATAGTCTCAAAAGCTTCGTCTCTGTGTACCATGGCACCAAACACGAGCGGCTTTCAGGCGGGAAAGAAAAAAAACCCAAAGAAGTTCAATAAAAGAATGACTAAAATGTGAGCATTCCAATACATTAGTAAGAATTAACAGCAGAATCCTATACAGTACCCAAAAGCATGTTCATCTCAATTTTTGACTTGTTTAAAATAGACCTTCTGGGTATATGCAGAACTCCCCAATTTAGGGCCAGGATGTTCCAGAGAACTTTAAATCCTTCCCTTGCCCCCAAATGCTATGCTGTTTGGGGCTAGTCTAATGATTTCTGAAAGCAATTGTTCTTGAAATAGAAACTTTGTGACCTAGGGCAGGGATGTCAAAGTCAAGGCCACAGGCTGGAACCAGACCCTGGGGTGCTTAGATAGAAGGAAGATAGATAGATAGATAGATAGATAGATAGATAGATAGATAGATAGATAGATAGAATTCTTTATTGGCCAAGAGTGATTGGACGCACAAGGAATTTGTCTTGGTGCATATGCTCTCAGTGTTCATAAAAGAAAAGATACATTTTGTCAAGAGTCATAAGGTACAACACTTAATGATCATAGGGTACAATAAGCAATCAAAGCATACTAGGAAGCAGTCCATATAAATTGTAAGGATACAAGCAACAAGGTTACAGTCAAACAGTTACAAGTGGGAGGGGATGAGCGATAAGGAGTGATGAGAAGATTAACAGTAATAGTAGTGCACACTTTTTAGATAGTTGAACAGTGTTGAGGGAATTATTTGTTCAGCAGAGTGATGGCGTTCGGGGAAAACACTGTCCCTGTGTCTAGTTGTTCTGGTGTGCAGTACTCTATAGCATCGTTTTGAGGGAAGGAGTTGAAACCATTTATGTCCAGGATGTGAGGGATCTGTAAATATTTTCACAGCCCTCTTTTTGACTCGTGCAGTATACAGGTCCTCGCTTGAAGGCAGGTGGGTAGTAATTGTTTTTTCTTATATCTGGCCCGGGGTCCTGCTCTGGGAACAGTGAATGACTGGCCTGTGTGCAGCCCCCCTGAGCTCCGTTTTCACTGGCAGAGAGTTGCAAGATGCCGTCACAGCCGAAAACGGAGCTCGGGAGTCCGTTTTCTGTGGCAGAGCGCTTGGGCCACCACAGGCTCCCCGAAACGAGTGGTGTCAATCTGACCATGCCCACCCTGGCCACGCCCCCCCAAGGTCAAACACAGCTCTGATGCGGCCCTCAATGAAATTGAGTTTGACACCCCTGATCTAGGGTCAAAAATGCTCTACTTTGGAGCATTTTCTTCAAGAAACTACTGAACCGATACGATGGTTCCGCCCCAGGCGCCTGATGGACCCGGAGAGGTTTCAGACGGCCCTGGGGTTCTTGCCCACCTCCCTTGCCCACAGCCCGGCCGAGACTTTGGCGGCCGCCTGGCAACAGGCGGCCTCAGCAGCGCTCGACCGGGTTGTCCCCTTGCGGCCTCTCCCTCGCCGCAGACCTCATTTGGCTCCTTGGTTTTCAGAGGAGCTTCGGGGGATGAAGCAGCGGAGGAGATGCCTGGAGAGCAGGTGGAGGACTAGTCGTTCTGAGTCTGACCGTCTCCAGCTAAGAGCCTATATTAGGACTTACCTGGAAGCGATTAGAGTAGTGAGATGTGCTTACTTCTCCACTCTGATCGCGTCCGCAGATGATCGCCCTGCGGCCCTGTTCAGGGTTACTCGCTCCCTCCTGCAATTGGAGGAGAGGGGGGACCTCTGCGGGGCAGAGCGGAGGAATTCAGTTTACATCTGGCGGATAAGATCGCTCAGATTCGGGCTGGCTTGGACTCTGACTGGCAGGGTTTAGATGATGGAGTGGCGATGAGTCTTGTGGATCCTATCTGGGTTGAGTTTGACCCTGTCCCCCTGGATGAAGTGGACAGGATCATGCGGAGGCTGTCTTCCTCCACCTGTTTATTGGACCCGTGTCCTTCCTGGTTGGTTTATGCCTCCAGGGAAGTTACCCGCGGTTGGCTCCAGGCAGTTGTCAACGCTTCTTTGAGTGAGGGGTTTTTTCCCACCGCCCTGAAAGAGGCGGTGGTGAGACCCCTCCTCAAGAAGCCTGCTCTGGACCCAACCGTTTTGAACAACTATCGTCCAGTCTCCAACCTTCGCTTTTTAGCGAAGGTTGTTGAGAGTGTGGTGGTTCAGCAGCTCCCGCTGTTCCTGGAGGAAACCGATTATCTCGACCTGTACCAATCGGGTTTCAGGCCCGGACACAGCACCGAGACAGCATTGGTCGCACTGGTGGATGATCTCTGGAGGGCTCGGGACAGGGGTTTTTCGTCTGTCCTGGTCCTTTTAGATCTCTCAGCGGCTTTCGATACCATCGACCATGGTATCCTTCTGCGGCTCCAGGGGTTGGGAGGGGGGCACCGTTTTACGGTGGTTCTCCTCTTACCTTTCGGACCGCTCGCAGTCGGTGTTGGCAGGAGAGCAGAGGTCCTCCCCGAGGCCCCTCACTTGTGGGGTGCCCCAGGGGTCGGTTCTCTCACCTCTCCTGTTTAATATCTACATGAAACTGCTGGGAGAGATCATCCGTGGTTTTAGGGTGAGGTATCATCAATATGCAGATGATACCCAGTTGTATATCTCCACCCCAGACCAGATCAGTGATGCTCTATCAGTGATGTCCCGGTGCCTGGAGGCGGTGCAGGCCTGGATGGGGAGTAACAGACTCAGACTCAACCCAGCCAAGACTGAGTGGCTGTTCTTACCGGCAACTCGGTGTTCAGTGGATGCACCATCTTTGGTCATGGGGGGGCAGGTGTTACCCCCCGTGGATAGGGTAAGGAATCTGGGCGTCCTCCTGGATGCACAGCTCAATTTGGAGGAGCAAGTGGGAGCTGTGGCCAGGGCGGCTTTCGCCCAGGTTCAGCTGGTTTGCCAGCTCCGCCCTTACCTGAACCGAGATGCCCTTCGAACGGTCACCCATGCGCTCGTCACTTCCAGAATCGACTACTGCAATGCTCTCTACATGGGGCTACCCTTGCGGATTACCCGGAGGTTGCAGCTGGTGCAGAATGTGGCCGCACGGGCTGTGATGGGGGTATCCCGATACTCCCATGTTACACCCCTCCTGCGCGACTTGCATTGGCTGCCGGTTGCCTCCCGGGTCTCCTTCAAGGTGTTAGTAATAACTTATAAAGCCCTAAATGGCTTGGGTCCAGGGTACTTGCGGGAACGCCTCCTGCCCGCATCACATTCTGATCGCCCCGTGCCCTCCCACAGGAGGGGCCTCCTGGGAATACCGTCGGTCAGGCATTGTTGGCTGGCGGTTCCCAGGGCTAGGGCCTTTTCTGTGGGAGCACCCGCCCTATGGAATCAGCTCCCTGCGGATCTTCGTTTGGCCCCTGATCTCCGCTCCTTTCGTCGAGACCTGAAGACTTGGCTATTTCAGCAGGCCGGTCTTGATTGACCATGGGGGCGGGTTGTTTTAACAGCATTCTTTATTATTGTAATTTTAACTGTTTTTTAATGTTTCTTGTAATTTAGACTTGTTTTTATTTAATATCTTTTTATTGTATATATTTTCTTTTTATATGTTCGCCGCCCTGAGTCCTTCGGGAGAAGGGCAGCATACAAGTCTAATAAAATAATAATAATAATAATAACTGGCTTTGGAGGAGCATAGTCTGGAATATTTTGGCATGGTCTGGAAAAGGAACAAGGCAGTCCAGAGTTTTTCTCAATATTATGTCCCTGAAATGGAATATTCTGCATGTACATGCCTTGTCTACTTTTCTCTTCAGCTAAGAAATCTCCTAGCAGGGCTGATGGACCAGTAACAAGCCAGCCTTCCCATCATTCCAACTTAAAACTATAAGAGTTATAGAAAAGGGAAAAAATGGAAGAAGAGAGAAGAGGTTTGGTTGGAAGAGCATTGGTTTCATTTTTTCCATTAAAGAAAAAATAGTTTTCATTAATAAAATGATTCACATTTGTCAAACTAAGAAGTGCTCCAAAAGAGATAGAACCAGCATTCCAGACAGATAAAATTGTCAAGTGATGGTAGCCAGCATGCAAAGGAAGTATGTATGCTTCAGATCTGACTACTTACTTTTTGCGTAGATGGTGTGGATACTGCAATACCCATCCCAGATCCTGGGAGAACAGAAAGTACTTTGTACTAAAATAAAACATAAAAAAAGATTTACATACTGAATACTTTCACATGCAACAGAAAAAGTAGGTTTAACCAGTGCAGAAATTTAAACAACAATATCTTATCTAAATATCCAAAGCTCTTAAAATAATGTATTAAAATGCAGAATAGCCCACATCTATATATATAAAAGCAAAATACCACTCACACATCATCACAAAATCTCTAGAACCGTAAAACCTACAAACTTGAAATGTGGCACTTATGTTCCTCTTGGCTTCTAGATGCTCACTAAGAAAGGATTTTTCAAAATGACCATCAGAGCATTAGTATATTATTATTATCATGCTCTGATGCTAAGGAGTTCTACTCCCCCTCCACACCTGAACAGAAATCTGTTCCAAATGCAAAACACAAGCAGGAGAGGAGTTTCAGTTTCACAGCACCAAGAAGCTTAAGTACAGAACAGTTGAGCTAAGCCATGCCCAGGCTCCTTGGCATCTCCTTTTTGTTTATACACCAAATACTGTTTCCAAACAGCCCTCAACTCTCTCACACACTGACAGGACGCTAGCCAGATGAATACTAAAGGATGCTGGTAGGCAGAGGCAGAATTCCCCACCCCCTTATCTTCCTCCCCAAAAACTAAGCCCGACCACACAGTTTGGGTATCAAGCTAGTTTGAGATAAGTGTTTCTAGATGTTGCTTTCACAGTGGAGGAAAAGAAGCAAGGAGAATCCCTATTTTCTTGTCAAGCAAATGTGCTCTACAGCAGGAATCCCTAAACTCTGGTCTATGGACCAGCACCAGTCCGCGGCATACCAGAAATCGGGCTGCACAAACAAGCAAAGCCCCATCCTTGAGATGCAGGCAACCCACTGCATGCAGGCAGACTGCCTCTTCCAGTCCGCAGGAAAACCTCTCTCCACAGATTCAGTCTCTGATGCCCAAAAGGTTTGGGGCCGCTGCTCTACAATCATGTTCCACACAAAGGTAAAATCCAACCACTGGACTGTATAAAGATTTTAAAAAAATAAATAACTGAGTACCGATCAAAACAGCCTAATCCTACCATTTTTTGAAACCCCTGTGCTTGATTTATAGTTACATTGCTAATGGTAATCTGAAACTATTATTTAAACCAAATGGTTGTGTCAGATGTACTTATGCACAGAACAAATCCATCAAAATAATTGGACATAGGCTAAACATGACTAACTCGTCCCACTGGTTCAGTGAGTCAGGATTCATTATAGATCAAACACCGCATATGATGGAAAACACTAACCATAGATATTCAATTTGCCTTGTTACCGAAACAGAAACAAAATCATTTTTTCTCTGGTTATTTAAAAAATTAGAAACCAATTTATTAAAAAATATATATCAATGCCAGCCATTTCTACAGCAAAGTAACTACAATGTGAGCATGGAATTTAGCATTTCTAGAAAGCAAGTCAATGAATTTGGAGGTACGACCAACATTCTATATCCATAAATATCTTTCAGTGAAAAGGTGTTTAAAGAGAAGATTTGTGGTTAGAGTGTAGGACTATCTCATCCTTATGCTCCCTTTCAACTCCACAATTCTGTGATTTTGTCATTTCCTTATGTAGACCATGTATAGGGTTGCCTTTTTCAAACAAGTAACCCTGGGGAGTTCCCAAATAGTACATAAAAATAACATAATACAGAATATAATTTAGAATAATAATTCATAGCAATAGCACTTAGACTTACATACTGCTTCACAGTGCTTTATAGCCCTAAGTAGTTTACAGAGTCAGCATATTGACACCAACAATCTGGGTCCTCATTTTACCGACTTCGGAAGGGTGGAAGGCTGAGTCAACCTTCAAGGTGTTAGTAACAACTTATAAAGCCCTAAATGGCTTGGGTCCAGGGTACTTGCGGGAATGCCTCCTGCCCGCATCACAGTCCAATCGCCCCGTGCGCTCCCATAGGAGGGGCCTCCTGGGAATACCGTCGGTCAGGCATTGTCGGCTGGAGGCTCCCAGGGCTAGGGCCTTTTCTGTGGGAGCGCCCGCCCTATGGAATCAGCTTCCTGCGGATCTTCGTTTGGCCCCTGATCTCCACTCCTTTCGCCGAGACCTGAAGACTTGGCTGTTTCAGCAGGCCGGCCTGGATTGACCATGGGGCGGTAGTTTTAATAGTTTTGTTTATCATTGTAATTTTAATCGTTTTAGCTGTTCTTTGTAATTTAGACTTGTTTTTATTCAATATCTTTTAATTGTATATATTCTTTTTTGTATGTTCGCCGCCCTGAGTCCTTCGGGAGAAGGGCGGCATACAAGTCTAATAAAATAATAATAATAATAATAATAATAATAATAATAATAATAATAATAACAACAACCTTGTGGTGGTGACACTAGAACTGCTGGCAGTCAGCAGAATTAGCCTGCAATGCTGCATTCTAATCATTGCACCGCCATGGTTCATTCATAATATTATCCTTAGAACAACTCAAACACAGCAAACATATTGGGATCCATTAATGTCCCACCCTAATATCTGAAGAAACTGTCAGCTTTCTCAATCTTCCAGACCTCAGGGGAAAAGCTCTTTCAAAGGCCAGTAGCTGTGACAGAAAAAGCACCTCTCCTGGGTCTTGCTATGTGATCTTGTTTCAGAGAAGTAACTCAGAACATACCCTGACCTGCCAGTTCTGATAGAATGAGCTGAAGCTCCTGGAGATACACAGTCCTGCAAGTAACCTGGCCCTGTGCCCTGCAAGGCTTTAAAGGTGGTAATCAACACCTTGAATTGCACCTAAAAGATTACTGGGAAATGGTACAGCTTGTGCAGCAGCGATGTCACATGCAAGAGGAATCTGAGGACTCTAAGATAATGCAACAAATCAGTCTGGGGGAAATGTTATCCCATCAAGAGCTAGAGAATGGAGGTCTCCAGAGCCAAGGGGCCAAAACCAGAGCCATTCAGTCTTTGCTAAGGATAGGTCACAGCTTGTTCTCTTTTCCTTCTCTGACTCTGACTACCTCCAAGTGCTGCATAAGAATAAGAATCACAGTACACTAAATTGTGATAAAATTTAACTGCAGAAATAAAATAACATTTTAATAATAATATGTATCTAATAGGAACCATGGTGGCGCAGTGGTTATAATGCAGTATTGCAGGCTAATTCTGCCAACTGCCAGCAGTTCGATTCACACTGGCCCAAGGTTGACTCAGCCTTTCATCCTTCCGAAGTTGGTAAAATGAGGACCCAGTATGTTGACTCTGTAAACTGCTTAGAAAGAGAGCTGTAAAGCACTGTGAAGTGATATATAAGTCTAAGTGCTATTGCTATTATTACACATTGTGTATTCCATATTCCATATATGTATTCTATATTCCAATATAGACATTCTTGAATTAAATTTAATCCCAAGAAGGAAAAGAGACTTTTGAACAGCAGAAAAATTAATTGATGAGCAGAGGTACAACTTACTACGGCTGTACATATTTTAACAATCAGTTGGAAGATTGACTTCAGGCCTCATATGAGCATATAAGCATAGCAAATCACTAATATTCACTAAAACAGTCCTTCTTTGTTTTCAAGGTTCTTTGGAATCTTGGTAAAAAAGATGTAACAGCTCTTTAGGGCAACTGCATCTTTTTTTCACGCTTGCATAGAATCTGAAGAAAAAATAAGAGCTTCCTTAAAGAATAGCACAGAGGTGAAAGTCTAAATTATTCCTTCCAACTTATTTTTGAGGCATGAAGAGTCCTACAGCTAATGCAGTATTCCTACATTAATCCTACAGCTAATGCTAACTGGGTCATAGATTTTTGAACCTCAATATCTAGGGGCAGCTGTGAATGGATGAGCTTTTTAGTCCTAATCAGTGTTAGTAAATCTGAGATTTTATTTTACAGAATTTCACCGCATCCATTTGCTGTTTAATACAGGGTTTAATTTTTTTAAAACATGACATGATGGATAAACTTCTTTAACATAAAAGAAGTTAAAAGCAAAACACTGAAGAAACATCAAGTACTTACCTTTGAATATCTGTTATATCTGCAAGTTTTATAACTTTATTTCTTTTAGATGAACCAGATTTGGAACTTTCAAAGCATAAGTAACTAAGGGCAAGGAAAGAAGGAAAAGTTTTTAAAAAGTAAAAAAAAACCTAAATGATTTAAAACACTGCCTTTGAGTTATTTATATTTATTTATTTACACTTCTCATTTCTGTAGACCATCCATCTCCCTCAAAGACAGACTCAGTATAATATCAACATATAAAACAACATAAGTTCAAACTTTAAAACCTAATATGTATCGTATTGTAAGCTGCTCAGAGTCGCTTTGGTGTCATGCCCCTGTCAGAGTCTGAATCCGAGGAGTAAGACGAACAGCTGATGTGGAATGGGAGTGTGGCTCCCTTGGCTGTGGAGGAAACTGGGGAAGGGCAAAGTCCGGCTGGGCAGAGCAGGGGAAGAGGTAGAACAAGGGAGAGGGAGTTCAGAGGAAGACCCAGGCCCACCCGCTCTTCATCCTAGGGCATGCAGGGAGGAACAAAGAAGAGAGCAACGTGGGTTGCATGGCTTATAGGGGAGGAAAGGGCCCTGATTCCCTTCATTAGCCACACCTGGAAAGAGAGTTTAAAAGAGATGCATGCTGAGTGCGGCAGCTGCTGGAGCAAACGTGAGTTTATCTTATGTTGACTTTGATTATCTATGTTCCTGGCATCCTCCCAACCATGTTGAATTACGGCCGTTCCTTCATGTCTGGAATTCCTTCTCCTGCCCTGCTGGACTAATTACCTCATCTTGCCTTGATTGGACTTATGGTTACAGTTTTTGTTGACCACATTTTGGACTTGATTCTCAGCAGCCAAAGCCTGTTACTGGGAGAGTTTTTCTCCAGCCCAGAAGGTAACCAGGACATTGGGGGCAAAGTTGGAGCTAATAAAGGGACTCCTACTGATTATCTGACTGTGTTTGCCTTTGTGCCACGCCCCCGGTCATCACATTTGGCTAGTGAGATGGGAAGCATATACATTTAATTTTAATATTTATATGCTGAAGCTGGGTACCTTTTGTTTTACCCAATTAGTCCAAACTACATACTTTCTGGTGTTCTTACCATTTCATGGCATGCTTTTATCACTTTTTTTTTCTCTTTGCCTTTCTGGCGCCTGCCTGGCTTAGTCCCTGCAGGGTTTTTTGGCAAGATTTTCCAGAAGTGTTTTGCCCTTGCTTTCTCCTTTCTAAGGCTGAGAGAGAGGGACTGGCTCACGATCATGCAGATGACTCTGTATCTAAAGCAAGACTAGAACTCAGTCTCCCAGTTTCTAGCCAGATGCCTTAATCATTATACCAAAGTGGCTTTCTCCCTTAATCACATATTAACTGTGAATTTGTCCTTGTGCAAAACAATGAAGATCTCATCTAAGAAAACCCCACTGAAAACAAGTTCACTCTTTTATTGGAGCCTTCTACAATGTTCTTTTCCATTAACCTTTATATTATATCTCAGACTTACCAGACTTACGGCAAGCATCTTTAATCTATTCAATAACATTTTTATAGATTCACAAAAAGCTCTGAAAGTTATTTTCTTTAAAATACTTTTTTTGTAATTCACAAAAATGCTTAACTTTCTCCCCCCACTTAAATAAAGCCATCAGATCAGGGTGGCAGAAATATGGACGACACTAGAATATGGGAGAAAAATAGCTAGTGATTATCCAACTTTTTTGCAGCCTAGATCTAGTGGCCATAGCTTTAACATTCTTCTGTAAATCAAGCAAACACTTACTTTTCAGTAACATAGAGAACTCCATTCCTAATGTAATCAGTGGTTATCTTCCTATCTCTGTTTATCAAGCAGCAGCGCCAGCCATTTTCACACACTACAAAATAGTACAATTATTCCATTTTACTTTTACACAGTAAGCAGCTGTAATATTGGTATATTTCAGATACACCTAAAAGTTCTATATACAGAGTTGTCAAGGAAGCTCCTACAAGGAAAACATGTTCATAAAGGAGTGAAATCTTCAATAAACTTTGATTTATGTGGCAAGTTTTCTTTTTAAAAGTCACCAAAACAACAGAACCTAAATCTTGAAAATGCATACAAACTCTTCTAGTCACTGAAGTAAATATTTCACGCCAGGGTAAAAGTTAAAATTCTCTGACAAGTGTATGCTCCAATTCCTCAAATTTATATTTCAACAAAGGTCAAACCAGCCACCCCACTTGCACAGAGACACTGCTGACTGCAAGATAAAAGATTAATATTGATCTGCTGTCCATGGAATCCAACAGCAGATTACATTATGATGTCAATCATTTCTTAATAACGTTACTTTATGGGCCTTTTTTTTAAAAAAAATCTCATTACTTGATGTCCACCTCCAAAGTTGTGTGAATACCTGCCAATGGACGCTCATGTTCTGACAAATTAAATACTTCATGGAAGTTTCCTTTCTTGGTACTGTGAAAGCGGCTGGTTTCCTCATCCCGACTCACTCCTGTTGAGGTGTTTGAACCTACATAGCTTCGGGATGCAGTTGTTTGAGGCTGAAACAACATAAACTTGGCTTTACTAAACACTTGCAGAAATCATAAAAACTTCAGTTATGTTATCTTCCCTTCTCCTCAGGAAATGTCCTGCTTCAGTGCTAGAAACCCATGTCTGATGCAGCCACAATCCCTCTCCAAAATATCCAGGGTTGATCAACTTGTGAAGGATTCCATTAACATCAGGCTGTGAGTTAGAATTCATAAAGTATGCACAGACTCATTGTGTGATACAATTGCTCAGGAAGGTGAATTCCAACAAAGCTCTTTCATAGATAAGTAGTTTTACTTGACATAGGATCTCTTCTGAAGGCTGCCCTGCACAGCATACTGTTGTGCAATTCCTTCAACTGAATCCTCCTAAGGACTGTATATGGTGTAACTGATCTGTGTTGTGGCCCAAAACAGGGCATGACATTTTTTTTGACATCCTTTTGAGGGGTAAGAAAATGCATCTTCCATTTAAAAACAAAAAAGACCCCCCAATCTCAACTATCACAACTTCAGACAGGAGCTTTCCATGAGGTTGCAGGACCTGCCACCAATAAAGCATCAATCTACTATGGTGCAATTTAAAACACTGCAGCTATACATGTTCCCAAAGCACCCCAAAGCCATAAGTAGGATCTCATCAAAGTCATAAAAACAAGCGATTCACTTGGCATGATATTTGTTCAGCAAAAATTGATTAGCAGGACTATTACAAGATGGGGGAAATGGGCGACAAAATATTACCACAAGCCACCTCATAAGCTTGATAATATAGTAGATGTTTTTAGGCGGGAAGTCCCATTCACATTCCCACTTACACAGGAAGTCCACTTCTAGCCAGCTTTTAATAAGCGTAAGCTCAACACTGATTCAGGAATGTTGACTATATGCAAGTAGTCCTTGACTTAGAACCATTCATTTAGGATCTTTTCAAACTTACAATGGCACTGAAAAAAGCGATTTACAATCGGTCCATCACAGCATCCCCATAGTCATTGAACCAAAATTTATGATTGGCAACCAACATGCATTTATGTCAAGATGCAGTGTCCTGAGGCCATGTGATTTCATTTGCAGCCTTCCCAGCTGGCTTCCAACAAGCAAAGTTAATGAAGGAAGCTGGTTTTGTTTAACAACCATGTGGTTCACTTAACAACTGTAGCAGAAAAGGTCATACAATTGGGCATAACTCACGTAACAACCACTTTGCTTAGCACTGGAAGTTCTGGCCCCAATTGTGATTTTAAGTCAAGGACTACTTATAACAATACTTGCCTATTCCTTGGCATTGTAAGAGGGAAATGGTGGGGCAGAAAAACATTTTTTTTCAACTTTATGCATTTTGACCCATGGGCTCCAAAGCTTAATTTGCTGTTTTGCATCAAGTGGCCATTTACACAGCAAATATATTCAGTGGGATTCCAATATACACAGATTTAGATTTGGGATAAGAAACATGTAGTCTTATGGATGAATTACAATTGCCAACATTCCCAGCTGCCCAGGCAACTAGATTGGTCTATCACAAAGTTTAAATGAAGGCATCTTTCATTTCTGCATCAACCATTTTTCAAAGTACTGTAATATGTAAATCATTATAAACAAGAGGACTTTCACGACTATTAATTTTGAAGGTATTGTTAATAATGGTGTACATTTCTAGAGTTTTCGTCCATTAATCAAGCAAAGTAAAATTAAATAAAGCAATAGATTTATAAATGCTTGCCACATCAAGTTTATCAAACCATGTCTTCAACTGAACAGGGAAATATTGAACACAATGCAAAATTGATCCATTAATAGTAAAAAACAGTTTCTACACCTCTGGGTCTTTGGATTCAAATGAAGACCAATTACTGTAATTAATACAAATGTAAACATTACAGTTAAACACATCTGCATACACAACAGAGGTGGGGAGAGATAGCAGGAGAAAGAAAGAAAAATTGCTGCTCATTCTGAACACAAATGATCATCTGAAAGACAGAAGATATTCCACTCTAAGATCCATACCTTTTCATGACCTGACAGCTAGCAGGAGGAAAAACAAACAAACAAATACAATGTGATGATGACAAAAGAAAAAAAGCAAAACCTATTTAATTGTATCATATGCAGAATAAAAATACGAACTGAGTGAATTGGCAAGAGTTTTTTTGCACACCAAAAGACTAGATCCGATATTTTTTTTAAATCCCTAAAGGATATCAATGGATAGAGCACAGTTTTGAATTTTATTAAAACTATGGGTGCCTGGCTAGATGTTCCCATCTCTGATTCCTGACTTGCTTTGCACAAGTTGGTGATGTTTAATAATTTCCTCTAATGACGATTTAGCTAAAATTGGTTCACGAAAATATTTCAGAGAATTCTGTAGTGTGTGTGTGTGTGTGTTTTTTTAAAGATTTTGAAAGGAGGACGATTAGAATGAATTTAACTTTGATTTTCACTTCTTTAATCATTTGGCACTAGCTGAATGAGGCTAATTGTGGAAGATGCTGATGGGGGCATTAGCAGACCTCTTATACCAGGGTGTGAAACTGGCGGCCCACGGGCTGGATGCATCACGTACAGCCCATATCCAGCCCAGCTCCATGAAGATGGCAATGTGACACCACAAGTTTGACACCCGTATCTTATACTAATAACAAGGATGGAAATATCTATCAGGAGATCCATTGTGAAGTAAGCAGGAGCCACTTTAAACATTCAGGAAAAAGAGTCAGATAAAACATAATTTAGGATTTAGTTGCATGTTTTATATACATGTTCTCCCTTCAAGACAGCAAAACATATATATTTTATTGTAGTGTCTATTTTTAGCTACCACGCTTGGAGGGTGAAAGAAACTGTAACAGAGACACCAATTATTCACCCCTGATTTAAGGCTAGAAGTATTTTATTACTTTAAAAAAAGAAAGAAATTTCAATTTTACTACGTTATATGTTACCTGATTGTAGACAAACCAAACATTTGTTCAGGACATACAGGAGAAGCTCTTTATCTTTTAGCTCTTAACAATGTATTCAATGTCTTAACAATGACTATAGCTTTAGGATTGAAGCACAAAGAAGCAATTGTTGGTTTCTTAACAAATCAATGGATTAAACATGCAGCCCCAGAGTGCTAATCTGGCGAGCTGCTGCATTTTAATTCCATAAACATAGCCAAGTTTATCATTACTCCAGATATAAGCCATTATTACAGTTGCACGAGCAAAGTTAAAGATTAGTTTATATTGAACAATGGCACGAACAGAGTCAAGTTCTTAGTTGGACTTTACTTGTATACCCCAAATCTGCTTTCCTTTCTTTCTATGGATTCAAATATTGTTAAGAACATATTACAATATTTCAGATTTTAGAGGAAAGCCTTTCCTTTTAATTAAAAAAAAACAACCTGACACTCTCTACATTGTTTTAAAAAGTCCTTTTTCCATTGAACAATCTCTTACTTTAAAAGCATTCCTATGCCTGAAGATTTTAGAAAGAAGTGGGCAGACAGGAATAGTAAGCTAAGTAAGTGCATGGGAATGTAAATATTGGGTCTGAACCATGAACAACTAGCCCTCTATGTGCTCTGCTCACTGAAGCTACACAGATGTTGTTAAGTTGTGTTACGAAGGAAGAAACAGGAAAGACAAAAAGAAAAAAGAATTACCCGTCTTGATACTGTAGCATTAGCCCTTTCTTTGAGTTGAGGATCCGTAGGCAAGTTCAACCATATGATATAAGGAGTATCATACTTTGCCCGTAGTCTTGGACACCGTTTGAAGACAAAATCAATCAGAAAAAATTTAATTCCTGCATAAAGTCCTGCATAATTAGAAAGTCAAAGGTTGGAATGAGGAAAGTTTCATGACTGAAGTGTGGAAACAAAATCTCTCTATATAAAAGCGAAATACCATCATCACAAAATGAACCGTAAAGCCTACAAACTTGAAATGTGGCACATATGTTCCTCTTGGCTTCTAGGTGCTCACTAAGCAAGGATTTTTTGAAATGACCATCAGAGCATTAGTATTTAGTATATTATTATTAACACGCTCTGATGCCAAGGAGTTCTACTCCCCCTCCCCACCTGAAAAGAAATCTGTTCCAAATGGGGAGGAGTTTCAGTTTCAGTTTTAGTTTCACAGCACCAAGCAGGTTTAGTACAGAACAGTTGAGCTAAGCCACACCCAGGCTCCTTGCTGTCTCCTTGCTCACACACCAAATACTGCTTCAGTTTCCAAACAGCCCTCAACTCTCTCACACACTGACAGGATGCTATATGAATACTGATGGATGCTGGGTATAGAGCATGGGTATAGAGCTAGTTATACTGGGTATTATATATGGGTATTATAAATGGGTATTTATACCCATACCTGTATTTGCAAATACAGGTAGCCCTCTACTACGACCACAATTGAGCCAAGAATTTATGTTGCTAAGTGAGAAATTTGTTCAGTGAGCTTTGCCGCATTTAACGAACTTTCTTGTCACATTTGTTAAGTGAATCACCGCATTTCAACCATCATAAATATGAGTCGGGGCATTTCAACCATCATAAATATGAGTCAGATGCCAAGCATCCAAATTTTGATCATATTTTGATCATATAATTTTGATCATATAATTAGTTACAGCGGTTCGGCGGTGAGAGGGCGGTTCGGCGGTGAGAGGGCGTTCTCGGCGTCAGAGGTTTTGTTGGATTTTGGGGGAAGAGGCTTTCCTACCGCTCTGCTTTCTCCTGGAGCAGCTCCCGGAGGGTCGCGGGATGCTGTTAGAGATGTTCTGGCGAAAAATTGGCCGGCGGCTCAACGATGCTGGGATCTTTCCCCCCGCGGCCTTTTTCATCGGCCACAGGCTTGTCACCCAGATCAGGGGTGCGGCAAAGCCATTTGTTCTATTCTGCGACCTCACGGAGCCCTGGCGCCAGGAATTTTCGGCGCCGGGGGTGATGGCGAAGGCTGCTGAGGCTGCTGAGGACCCGTTGGCGTTGCTCATGGTGGTCGTCAGCTGTTTTCTGCTGACAACGGGCGTGGCGGCGCTAGGATCCGACGGCGACAATCTACGATTCTGCTGCGGCTCCGGGGCTTTGGTTCCATGGATGGCAGCAGTAGCGATGGCAGTCTGTGACTCATGGTGTTGTGGTCACCATGGAGGTGACCGTGTGGAGTCCACTGGCAGCAGGACTACTGGCCTGGTGGTCCTCCCCTTTCTCTGTTTGTGGTCAGGGGCAGCGTTCCTGCAGGAGTTGGGTTTTGCCCAGCCCTGAGGAGCCCCTCCCCCTCTCCCAGAAGTGAGAGTTCTGGGAGGAAAAGATCTACGGGGAGGGGTGGAGGCCTGCAGGCCTGGAGAATCCAGGAGAGAGGCGTTCATGGTCATAGCCCGGGCCGGGTGGGCAGGCTCTATCCCGGTTGGGGATGTGGGTTGAGGCTTTGGCGAAGAACACCCCCATGAAGGGATGGTGCAGTGGCTCTAGACCCGTGGCTCTGGCCAGTATGCGAATGCTGTACTTTCTTTGGACTTCTACGGACTTTGCTACCCCATGTGGTCTATGGGCTTTACCTTTGTCCACTGTCCTTCTGCCTGTCAATGTCATCTCGGACCTGTTTGTCATCATTGAGGGTGCTTGGTTCATCCTCACCACCTACCCGGACTTGGACCCTACCTCTTCTCTCTGGGACTTGGCTGCCTCCCATTGCAGTGAGAGTGCAGGGGGCTGTGCAGGACTTTTGCCCCAAGTCACTGTGGTGGCAGAGCAGTGACTGGTCTATTTTGACCTGGACCGTCGGCAGTTGTGAGAGAGCTGCTGATTGTGGACCTTTTCCTGATTACTATCACAGCCTGTTCCTTGTATTGTATTTCCATCTTGCAATTGTTCCATCTTTCAACTGCCTCCTGTATTGACCTGCCCTGAGATGTATTTACCATGCCTGCCTACTCCCCACTGGAATTACGGGCCCTCCAGGCGGTTCCCCTGTCTGTGAAGTGGCCCCCTACGCTGTCAAGAGCTTACTTTAATGACGGATCTTGGGATCCCGAGAGGTGGCATGCCACGACTAAGGGGCTAAATTTTAAATTCGATAGGAAGGGGAAACTTTTAAAAAATTTTAATTGCTCGTCTTAAGGGGTTAGGGAGGGGGATAAATGGGTCTTTGTGCAACCCGGTTCATGGCGGGGTGGCGGGGGTTGGGGGCCGGGGCTCCGGGGTCTGAGGTGGGGACCGCGATCCCCAGGGTGGTTGGAGTTGGCAGGAGACGGCAGGCATAGGGCCATATCATGTGTTGGGAGAGCACCCGCCATCTTTGTGCGGTCGCTGCTCGACCCTATGGCCTCCTCCCAAGGGGCATGGGATTGGGACCCCTGGGCTTAGGCTGGTGTATTTTAATGCCAGGTCTGTGGCTAACAAGTCCACCCTCCTCCGTGAGGTCATTGAGGAAGAGGCTGCGGACCTGGCTTGTATCACCGAGACCTGGTTGGGCCCAGAGGGCGGTGTCCCTCTGGTAGATCTGTGCCCTCCGGGTTTTTGGGTCGTGCACCAGCCGCGGACCCAGGGCAGGGGTGGTGGGGTGGCCGTGGTTATTCGGGAGACCCTGTTTCCAAGGGAGGTCACTGTCCCAGAGATAGGCGGGAGTGAGACCCTCCTCTTGAGGTGGGGGCCCAATGGTCGGGTGGGCTTGCTCGCATACCTTTCACCCAGCTGTGTGACAGCAGCCCTGCCTGGGCTCCTTGACGTCCTCTCGGGGGTGGCGGTGGAGTTCCTGGGTCTTATAGTCCTGGGGGACTTCAATCTGCCCTCCTTGGGGGGTACATCGGGTTTGGCCCAGGAATTCATGGCTTCTATGGAAGCCATGGGCCTGACCCATTAATTCAGGGCCCGACTCATGAGGGGGGAAACACTCTTGACCTAGTTTTTGTCTCTGAACAGTGGCGTAGTGACAGAGGGCAGGCCACTGTTGTGGCTTTCCCTGTTCCATGGTCTGATCACTATCTCCTACGGCTGGTCTTCCAACAGGCCACCCCCCACTGCTGGGATGAGGAACCGCCTAGATGGTTCCGCCTCAGGCGCCTTATGGACCCGGAGCGGTTCCAGGCGGAACTGGGGTCTCTTCCCTCTTCCCTTGCCCATAGCTCTGTCGAGGATCTGGCGGCAGCTTGGCAACAGGCCGCGTCGGATGCCCTCGACAGGGTTGTCCCCATGCGACCCCTCACACGTCGTGGATCCCGGATGGCTCCTTGGTACTCAGAGCTCTGGGAGATGAAACGCCATTGGAGGGGCTTAGAGAGCAGGTGGAGGTCTACCCGCTCCCAGGCTGATCGAGCCCAGCTAAGAGCCCATATTAGGACTTACCTGGTAGCTATGAGAGCGGCGAGAAGGTCTTATCTCTCCGCTCTCATAGCGTCTGCAGATAACCGCCCAGCCACCCTGTTTTGGGTTACCCATTCTCTCCTTCGTTTAGGAGAGGGGGCGGACCCGTATGGGAAGGGCTGAGGAGTTTGGTCAATATCTGTCGGATAAGATCGCTTGAATTCAGGGCGGGTTGTCCTCTGATTTGCAGTGGTCTGAGGAACGGGATACAGGCAGTCTGGCTGGTGTGATCTGGGATGAGTTCGATCCTGTTTTCGAGGATGAAGTGGACGGGATCATGCGACGCCTGAGTTCCACCACGTTTGTTGGACCCGTGCCCGTCCTGGCTGGCTTATGCCGCCAGGGAGGTCACCTGCGTTGGCTCCGGCAGTTGTCAACGCCGTTAAGGGAGGGTGTCTTTCCTTCCGCCTTGAAGGAGGCGGTGGTGAGACCCCTCCTGAAGAAGCCTGCCCTGGACCCGACCGTGTTAGATAACTTTCGTCTAGTCTCCAACCTTCGCTTTTTAGCGAAGGTTGTTGAGAGTGTGGTGGCTCGGCAGTTTCCACTTTTCCTGGATGAAGCGGACTACCTGGATCCGTATCAATCGGGCTTCTGACCTGGTTTCAGCACGGAGACGGCATTGGTCGCACTGATGGATGATCTCTGGAGGGCTCAGGACAGGGGTTTTTCCTCTGTCTTGGTCCTATTAGACCTCTCAGCGGCTTTTGATACCATCGACCATGGTATCCTTCTGCAGCCTCGGGGTTGGGTATGGGGGCACTGTACTTCAGTGGTTCACCTCCTACCTCTCGGGCGGTCGCAGTCGGTATTGGCAGGGGACAGAGGTCGTCCTTGAGGGCGCTCTCTTGTGGGGTCCCTCAAGGGTCGTTCTCTCCCCCCTATTTAACATCTATATGAAGCCGCTGGGTGAGATCATCCGTGGTTTCGGAGTGAGTTTCCATCAGTACGCAGATGACATCCAGCTGTACATCTCCACCCCCAATCAGATCGGTGATGCCCTCTCCCTGATGACCCAGTGTTTGGATGCGGTGCGGATCTGGATGAACGGAAACATGCTTCGTCTCAACCCAGCCAAGACTGAGTGGCTGTGCATATCGGTGTCTCAGCCCAGTCAGGAATGTCCATCTTTGGCCATAGGGGGAGTGGTGTTACCCCCTGTGGATAGGGCACGGAATCTGGGGGTCCTCCTGGACGTACAGCTCCGGTTGGAGGAACAGGTGGGGGCCGTCGCCAGGGGGGCCTTTGCCCAGCTCCGCCTAGTTCGCCAACTACGCCCTTTCCTGGACCGGGACGCCCTGCACGGTTACTCATGCCCTTGTTACCTCTAGACTCGACTACTGCAACACTTTCTATTTAGGACTGCCCTTGCATACCATCCGAGATTGCAGCTGGTGCAGAATGCGGCGGCGTGGTGGTGATGGGAGTTTCCGATTCTCCCATGTTACCCCCTCCTGCTGCCTGCATTGGTTGCCGGTTGCACTCGGGTGAGATTCAAGGTTTTACTTTTAACATACAAAGTCCTACATGACATGGGTCCTCAATATTTAAGGGCGACTCCTGCCGACATCGAATACTAACTGCCCTGTGCAGCACATAGGCAAGGACTCCTTGGGGTCCCGTCGGCCGGCCAATGCCGGCTGGTGGTCCCCCGACGATGAGCCTATTCTATCGCAGCCCCTGACCTCTGGAACCAACTTCCCTTGGAGCTCCGCCTGGCCCCTGACCTCCGCACCTTCCGTCATGATTTGAAGACCTGGTTGTTTGACCAATCCGGATTGTGACCCTCTTGGGTGGGGTGGTTTTATTCTTTTATTCCTTTATTTTGTATTTGTATTATCTTGGGGCTTGTTTAGTTTAATTTTTTCTTAACTATTTATTGTTGTTGCTGTTTTTAGTTGTGAGCAGCCGAGTCTTCGGAGATGGGGCGGCATACAAGTCCCATTAATAAATAAATAATAAATAAATATGACCATGGGGATGCTCCAATGATTGTAAATATGAAAAATGGTCATAAGTCACTTTTTTCAGTGTGCCTTTGTAACTTTGAACGGTCACTAAATGAACTGCTGTAAGTCAAGGGCTACCTATACTATGAAAGAGATCTTTAACAATATGCAGGGGCATATCTCAAGGTGCTTTCTTTGGATCATTAAAGCAGCTGCCTCTTTTTCCAAGCTTACATAGCTTGTCAGGAAGTATTTCCGCATAGTTGCAGTGCCTCCCTCACCCAAATTCATCCTGAAAGCAAGCTTGCAAAGTGAAAGAGGCTCAGATAAAGTGACTCACTTGAAGTTGATAATAGCCACTATTTTAAAAAAAAGGAGTTTCAAACTTTATTGCAACAAATGGTCAAGTAAGAAGTGTCTAAACCTGCTGTACAGCAGGACTCTATCAGGAGAGCCGTCCCACAAGAAATCATGATTAGGAAAGTCACCTAAGAACATTACAAGTAGAAGTATTCAACTTATAGGTACTGCTGAATACACAAGTTCAGGCTTTGAAAATAATGCCCAATTTATCATTGTCCTTGACACCTTTATTAAACACAAACATTATAAGGGCCTTGTCTTAGAACGTTTATTTCCTGGTAACTCCCAGGCAATTTAGGGTGTGGCCCACCTTTTATTATACTGCAACTTTTCTAGGGACCTACATGTCACCCTAATTTCTGTTCTCCTACAAGATGTACCAGTAGAAGAAGAACTACTCATTTCACTTGCTTTGTTAGACATCTAGACCAGGAGTGTCAAACTCATAGCGTCACGGCGGCATCACGTGATGTATCAGGACTTTTTCCCCCTTCACTAAACTGGGTGTGGGCGTGGCCAGTGCATGACACATCCGGCTTGCGGGCCAGGAGTTTGACACCCCTGATCTAGACCAACATCACCCAGTTAATAGCTAAATTGGTTACATTATACATTGTACCTACACAATTTCCTTATGAAATGGGGATGAGAATTATGCTCCTTATGTTTTGTTTTATTTTATGACAATGCTAACAATCATTTGTTTGATTTTAGGCCTTGGGCAGATGCTATACTTTACTTTAAATAGCTCAGATAAGCCTCATATCCTCTAGTTTGATAAGGGACTATATATTTCATTTATAGTATTGCTTCTTGAATATCTTTGTATTTCTGCTGTTATCTTGACTGATGATTGACACAATTGAATTGAATACTTTATTGGCCAAGTGTGATTGGACACACAAGGAATTTGTCTTGTAAATACTCTCAGTATACATAAAAGAAAAGATACATTCGTTAAGAATCAAGAATCATAATGTACAACACTTAATGATAGTCATAGGGTACAATCGTTGTTGTGTTAATTAGTTTTGTACCTGATTCAGCAACCCGCATCTGAATATAGTAAACTACCTCAAAAATAAAAAGGACAATGCTGACAGCTAAGAACAGATAAATTGAATAGCCATCTCCAAATAGTGTGATGTTATAACATAAAACTGCATAAGTAGTTTGGAAACCAAACCAACTGCTCATTTTTTCAGCAAGATGTGGAATTCTAATATTTAAGAAAGCAAGAAAATATAATAGTTTTACCTATTGCAAGCCCAATGATCCGGTAAGGAATGCAGCAGGATGCAATAAAAGCTGCCCATAAAGCAATATATAGTTTCTGCGTTACTTCAGGCTGGACCCACATGAACAAACTGGAGAGAGAGAGAGAGAACAGAAATTAAAGGTAAATAGGCAGCATTAAAATATGTCACCATTCAGACCTGATGAAAAATATGTTGTTAAAAAGAGAAATATATAGAAACTTACTTTTTAATTTTTTCCAGTATATCTGACATTTTGCCAAATAAATTCTGTAACCAAGAAAGAAAATGAGTATTAGATTGAAATACATGTCTGTGTATATGAAAAAAAAACCAAGAAGTTGTTTAAAAAGTTTACTTTTTAAATCAAACTCCATGCCAGTGGTGGCTAACCTTTTCCTGTGCTGAAAATGGTGCTTGTGCATGCTTGCGCACACTCATATGCCAGCACCCAGAAGGCAATGCAATCCATGTTTCTGTGCATGCGCACGACCCCCCAACACACAGCTCTGCACATGCACGCACTTCTCCCGTGCCCCCCCGCCCCCATGCATGTGCCCCAGATACCTGGCAGTCAGCTGTCAGGTGGGCGCGCATGCGCAGTGGGGCTCTTCCAGGCGACCTCTCACATGCTGGCAGAAGTGGCTCTGCGTGCCACTTCCATCACGTGTGCCATAGGTTCCTGTCATGGCTCTATACATTTACTATGTTCTGCTATTTCTCAAATCATTGTCGTTTAACAACCCCATAATCCTTGTGGGGTGGAGTCTGGGCAACTGAATGGAAATAGCCAAGTGTTTTAATGGCCGGATGCCCTTCCTGTTGCCAATGCGGAGTTTTGTTCAGCAGATATATTCTCAGTGTGCCCAGAGAGAGAAATATCTGCCTCCACCTCAGATCGAACTCACAGCCTCCTGATTGTGAGGCAAGAACTCCACCTCTAGGCCACCGCACCACTCTTCTGCTGTTTCTCAAATGAGGTGGGAAAATCAAGTGTGACTAATACAAGCCACCTTTCATAAACGTTCTAGTCCAGTAGGCTATACTCTCCAAGCACCATTTCTCATGTGCAGATTTCTCACAGATTCCTACCTGCAACTTGCTAAATAGAGATGCCAAAGACTTCATACCTGTGCTTTTTGTGCCACATCCAGAACAAGCTGGAACTTTTCTGACACGGTTAAGTCTTCTTTGGGAGGTTCCTAAAACAGTAAGTATAATTTTCATCAAACCATGAATGTGTGACTTTAAATTTAAAGAAAGGAAAAATACTCTCCAATAATGTTGTGACTTATTTTAACTATAATTTACTGAAACAAAGCAGCTGCGTAAACTGCACTTTAAAACTAGCCAGCTTGTCTCTGTTTAAACTGTCATTATTTTAAAAAGGAACCAAAGCATCCAATGTATTCCTCAAAGCTATCCCCTAAGGCAGAGAGAGGGGAGAATAAAAGCCCTATGCTTACCAAGCATTATTCGTTCATATAATAATACATACTTTATGGTGACAACCAGATCCGGCTTTTGTAAATATATGCCGGATTGTAGCCAATGTTATTTTTTTTAATCACTAGATTGAACACAGGTGGTGGGCAATATTCACTTCTGTGCTCGAGGTACCAAGTCTGCACTAGCAAATTTGAAGATTTTTTTTTTAATTACATTTATATGCCGCCCTTCTCCAAAGACTCAGGGCAGCTTACGATTTTTGGGATACAACCCAGTATGTTCAGCAATAGCCTTCCTTCCATTGTATATGCCTGCTTATTACTAAGCGGCATTTTTACAAAGTCAGCTTATTGCCCCCAACAATCTTGGGTCCTCAATTTACCCTACCCCGAGAGGATGGAAGGCTGAGTCAACCTTGAGCCTGGTGGGATTCGAGCCTACAGTAATTGTAGGCAGCTGGAACTTAAATGCAGGCATTTAACAGCCTGACCCACCAAGGCCACCAAATTTGAAGAATTTGGAGCACAATCCATAGCCAAAGAAATAAAACAATAGCAAAAGAATTGGAGATGGATTGTTTTACATATTTTGCAGACTTTAATCCAATCCAGATGTTTTGGCCAGTATGATCACATGGATCATGCCTTTTCCATGTTAAAATAGATTCATTGTCTGGAACGACTGCAACTAGAGTATTTGAAGGACAGCTTGGTGGCTGATGAATTAAACTCATCCTACTAGGAACACATAATACACTATTAAAATACATAGTGTAGATTTAACATTTAACAAGTCTGCTACTAGGGCAGACTTTGTGCATTTATTTTATGTTTATCTTATTAAATCTTATGCAGACAAGTATGCTTGGTTCTGGCCAACATAATGTGCTTTTTTATAAAGCTTAAGACTTCAGCAATGTAGCTGCCCTCAAAAAGAAATAACTAGACATACCCTGACATGGGCAAATTATTTTAAGTCATTATTCAGAATTTCATATATATTAGATTCCAGATACTTCAACATATAAGTTATATACAGTATTCCATGTTCCTTCTTTTACTAAACAGTTTACCATAGTCTTTTATACAATATTAAAAAAACATATGAAGTCCCAATATGATTAAAGTTGAATTGATTAAAAATATCAAAGTAGAAAATGCCTTATAGATAGTTCAGGTAGTCCTCAATTTACAATCAAATGCTTAGTGACCACTTGAAGTTATAACAGCACTGAAAATAGTGACTTACAACCAGTTCTCACACTTACGAGCTGTGGCAGCACAATGGTTAATAGCGGTTAAAAGGTGCTATTGCAGGCTAAGTCTGCCCACTGCCAGGAGTTTGATCCTGACCTGTTCAAGGTTGACTTCTATCCTTCTGAGGTTGGTAAAATGAGGACCCCAATTGTTGGGGACAATATGCTGACTCTATAAACCGCTCATAAAGTGTGCTGTAAAGTACTGTGGAACAGGATATAAGTCTAAGTGCTATTACTATTACAACCATAGCAGCATCCCCATGGACATGTGATCAAAATCTGGGTACTTGGGATATGTTTATAACATGTCCTGGAGTCATGTGATCACCATTTGTGACCTTTTCAGCTGGCTTCCAACAAGGAAAGTCAATGGGGGAAGTTGGATGTGTTTAACGACATGATTCGTTTAAAAACTGCAGTGACTTGCTTAACAACCATGGAAAAAGGGTCATAAAACTGGGCACAGCTCACTTAACAGCTGCTTTGCTTAGCAATGGAAATTCTGGTCTCAGTTGCAATTGTAATTTGAGGACTACCTGTATAAATTTAAAACATATCTAAATGTTCATACAAACATTTCAAAAGTTATCTCAGCATCATTTGGACTTACAATAGGCTCAGAAACTTCAGGCACAATGCTCCACTGTATCCTCCACCCTCTAGAAAAAAGTATTTGCATTAAAGGAGGAACACTATGTGGCTTCATAACAATGAAAAGGAACTGCTTTTAAAAAACAACTTGTAAAGGCAACAGAATATATCTTTTCAAATTTTAAAAACTTTCCTTAATATAGTCCTGACATTCATTTTAAAGGGATCTTGTAGTCCTGAATGTTCAATATACATTAGAGTGAATAATTAATAAAATGCATAGCTAAGACTTTTAAAAAAGAAATAAAGAACTAATTAGGCTACTGCAACAATGTTCTTGCACATAAAGTATTGATTCAATGTAGATTATTTGACGATGCAATCAGGATTTAACAACATGCTAATTATGATCAATAAAATATTCCATCACAGAATTAAAATATAGTAAATAGGTATTTATATTTCAACTTTCCTAAAAACATGAAATTGGAACTCCCTCTATACATTTATTGTGTAAAAGGATTTCCATAAATACAAGTGGAAATGGGGCCATATTTCAAAGTTTATCTCTTCTGGAAAGCCACATGAATCTGTCAATCAGGTTCTGATTACAATGATCACTTCTCACATTAGCTATTCTCAATGTGTGGATGTTTGCTATAAAGACAACGGCAGCAATTTTGAAGGCAATGAATCTGAATAGACCCTGCTCAACTCAATGGAACACACTTGCTGACTGAGTCTAAGCCATTCCATTACAAGAAAATACAGAAACAGTAGAAGTAACAATAATATTAGGAATAAATTTGGCACATAAAAATGCGATGAAGAAGAGTTAAGGAAGGATTTACCAACACATCTACAATCCAAATTCTATGATTTCTTGCTTACTTTCTCCTCGTATTATAATTTGTAATAAAGAAGCTACAATTGTGCTGAATTTCATATTCCTCAAACATCTGAAAGGCAATTTAACTGATGTGTCTCCTTTCCATTTAAACATAACACAGAGGGCAAAATAGAAATCACATTTTGTTTGCAAGAATAATCGAAATGTGATAAGTATGCACAGTGCACTACAGTTGTCGTACAAGAATAGAAGTAAAGTAAAATTCTGGATGAAAGCCAAGACCAAAACCAATTTATTTAATCTATTTAATAGAGAACATTTCAGGTTCTTACTCTTTAGGAAGGATTGGGAGTTCCTGAATGGCCCTTGAAAGAAGATATTTTCCTTGATGAACTAGCACTACCAGCTACTAGTTCTTAAGTAACATATTTCTGACATGGAGGAAATCTATAACATTAAGTACTATAGATAAACATTCCCTCAAGTCAATACTTAAATAACTAGATGGGACATCTGTGCAGTTTGGTGGACGATAGATTGGAAGACTAGCCCCCACTAACGCGGAACAATTGGAAACCAGCTTAGCTAAACATAATCTAGCAGTCAGGACACCCAGTTATAAATACAGAATACCAACCAGTTGCCTCTGTTCTATATAGCAGACCATCTTGCTTCTGATTATGCCAACCATGGTTTCTGGAGAAACTTCAGGAATTTTGTTCCCTATATCACAGTTACTAAATCTTGAAGCGCAACCGGATGGTAATAGCTTACTACCACCTTCTCCCAAGGAGTTTCTCATCTCCCCAGTCTAGCCAACAAACCTGGGATTTTCCTGGTGGTCTTTCACCTATGTACGAATTGAGCCCAACTCTGTTTAGCTTCCCAGCACAGACGTGGTCAGCCAGGCGGAATAGGCAATTCACCTCAGACAACTTGCTGACAATTCCATGTGAGATAAATCAACTCAATAAATGTTATCTGCCACTGACAAAAATGGAAATAATGTGAAGAAACAGTAGCAGGTAACATTTATTGAGTTATCCCATGTGGAATTGTCCTGCAGTGAGTTGGCTGTGGCAAAATGGCCGCACTGGGTTGGCTGTGGCAAGGTGGCTGTGGCTAGTTGGACGTGGTGAGTTGTCCTAGACCCTTCACCAGATACTGCCATCTACTGAGACAGTCAAAAAGCTAGAAATTGGTTATTTCCATGTGCAGTACAAAAATTTTAAAGCACGAGACCACCAAAGCCTGGAATTTCCTATTTTGTTACCAATTTTTAAATTAAGTGCATTAAATAGGAAGACAATGTAAAAATGCATTATTTATTTATTTAGACAAACTCATACACCACTTTAAATTGTATAAATTCTAGCAGTATTTGAGACATACCTATTATTGACAACATATTAAAGAGTGATTACCTGGCTATGAGGTAATTTAGGGACAACCTCAAAATTGCTAAAAATAAGAACATAGGAATGGCCCAGCCATGCCATACAGCATTCATGTACATCTACAAATAAAAGAACAAATAAACCACATGTTATCTTTACATGCAATTATTATGTTAAAAAGTATTAACAGCAATGGATAGGAAACTTTGATTGCAACCCTACATACCTTGAATTAGATATTGATCACATTATTTTCACTACGTAAATTTGAAAGGATTCCTAATGTCATGTATTTCTTAAATTTCTATGCAGTCTTTTGTTCAGAAGCTCATGGAAGCATACATGCAGTATCTTTTTAGGCATGGTTGCAGATTTCTTTAAATTAAAAAGAACCATAAAATACTTATTTGTATGACTGTTTGTTAGTTTAACAAATTTATACAGTGATCCATCTCACTGAACATGATTCTGATGGAATAAAACCTATCATAACAGAGGCAATACTTAGTCAATTGAAAGATTTTCTTTAAGAGTTACTTCTTAAAGATATATTAAGTCTGGATGACAGAGGCAAAGGTAGAAATAACGCAGGTAGTCCTTGACTTACAACAGTTCATTTAGTGACCATTCAAAGTTACAACGGCACTGAAAAAAGTGACTTATGACCATTTTTCACACTTACAACCATTATAGCATCCCCATGGTCACATGATCAAAATTCGGATGTTTGGGAACCGATTCATATTTATGACCGTTGCCATGTTCTACGGTCATATGATCACCTTTTGCAACTTTCTGACAAGCAAAGTCAATGGGGAAGCCAGATTCACTTAACAACTGGGTTACCAGCTTAACAA
Source organism: Naja naja (assembly GCA_009733165.1). NCBI lineage: Eukaryota > Metazoa > Chordata > Lepidosauria > Squamata > Elapidae > Naja > Naja naja. The sequence goes on along the minus strand of CM019159.1, from coordinate 15,737,664 downwards.
CTGCAATGATTCACTTAACAACTGTGGCAAGAAAAGTCGTAAAATGTTGGGATCAGTTGTGATCACAAGTCGAGAACTGCCTGTATTCTATAAAGAAATATTACCTACGGGTGAAAATACCAAACATACCTCAGCTTGATTTTTTTTAACTACAGATGTTCTGAGCTTTCCAATTAAAATTCTCGACTTACAACCAGATCACTTAGTGATCATTCGAGGTTAGGATGAACCCCCGCCTCCCATAAACTACTTGTGACTGATTTTGAAGATATGATGAATTAACCCTCTCCCTTGCATTTTGGGCATCTAGCAATTGGCACACACTTATGGCTGTTTGCAGTGTCCCATGGGTATGTGACAATTCTCAATTCTCTTGTGTTTTTTGCACAATTCTGGCATTTACTTCCAGCTTCTGATAAAAATTGCCCAGTGGGTAAAATGGGTTTGCTTAACAACTGCCATGTTTGGTTAATGCTCATGGCATTTGCTTAACAGCCACAAAAAGAGGTTGTATAAGAGCCTTGGTGGTGCAGGCTGTTAAACGTCTAGCACTTAGTTCCAGCTGCCTGCATTTAGTGCAGTCTTGAATCCCACCAGGCTCAAGGTTGACTCAGCCTTCCATCCTCCCAGGGTAGGTAAATTGAGGACCCAAGATTGTTGGGGGCAATAAGCTGACCTTGTAAAAATGCCGCTTAGTAATAAGCAGGCATATACAATGGAATGAAGGCTATTGCTGAGCACATTGGGTTGTGCTCCAAAAGTTGTAAGCTGCCCTGAGTCTCCGGAGAAGGGCGGCATATAAATATGAATAAAACAAAAACAAAAAAGAAAACAAAAAAATTCAGTCCAATGATATAATACCTCAACTTACAATCGCAATGACTTCTACCTGTAATTTTGGGCTCAATTACAATTATAAATTAAGGACCACCTCAATTCACTGAATGTAGTACATCACATTAATTGTAAACAAACATTTTCAAAGAAATCGTAAACAATTTCAAATATTGGCAGAATTGTTAGTGATTGTCATCATTTTCTTTTCTATAACAGAATTTAAATAACAGAATATTATTCTGTTAGTCAAATTGTGTGTTGCTCAACTAAGAAAGAACAACTTACAATAAAGGCAATAGCAGAAGTATAGACAGAAAACCAGTCGGATAAGGCAGAAAGATTCTTCACAAAATTTGTAACAGGTTTGGCACCTCTCTCTAGGCAGAACAGAAAATATAGATATAACTTTAACTACTTAGGCGTGTGGTTTACAGGTACAATTGAAAATGGCACAAGAAAAACATACAAAGACTGAAAGTAGAGACAGTTAATTTTTTAAAATCAAATGTCATTCAGAATATTTTTACAGATAATCCGTAGTCACCCATTCATATGATCTTTGTATCTACAATCTCCACTTATTACTTATGTATTTAAACAAAACTATCTGTGATTTTTTCCAAAGCCTAGATGCTAGAAACTGAATAATCGACTGATTTACACCACTTCATTTATATAACTACAAATTAATATACAAAATGGCCTCCAATGAAACAGAAAAATGATAAAGGGGCTTTGCTCTTGTTACGATCCACTTCACACATGCAAATTGCCTCTTGAAGTTCATAACAATGAGCATGTTCATCTGAACTTATCCCCAAATCATTCATATTAGAAGCATCCTAAATCTAATTTGTTTGCTTGTTCTGTGGCATACACAGGTCTCCTTATTTCCCCCATCAGGTAAACTTATTCAGAGACAGAATACTAGCCCAAAATCTAAAACTTGTTAGCCTAAAACCTGACTTTCCCAACTAGTAATCCTTGACCACCATACTACACTGCCTCTCTTAGTACAAGAGACAGCAACAGAAGGTACAAATCTATCACTTGCTTGTAGTGCATATTTTAGATCTAGCTGATCTGCATTCTCACACTCAAAATGAACAAGATCTACTGAAGTGTCACTCATCTGCATTTGGTATGTCATCCCATTACAGATAGATAAACAATATAAACATGTTTAAATACTTACTTAGTCTTCTCATATTTTCTGTTAGCCTGAAAGTAAAGAATAAACATTTAGAGAAGCCGCTTTGAAAATTAATGCATTTCTGTTTGCTATTAGTACATCTAATGCAGGCTTGATTCTAAAATGATATGCACATGTCTTTAAAAGATAAGATAGAAAATCTTCGCAAGTTCAGAGTTAAATTAAAAATATGGAACGGTAATACACACTGTTGCTGATTACAGAAACACAAAGATACACTTGCACATGCACACCCATAAACAAATGAGAAAGAAAGAAAAATACATTTACAAAAATTAATAGCTTTAAAATTCTGTTTCATTATAAATCAAATATAAAAGTAACAATTAAGAACTATATGATATAGAATGTAAGCCAATATCAAATTATGATAGAATTAAAGGTAAAGGTTCCTCTTGCACTTATGTGCTAGTCATTTCCAGCTCTGGGGTGTATGATAGAATTAAGAAGCCTTTAATTAACACTATACTGTTTGTTATCTAGTACATTGATCGAAGGGAATTTTATGTTTATCGTCTTTACATAAGCAAATAGCCTTCCAATATAATTTACCGTCTTGCACTGAGCGGCTCTTCTGTTTCCACTGTGTTTTCTTCTGGCTGAAATCTAAAGTCTTCAATATATTCTCCAAATTTATCATAAATCCACTTCTGAACTCTTGAACACACCATGTGGCTGCGTTTATCTAAAAATCAAAAACACATCACATTTTTAAGTGACTTCCAAAACAATCAGTTCAAAACTACTTACATAAGTAATTATTCTGAAGCACAACCAGAAATCCCGAAGATGGCAGGATAATTAATATTAACAGAATCTATTGCCCTATAACATTCAGGAAACTAAACTTGTTCATTGACGAAAGGGCTCGCCAGGAATTCTCCTATTGTAATCGAGTTCCACCCATGTCTAAACGCACTGAATCCCCGGTACCCAAAAGGTTGGGGGCTGATGCTCTAAAGAGAGAGAAGAAAACAACAACTGAATGAAAAACTGCTAGTGACCTTCTACCTCTGCACCATAGAGAGTATCTTAACTTACTGCACCTCTGTATAGTTTGGCAATTGCACAGTGGCAGATAGGACAGCACTCCAGAGGGTTAACATCATTGCCCCGAAGATCATTAGTTGCCCTCTCCCCTCTTTGGAAGAGCTTTATAGCTCCTGCTACCTTAAGAAAGTTCAAAACATTCTCAAAGATCCATCTCATCCTGGGAACCCTTTTTTTGAACTATTACCATCTGGCAGATGGTACAGGATAATAAAAACAAGGACAAATAGGCTGAAAAACAGCTTCTATCCCAGGGCAGTAGCTCTATTGAATTCTACTGTATCGTGCAATATTAATGTAATATCAGGGGTTTTCAATTCAATTATATAGAACGTGAAGGATGTGTGTTTGTGTTTATTTTCATAGTCATAAATTGTACACTGAAGATGGTATTTAATTTCGTTGTACAAGGTTCAATGAGAATAAAGTAAACTAAACTAAACTAAAGTTTACATAAAAGATCATAAAACAGAAACAACCATTTCAGTTGTGGCTCATATAAGTAACCAGGTATTACAAGTGAGAATTTAATAAAAATACTAAATAAAACAGCTTTGCAGAAGAGCTCATATGCATGAATGAGAACTCCCATAAATATTATTCCAAGTCCTCTGTTTCAAGAAATACTGCATTCATCCATCCATTCACAAAGTAACCAATTATGAATTTAACTGCTTCTGAAAATTTGTATTTAGTAATATATTTTATACAAAGAACTTGTTAGGTTAAAACCACTGTAAACTATTTAATTTGATTTTATTCTTGTAATATATTTATTTTGAGGCAACAACGGATGCCAACTCCTCCGTAGTGTAATTCCCATCTTCAGATAATGTAACAACCCTTGATAAATTTCAGCAAAGAAAGGTCTGCCTTATTTATAGAATTCTTGGGGAACAGGTCCTATTCACAGGGTAGATTTTGGTAAAGCTTGATTGAGGTAAATCAATGTACACATTTTCTCTGCTTTTCTTTTGCAGAGGGAAGGCCTTTACAATCGCCAATCTGATAATTTTCAGATGTGACAAAACTCACATTCCATCATCCTCACACATTTGATCAGGATCTGTTGACAGTTCTGAATCCATAATTTTCTGTAGTATATTTTTTTAATGAGTATTGCCAAGGAGAATATGTTATACCTGGGAATGCATAGACTTTTACACTAGAATTTTGTTTGTTTTCTTCTTTCCCATGCTCTGCTTGGAATAATACTTTCTATGGGTAGTCCATGGGACAGAGGACACAATGGCTGATTTAACCAGCTCTCAGCCTCCTTATTATTTTTTTCTATGCTGAGCTGAGGGTATGGATTAGCTTAGTTCTCTTGATCCTTTTAAAAAAAAATTAATTAATCAAATTTAGATTTTTCTAAAAGTCAGCTTTTATTTTTATTCACTTTCAGTGTAGAAAGGGACTGCAATTTCTACATAACAGAGTGTGTTAAGGCAGAGAGATGCACATTCTGCTAGATATTTCATTTATAAAACTCTACTGATAAGCAGGGGCATTCCTGATCTTGTTGCTCTTCCACACTCTTACAATTAAAGCCCATCTGTAATCATCAACAGTTGTAGTAATGAGCCAGATATACCTGTTCCATTCTGTGCTTTGGGGGGCTGCTGGGTAGATGGAGGTGATTCGTCTGCCCTAAAACAGATTAAGAAAACAAGTGCCACTTAGAATAGATTCATTGAACAAAACAAGTCAAGGCCAAAACAAAATGTCAATATTTCAAAGAAACAAGAGAGAGGGGATTTCTTATCTTAGAATTTCCACAAGAAAGATAAATCAAAGCAGCTGCTTTGAACAGCCAAGCTGGGACAATGTTTAAGGTGGGCTCTGTAAGACTTTTAAGGCAATGGCTGCATTTTGCCAACATGTTCTGTTGCAAATGCCTCTTTTCTACCATCTCTAGATTTACTACCTATCACAAGTACTATGAAATGAATGAAATTTATTTTATTTCTAAATTTTTATTTTTTATTTATTTTTATTATTATTCATATTTATATGCTGCCCTTCTCCGAAGACTCAGGGCGGCTTACAATTTTGGGATACAACCCAATGCGCTCAGCAATAGCCTTCATTCCATTATATATGCCTGCTTATTACTAAGCAGCATTTTTACAAAGTCAGCTTATTGCCCCCAACAATCTTGGGTCCTCAAAATGTATTTATATATCTAACTTATGTACCCTACCCATGTCACAAACAAGCAACTCTGGGCAGTGTACAACAAAACTGAAACAATAACCATCTAAAACCATTATCATTAATAATTATTTTTAAAAATGTGAAAACTGTAAATGCAGAGTTAAAACAAGGAATAATAGATGAAAGGAGGTCAATAATAATGGCATCACCTCATTAGCTTGCCTGTCTGAATTTAATTATTTATCCTGAAATTGGGAAAGACTAAAGTGCTCAGATGCATCCAAGACACCAGGCTCATGATCGTGCATGCCTTGTTTATCTTCTGAATTACTGCAATGGGTTCTATATGGAGGTGTCCTTGAAGAACATCTGGAAGCTCCAACAAAATACAACTTGGCATGCAGGAAATTTTGAGCAGCACATCTCAATGTACTTGTGTTATACCACTGCTCTGCGAGTTGGGCCATCTTCTAATATTCTTCTGGGTGCAATTCAAAGTGCTGGTTGTCACATATATAACCCTTCTTAGCATGGTGCTGGCGTATCTGCAACATCACCTCCCCCGCCCCCGGCTGATTCCACTCATCCCATTAGGTCTGACAAGGAGGTGCATGCTGCAGGTCCCATTAATTAAAGGATGTCTCCTTACTGAACCCCCAAAAGTGGGGCTTTTCTGCTCTAGCATCTGTCCTTTGGAGCAGTGGTTGCCAGCCAGTGGGCCGGGGACCACTGGTGGTCTGCGAGAACATTTTGGAGGTGCACAGAGAAATGCCACCCCCAAAGCACTGCCCCCAAAGCAATTAATCCAGGCTGCGCAGGAACACAAGGCTACACTGCCCCTATGGCCTGTGGGAACACAAGGCTTGCGTCACTTGCATTGCAAACAACACGAGGTAGTGAGGGAAGGGGGGAAAGGGAGGAGGGGGGAACTTGCCCCACTCGCCCCACGTGCCTCGCCTGGCCACCAGGCTGCTTCTTTCCGCTTCTGTCGTCTTCTGCTTTTGGTTGCATGCAAGGAAAGCAGCAAAAGTCTTTCTTTCTCTCCCCCAAACTCTGCCAGAAATGAGTCTTTGGGACCCTGCAAGGCATCCTGCTCCAAGAGGCTGAGCCGGTACAACAAGTCTCACAAAGACTCATTTCTGGCGGAATTTGGGGGAGAGAAAGAAAGACTTCTGCTGCTTTCCTTGCATGAAGCCAAACGTCTCTCTCTCTCTCTCTCTCCCCCTGAGAATGGAGCTGGAGATGGTATGGTATCCTGCAATCTCAAAAATGATCCATCAGTAGGAAAATGGGGTGGGGAATTTTCCTGCAGACTTTTCCCAGGGTCTCTGGTCCGTGAGATTTAAAATTATGAGTTTGGTGGTCCCTGAGGTCCAAAAGGTTGGCAACCAGGGGTGGGATGCTACCGGTTCTGCCTGGTTCTAAAGAACCGGTAGCTCTGAAGAGCAGCAAACACCAAACTGGTTCTGTGTTTGCTGCTGTTTGGCCCACCTGCCCACCTGGGCTCTTACCTGTCCTTTATTTCCTGTTTTTTCAACCTCAGCTGCTTTGTGCAGCACAGCCGAGATTGAAAAAGCAGGAAAAAAGAGGCTTTTCAAATGCTGTGCACCTGCGCGCAGCACTTTTCAGCTGTCTGGGCGGCACAGCTTAAGGTAGTTTTACATGTGCGCAAAATGTAGTCACTGAACTGGTAGTAACACCGGTTGAATCCCACCCCTGTCGGTGACCCCTGCTTTGAAGCACCTTTTCTCCTGAGATTAGATTGGCCCTGAACAAACTGATTTACAAAATCAATCCCAACTCCTGAAAGACTCAGGCAGGTGGGTAAGGAGGTAGTTGGGATCTGTTTTCTAGATTGGGTTTTTACTTTGGTGGTCAGTATAAATTTTGTACATTGAGTGATTTTTGTTACTACTTTGAGTGTCTTATGTATCTTATTGTCACCCAGAGTCATTATATCAAGATGGGCTTGATTGACTAAATAAATGAACCTTCACTGTTTCACTCTTTCAAGTTATGATACAGTTTTCTTTGCAGGTTTGTCCTGGAAAGATGTAATATGCAAATACTAATTACCCCACCCTCTTCAAATAAACATTTGAGTGATTGCAGCATGCCTGTAATGAGATACCATCTTCTTTGAAATCATGCACAGAAGTGAAGATTTCAATCAGAGAGGCACTCAAGAAAGATACTTGATTGCATTAATGATTTATGATATTAAAATATATGAGCCGAAATATTTTAGGAGCAGCCCTGCCTAGCCAAGAATATATACAGTATGATTTCAAGTTATCCCCAAATTCCAGACAAGACACCTCTTGTAGAATGATACTGTATCTGTTTTAACACCTTATTTTCTTGTGACTGATTTCTGTAAAGTTATTGGTGGCAATATCGTTAATTTGTGTTTTGACACACTGCAATTAGAATAGCATGCAACTGACCATGAATGGCTCATGCCATACAATTTTACACAGCAGCAAAGTATAGGTTTACATTCCCAAATCCATCTCTACCTCAGAAATATCCAGGATTGAATGCCAAAGAATTAACAAACTTTTTTTTATTTCTACAACTAGCATGTGTAGGGCAAAAATTAAACATGAAATCCTAGCCAATAATGTATCTGAGCACCTTAAAAGTGCCTCACAGAGTTTGAAACACCATATATTCAGATTTTAGACATCTTAAGAGACTTACTCTCTAATATTGCTCCCCTTCACAATAAGCAATGCTGAGTTGATACTGTGAGGCAGTGGTGGGATTCAACTATTTTTTACCACTGGTTCTGTGGGCGTGGCTTGGTGGGCGTGCTTTGCGTGCGTGCAGAGGGTTTTATATCGACCTTCTCCTGCAATCCTGCACTCTCCTGTGTGTTCAACAGCTGAAGCGCAGCAATCCGCTGTGCCGCACCAAGCAGCTGAGCTTCAAAACCAGGAAATAAAAGATCAGTACAGAACCGGGGCAGGCAGGAGGGCCCAGCAGCTGATTGTCAGAGTAAAGCAGTTTGCTCACAGATGATCCTCAGAGCTACCGGTTCAACCAAACCAAGTCGAACCGGTAGAATACCACCACCACTGCTATGAGGAAGCCCAGTCTATCCCAAATGTTTTGGGATGTACTCACAACAGACACAGATATCCAAAACATTGGATTGTCTATTCAGAGTTTAACAGAGATGGAAGGAATCTTGGAGGGTATACATATGGGTTTATACATGTGGGTTTATCCGTATCTATTAATATATTTGAATGTGGTTAACAGTTTCAAAAGTACTTCAGTTATTTAAATACTAAAGACCAATTTTGAGTTATAAGGGTTGAAATGCATATTGAAAACAGGTAAAATTATCTGCTGTTCTCCAATAGCTGGCTAGGAAATTGCTAACAATCATTACTCGTTCTCTTTCCTCCTGTACTGAGCCAGTAGCATTGCCTAGGAAGAGAGATGGAATCCATGCATACCCCATATCCATACAACAAGGAAAACTTGTTCAAAGCACGTGTCTGGTTATTCTTTTGGAATAAGTCATTAAAATACTATTACAGCATTAGCAAGTGTGTGTCTTTGTAATCAAGAGTAAAAGATTAGGGCTACACATAATCTTGCAGTATTCATTTCCACAAACCAAATCAGATGAAAGCTTTCTTTCTTGTAGTCATCAGTCTAATTTAAAAAGTTTTTTATTAAGTTTCTGAGGTTCACACTCAGATGATGGTGATGATGATGATGATGATGATGATGATGATGATTATTATTATGAGACTTCTATGCCGCTCTATCTCCCGAAGGACTCAGGGTGGTTTACATTAAAAAGAGCAACACAAAAGTTAAGACAGAATTAAATAAGAAATCTCACTAAGCTAAAAATATAAAACTAACTGCTAAAAATTCCCATCCCTCCATCAGTCCGGGTTGGCAAGCTGGAAAAGCCATGTTTTTAGGCCATGACGGAAAGTTCGATATTAGTAATCAAGAAGCAGTGGATTACAACTCCCATCAAACCCACCCAGATCATATCTAATTAGGGAAGACTAATCTAAAATATGTCCTATATATAAGTGCATATAAGGTAAATAAAGGAGAATGTTTGTAGCTTGGGGTTGAAATGTCCTTGGTGCTCGATGAGCTTGCTTGTTTTCTTGCAGATGTTTCATTGCCCAAACTATCATCAGCGCTAGTCACTGTCATTATCTTCTAAAATGTTGCCAATTGCCCCGGTTTAATATTGTCTTCAAATTTCATGACTTCCCCCTCTATCCCATCATCTAAATCATTTATGAAGATTTTGAAGAGCACTGGGCCCAAGAAAGAATTTTCAGATATCCCACTGCATGCTTCTCCCCATGTAGATTTGGTTGCATTGTTGACTACATAATAAATGAGCCTTGGTAGCTCAGGCTGTTAAATGCCTGCTCTTAAGATCCAGCTGCCTACAATTATTGTAGGCTCGAATCCCACCAGGCTCAAGGTTGACTCAGCCTTCCATCCTCTCGGGGTAGGTAAATTGAGGACCCAAGATTGTTGGGGGCAATAAGCTGACCTTGTAAAAATGCCGCTTAGTAATAAGCAGGCATATACAATGGAATGAAGGCTATTGCTGAGCACACTGGGTTGTGCCCCGGAAATTGTAAGCCGCCCTGAGTCTTCGGAGAAGGGCGGCATATAAATGTAATTTTTTTAAAAAAATGTGGTCATATAGGAAATAACAAATACAATTACAGCCCCCAATTTGCCAGTAAGGCACTGCTAGCATTAATTATAGTTGTATTATGTGATGAAACTACAAGAAGTGACATAATGTAATTTATACCAGACAAATGGATGATCAGATCATTTCAAATCATTTAGACACTTGTTCCTTTGGCAAAATGCCTCCCAGAAGCAGATGTTATTTTATTGCAATCCTTATGCACACTCATAGAAAAGCCGTTAAAATTCACACAATTGTATTATTTAGTATTTCTTTTCTGTATTCCCATGGTAGAAAAAAGATAGGGTGGGAAGGGAAAATAGGAGGTTAGAGAAGACAAATTTCTTGCATTCAAATCCCACTTTTTAAAATAAAATATCTTACAAAGCAACATACAAAAATAAGAGGGTAGATACAAATATGTATTCGTTGCCATCAGGAATAGACTTTTCTCGGGAGGGCGGGGCTTGTGTCCCAGTGATACTACATGCGATCGGGAAGCTCCTGGATCACCGTAGATATCTTCTCAGCTGGACAGTCCATTTGGACCTAAACAGTCCCGAAGAGATGGTGAAGGGAAAGAGCACGTCCTGTCGATCCCAGGGACATCGCAAAGTCCCTGGTTGATCCAGGAGAAGCTCTTTTTGCTGGCAGAAAAGAGGCAGCCATCAAGCTGCTGAAGCTGGGACAGCTCGAAGAAAGGCAAGATCGGATGAAGGTGTGTCGGTTTGGTGAGAGGTTCTTTTATTTACTTATTTCTGAAGAGAACACCCCAATAACTGGAAAGTGGACTTAAAAAGTAAAGAGAACAGTTTATAAGCGGCGAGATTAAGCTTTTCTTAAGATTGATGGCTTTTTTCTTCCTTTTTATCTCTTCTGGAACTATTTGATTTTAAAAGGGACTGGCTTTTCCTCTATGTAAAATAATCTTTTGTTCTGATGGTCTTTTCCTTTTTTTCCACCAATATTTTTTGGATTAAATGCTGTTTATGATTTTAAGAACTTTTTAGAAAAGAGAGCAATACCAATGTGCCTTTTCTCTTTTTTCCCTTTTTCTTGCTCTTGAGGGGGAGGAGTGAAAGTGAAAGCACTGCCATTTAGAGGCTTTCTTCTTCGTTTGTTTATCTATGTGAGCTGCATTCAAGGACATAGAGTTCCTTCTTGAAAGAGATAGTGGGGTGAGCATGACGGATTGTATACACAGGTGCCCATCTGTGAACTATTGATAGCGGAACCCAGAGTTGGAACTGAAAGAAAGAAGACTAAAGTGATCTTGAAAATATATTCTACTGGAAATTTGACTTGATATTCTAAAAAGCCTTGGACATCTGGTGGCAGTAGTTTTCTTTTTCTCTTTGGCTGGATTTGTGGCTGCTCTATCTTTTCCACCCCCCATTGATTGAATTTTATTGTTTGGATTATCCTTTTTCAATTTTAGCCAGGAATTTTTCTTTTTCCCTTTTCTCTGCCTATGATTTGCTCCCTTTTGCTTTTTTTCTTTTTTTATCTTGTTGATTCACCATTGGATTAGGGTATATAAATACCTGAAGTCTCTTCCCCTTTTTTCCTTTTTATTTTTGAACTGGGAACCACCTGTTGTTGCTTTTGAGACCTTCCTTTTCTTCTTTACTTTTTTTCTATTTTGTATACAAGTGGAACCAACTGGATTAAGGTGTACAAGAACCTGAAGAATTTTTTGTTTCTTTAATTTTTTATATATTCCTTAATATTTTAATTTTTACTTTTTTCCCTTTTTGTCTACTTATTTTTATTATTTTTGGAGGGCCCTCTGCTTTTTGGGGCCCTACTAGGAAATAACTATAAAATGAGTAGAAAAGCAATAGCTCCAAGCTCTCAATCAACAACTCCTGCTTCTTCACCATCTGGAGGTCAGCGATCAATACAGGCAATGTTGCAACAGGAAAAGGAAAAAGAGAAGGAGGATACATTACAGAAGATTTTGCAAGGAATTCAAATTCTACAGACAAAAGTAGAAAATGTTGAAAAGAGTAATGAGAATATCTCCCAAAAAATTGAACAGACAAATCAAAAGGTGGAGAAGACACAGAAAAAGGAGAAGAAAAAAAAGATTCAGAAAAATAGATAAGACGGATGAAAAGTTGAAAATATTCAACAGAAAATTGGAAAGACAGATGAGAAAGTGGAAAATATCCAAGAGATGATGACCAAATATGATGAAAAGATTAAGAAAATTGAAGAGCAGGACGAACAAAGAGATAAGGAAATTGGAAATATCAATATCAGATTGAGTGAAGTTGAAAAGACAGGATTGAATCATTGAGAGGAGAGATGGATAGATCAGAATTTTACTTGAGATTTCAAAATGTGGAGGAAGAAAAGGGTGAAAACCTCATTGGAAAAATGATAGAAATATTGGCGGAAGCACTAGAAATAACGAAAGAGAAAATGATGGATGGAATGGATGAAGTGTTTCGTGTACATACAAGATATGCAATGAGGAATAAGCTACCAAGAGAAGTCCATATTAGATTTACTAAGAAAATTATTAAAACACAAATTTTGCAAATGACAAGAGAAAAGACATTAAAGTATAAAGACAAAGAAATTGTGGTGCTGAAACAGGTACCAAGAAGAGTAAGGGAGACGAGAGAGAGTACCTCTTTCTAACCAAAGAACTGCTTAGAAAAGGAATAAATTATAGATGGCTGATACCAGAAGGCCTTCTGTTTACATGGCGGGAACAAAGACATAGAATTGACACGGTTGAAAAGGCGGAATCATTTTATTATGAATATATTAGAGGAAAGGAGGAAGATACAAGAAAAGAAGAGCCCTGATTGAACCTCAAAAGGAGTTGATAGCAGTAATTGAAAAGAAAAGGAAAAAGAAGAAGGCAGTAGGCGGGCCCAGAGAACGAAGAGAAATAAGATCCACCAGAGCAATAAATCCTCTTACAAAATCTAAAATGGAGGAAAGAAAACTGGTTACGATGAATATAAATGGACTCAATTCAATCATTAAAAGAAGGAAAGTATTTCACAAATTGGAGAAATTAAAATTTGATATAATTTGCCTACAAGAGGTACATATTAAAAAACAACATGAACACGTACTGAAACAAAAAAAATTAGGAAAATTGTTTACTTCATTGGCACAATGTAAAAAAAGAGGCGTGGTTCTATATATTAAAGAAACAATTTCGCTGAATTAATTTATACAGATGATGATGGAAGAATCTTAATGGTAGAAATAATGGACAATAATACTAAAATACTTTTAATAGCAATATATGCTCCAAATGACCACCAAGAGGAATTTTATAATAAACTCCATAAAAAATAATTGAACTGGACTACGTTAATTTATGCATGATGGGAGATTTTAATGGAATAATTAATGAGCAGCTGGATTATAAATCACAAAAAGCCACAAAGAAAGCTAGAAAGAAACTACCAAAACCCTTTTTTCAAATGATAGAAGAAATAAATTTAAAAGATGCATGGAGAGAGAGAAATATAGGAAATAAACAATATACATTTTACTCAAACAGGCATGAATCATGGTCAAGAATAGATATGATATGGACATCAGCTGATCTATTTTTAATATACAAAAAATTGAAATAGAAGCAAGTATTTGGGCGATCATAATCCAATGATTATTATTTGGAAAGGACAAAAGATGAGATCTAGATGGACATTAAACAATAAGATATTAAAGGAAGAAGATTTTAAACAGAAAATGGAGAGAGAACTGGTATTCTTTTTAAAGAAAATAAGAAAGAGGATACATCGTTACAGAATCTCTGGGACACGATGAAGGCCTATACAAGAGGCTTGATAATTGATTATACAAGGAAAAGAAATATCAAACAAAAAAGACTTTTAAAACATTAGAAGAAGAATATAAAAAACTGGAAAAAGAACTACAGAAATTTCCAAAAAAAAGATGTTAAAATCAAAATGGATATAACCAAACATAAAATGGAATTAATGGAAAAAGAAGAGCTAGCCCAAAAGATTAAAAATGCTAAACAGAATTATTTTGAGGACGCAAACAAACCAGGAAGATGGTTAGCCTATAAATTAAGAAAGGAAAGAGAATCAAGGAAAATTAGCCATTTAATAGATGAAGAAGGACATCCTTGTTACGGAAATGAAGGGAAAAAAAGAATTATACAAGACTATTATGGAAAATTGTACTATCAAGAGAGTATTCAAGAAGAAAAAATTAAACAATATATACAAAAGGCAAAGTTACCACAGATACCTAAAGATATCGAAATAATGTTAGAAGAGAATATAACAATGATGGAGTTAACAGAAGCCTTAAAGAAACAAAATACAGGGAAAGCACCAGGCCCGGATGGTTTACCAGTGGAATTTTATAAGACTTTTCAGGAGGTGTTAAACCTCCAATTATTAGAAGTTATGAATGAAGTCATGCAAGAGAAGAGAATACCAAAGACTTGGTCAGAAGCTTATATCACACTTATACGAAGGAAGACACAGACTTACAACAAGTTAAAAATTATAGGCCTATTTCCCTATTAAATTCAGACTATAAAATTTTTGCTTCAATTTTGGCAGAAAGACTGAAAAGATACTTAAACAACTTTATACATGTTGACAAAATGGGTTATACATGATGGGTTTCTGCCAAAAAGACAAATCAAACATAATATGAGAATAATCCTGGACACTCTGGAGTACTATGAGGCACATCCTGAAAAGCAAATGGCCTTGATGTTTCTGGATGCTCAAAAAGCCTTTGATAACGTGAGTTGGGCTTCATGTTACTACAATTGACACAAATGGGCTTTGGCAAAAATTTTATATGTGCTATTGAGACTATATATTCTGAACAAACCGCAAGGGTTTTGATAAATGGAGAATTGACAGAGCCTATAAATATAAGAAAAGGGACTAGACAAGGCTGCCCACTGTCACCCCTGCTGTTTGTGTTAACCTTAGAAGTGTTAAACAGGTGTATTAGAGAAGATAAACAAATAAAAGGAATGAAAATTAAAAGAGAAGAATATAAGTTACAAGCCTTTGCAGATGACCTGGTATTTATATTAGAGGACCCACTGGAATCAGCTTAAGCTAATTGAAAGAATAGAAGAGTATGGAGAAGTAGCAGGATTGAAAATTAATAAAGACAAAACAAAGATATTAACAAAGAATATGTTAGCGAGATGGAAGAAAGAATTGGAAGAAGCTTTAGAAATACAGGTCACAAGTAAGGTTAAGTATCTAGGGATATATATTACAGCAAGATGTAGTACACTGAAGGAGGATAATTACATTAAACTTAAACAGCAGATAGCGACAGACTTGGAAAAATGGAAAAACTTACAACTATCATTGATTGGGAGAATATCAACAATCAAGATGAATGTATTGCCTAGAATTCTATACTTATTCCAGACAATTCCAATCAGATTAGGGAAAGAGTTTTTCGAAGACCTAAATCGAATGATGTTGAAATATATATGGCAAGGCAAAAAGCAAGAATAAAACTTAAGTTATTGCAGGATGCAAGATTAAGAGGAGGGTTTGCTTTGCCCAATTGGGAACTATACTATCAGGCGGCAAATTTGATGTGGGTAAAAGATTGGATAACACTAAGGAATACTAGATTATTGACTCTAGAAGGACATGACTTGCTATTGGGGTGGCATGCATTCCTTTGGTATAAGGGAACTAAAACACAAGGGTATTTTAGAAGACATTATATTGAGAAGCTTTGTTTTAAACTGGGAGAAGATTAAAAACAACATTACTTGAAAATTCCAATATGGATATCTACTATTGAAGCCTTTTCATATCCAGTAATATATAAAAGGAACAAACAGTTAGATATGGTGAGATATTGAATGAAAGGGGTGAACTTAAATCTATGCAAGCGTTGGAAGAACAAGGTATAAAAATGAATTGGTTTTCATATTTGCAAGTACAATCTAGATTTGATAAGGATATTAAAGTAGAAGGTATTTATAACAAGCAGATTGGGCTAGACAAAATATTGATGGGTACTGATGAAAAGGTGATTAAAAACTTTATGGATATTTTTAGAAATTAAAATGGAAGAGGAACAAGTTAAAGAAACAATGATTGCTTGGGGAAAATTTTGGATATGGGATTGATCTAGAGAAATGGGAAAAATTATGGTCCCAGAATTATAAAATGACAATGTCAACTGCTTATAAAGAAAATTTGTATAAGATGTTTTACAGGTGGCACTTACCCCGACGAGAATTGCAAGAATGTTTAAGAATAAATCGGATAAATGTTGGAAATGTCATCAGATACCTGGATCATATTGTGGTGGACTTGTTCGATGCAAAAGATATTGGACTAAAATCCACATATGGTTGGAAAAAATGATACAACAACACATAGACTTGAAACCAGAAATATTTTATTGGGAATTATACCAGATATCTACAATAAAGAGTTGAAATATTTGATTGTAAATGTTTTAACAGCAGCTAGAATTGTATTTGCCAAAAATTGGAAGAATGATAAAATACCTATGCAGGAGGAAGTGATTAGGAAAATTATGGACTGTGTTGAAATGAGTAAATTGACATTTGAAATTAGAGAACAAGAAGATAAACAATTTTACAAGATATGGGATTTGTTTTATAAATGGTTGAATAAAAAGAGTTGGTAATGCAATAGACTATATAATTTTGTAATAGAAATATAATAGGCTGATATAAAATATAATGTTGATATATATAACCATTGGATGAAAGTATAACATAAATTTTAGATTAAAAATATATCTCGTATATATGATGAAATAAATAGTTTAATTGTACACAAGTAATAATTGATAAATACATAATGTTTTATTGATAATATGAGAAATTTTCTTTTTGATAAATTGTGAGTGATGAATATGAAAGGATGACACAAAGGATTTGTAACCAACTGACACACTGTATGTATATATGGAAGATGGTTTTTATGTTTTGTATGTCCTGTTTGTATATTTGTATCAAAAATAACTTTTTTATAAAAAAAAAAAGGAATAGACTTTTCTCTTTTAAAACTCAAATTACGCTTTACCTTGTAGACAGATTTGTCCTTACCTTGCTTTTAGAATTTCACTGACTTTTTGTTCCAGTTCTATCCTCCTCAAGCGTTCTTTTTCTAACTCTTGTTTAAGTGTTTCAGCATTGGTTTCTTCTCTCAGCTTTCTTAGCTCCTCCTCTGTTAAAAAGGGGAGAAAAATAATCCAGGTATTATGTTTTCTCATTATAGACTTATTTGTGAAGGTTTTGTGCCAGTCTACACAATCAAAACACCAAGCAGCTTACAATTCTCCCACAGAATAGTTAAAGCTTCTTTTTTTAAAAAAGAAAAAAATCACAATATATCTTATCAATATATCTTATTGATTTTTATCTAAAATCAACCACACAGCAGGAATCCTCACTACTACACCTGTGGATCTACAACATTCTGGCGTAAGTTCCTTTGGGACTATCGAAGATCATAGAAAGTCATGTGTAAGAGCCAAGCCCTGGTCTTCCACCTAATAGGGATAGAATCAACCTTCACATGAACCACTGAATTAAGAATGAATCACAAAACATACTCTCACACACTGCATTCAGGAAAAGGATGAAACTCTGGATTTCACAACTCTATTATTAGGCATCAATAGCACTTCAGGAGAACAAAATTATTGTTTGTCACACAGACAACATTGCTATGCATGCATTGCTGCATAATCCATATCACCTATCCATGTTCTGCATCAATTCCAGTACACCAGCCTGCCTCCTTGGATTACAACATGAGTAAAACTACACCTAGGTTGTCATTTTAACAACAGAAGCAATTATTGAGCGATTCTTGCCATCTTAAGGAAACCACTACTCAGGGTTAAAGTACTTGCTTTCCTTCCAGAAGGATTAATCTCTGCCCTCTTGAGGAAATGAATGAATCAATAAATGAAGACATAACAGGAAGTGGAAGGAGATCTATGTAATATTCTGGATTATTATCGTCAATATTGGGTGAGAGGTATTAACAATTTGTCATTCATATGGAGACCAAAGTAACTGCTGAAACTATGCATCAGGTCAGATGCATAAAGACAGTAGTACTTTAAAATTATAGAGCCAATTATTAATGGTGGCTTCCTATTTTACAACAGAGGGTAAAAATAGGGTGATCTGAATGAAACAAGTAACTTGGAGCTCCATTAATAGGAATAATAGTTCTTACACTCCTAAAGCATGGTTTACACTGAAGACACTACACATAATGTCAACAAACTGAATCACTGTATTCAGCTTTTAAAGACTGGCTGGCTGGATTACAGTTACCTTTGATTACAGTCAAAGTAGCCATTGTTTTTGTGCCAAATGGCATCATCTATCAGTGTCTTTTTTTTAATCTGGGTTGACAACGTCAAAACCTGGGAAAACGTCACATTACCATCATGTAATATTTAGGCATTTACCAAATTTGTAAGGCCTACCGCAATATGAACATTGTCCTACAGGATTGATGCTACAGCAGAAGAGGCTCAAATAAAAATTGTTTTATCAAATAAAAATTGTTTCATTAAATAAAAATTGTTTTAAGGAATGCGATTCGGAGTGTGCCAATTCTGTTGGATCACACTGATGGATGGGTGGATACTATGGGAGACAAACAGTCCCCCCAACAAAGGTGGTCCTCGACTTACAACCACAACGGAGCCCAAAATTTATGTTGCTAAGTGAGTTTGCCCCGTTTTACGGTTTTTCTTGTCACATTTGTTAAGCGAATCACTGCAGTTGTTAAATAAGTAACCCGGTTGCTAAGTGAATCTGGCTTCCCCACTGACTTGGCTTGTCAGAAGGTCGCAAAAAAAGGGGGATCACATGACTGGGACACTACAATGGTCATAAATATGAACCAGGTGTCAAGCACCTGAATGTAAATCACATGACCATGGAGATGCTGCAACGGTTGTTAAGTGTGAAAAGGGGTTATATGCAGTGGTGGTATTCGACCGGTTTGGCCTGGTTCTGGCGAGCCGGTAGGAGTGATGAGCAGCAGAGACCGAACAGGTTCTCCCTGCCACTCTGCTGTTGGGCCCACCCACCCGCCCGGGCTCCCATACTCACTTTTATCTGCTGAATTTGAAGCGCAGCAACCTTGCGCGGCACAGAAGAGTGCTGCGCGGCAGCTGCTGAAGTGACTGGGATCGTGCAGGCTTGCAGGAGGCGAGTTAGAATGGCTGTGTGCCTGTGCAAACACCTCTGTGCCTGTGCAAAGTGTGCATTTGATGCCCGCGTGCACGCAAAGTGTGTGCATGTGCGCAAAGCATGCCCACCAAGCCATGCCCACCAAACCGGTGGCAACAATATTTGAATCCCACCACTGGATATACCCCACTTTTTTCAGTGCTGTTGTAACTTTGGATGGTCATTAAGTAAACTGTTGTAAGTCAAGGACTATCTGTAGTTGGGCCTTTGTGTAATATTAATATTAATATTAATAGTACAAGAAAAGCTTCCAGGCAGAATTGTTTATCTCAGTGTTACAGATTAGGAATATGATATATTTCACGTGCAATCAGTATCTTCTGATTGCATAAGAAAGGTTCAACACCTTTTAAGCAATAGCTGATATTAGATCAAGAAAACCTGTCCCAGAGCTAACAATAAAGGGGACATCTATAGCATGTATTCCAGAATTATTTGGTATACACTAACAAGAGGAACAGATAAATAAAATCTATTTAAAAAGCATGATTGCAGTACATAAGCAATTATGACATCATTTACTCCCTTCTATTAAAAAAAAATGTTGCTTGCCCAGAGTTTCAAATGACAGTGTGGCATCAGAATAAAGATCTAAGAACTAATATATGCCTAGGATGATTCAGAAAGAGCCTGAACTAGTTTCTGCCATTCACCACCTGCGTTTTATAAGCTTAGTAGCTGAGCAAACAATTCTTAAAACGTCATTAAAATAACATGAAGGCAAAAGGACAAAGATACTTTTCATTAAGCACAGCTTGTGTAATCCACTGATTTATGATTTTCTACATCTCTGATGTAGTAAAAACACAATTTGTAAACAAAGGTTGGCAATCTAAGATAATTCAGAAACATACTATGGAGCACAGAGGGATTCTCTCTAAAGCTTCGGTAAAAGCAGTTCATTATTGTGGCGTGAATTGTCCTTTTAGCAAGAAGTCTCAATCAGATGCTGCTCAGATATTCCTTTGTTCTACAGGAGACCCAGGCAAAGACATTTGGCAACGAAAAAGAACTGGCATGCAATGCATTTCAGATAGGGGATATCATCATGGATGAGTACTCTGGAGCAGTTTTATTCTTTCCATCCATGAGGAGTGATAGAAATGAATTAAGTAAACAGTCTCAGGATTCTATCCATTTGTCCCCCAGCAGAATGACTGCCCAAAACCACAGTGGAACCAAATGTCATGCAGCAAAAAAAGCCAACGAAAGGAAATTTAAGTTTCAAAATGAATTGTTTCCAGCTGGGGACTGTAAAGAAAAAAAAGAAATGGGGTAAGGCTGACTTGTCCATCTAAGGTCCCTCCTGCTTTCTTCATTGTCACATGATGCAGAGTGGAGCAAATGCAGGATTTCCTGGGCTTCCCACATAATTCCTTCCTTCCTTCCTTCCTTCCTTCCTTCCTTCCTTCCTTCCTTCCTTTCTTCCTTCCTTCCCTTTCCTTCCCTCCCTTTCCTACTTCTATTTTTACGTAACACGTATCCACCCACTCTACCTTGCCCCTGACTGATACATACCTACACAAAGGCAATGATTAGTAGAATACCAGTCTTTGAGGAAAAAATGTGCACATGTGCACACATATGCTGTGTATTGCTTTGTTAACACAGATGCATCTATGGTGGTGGCAGATAAAGAGGTGAGAAATAATTCCAGAAGCCATGCCTTGCATGCTTGCCCTGCCTTGTTATTCTTTCCAACCCAATGGAATTTTGCAAAGAAATTATATAAGGGAGGCCAGGACTCTGTCAGCAAATAGCTCTGAAATCTAACACAGCAGGACCAGAAATATGCCAAATTTGACTAGGAGCTACAGATAAAAAAAATCTCTCTCTGTGTGACTTGAAATGCGGGCAATTGTTCTGTTCCTAAAGCCCTCTGTTCTTTCTCTGGTGCCCAGAGAAGAAAAGAACCCCTCACATCATATGGTGCACATTTTTCCAATCTCATTTACCAGCTATATCTACATAGAACTGGGTCTTGTGAAACTGCATTATTTGACTCATGGTTCAATGCGAAGTTGCAAGCTAGAATAAATTTCCAACACTAGACCTCAGAGTTCTCAGTTCAGGATATAAAAAGACAGAATCATGTACAAGTAGTTCTCAACCACAGTTCAAACCAGAATCTCAGTTGCTGACTGAAGCTAGTCAAGATGTCACGTGATTGCCCATGTGACCGCTTCGTTCAACAACCACAATCCCAGCACTTCAGTTGCAGTCATTAAGCAAACTTGTGGATTGTTAAGCAGGCAAAGTCTTGGGTAAAGAGCGTGGGGTGTCAGGAACAGGGGTGTAATTCAGTCGGTTTGGACCGGTTCAAGCGAACTGGATGTTAAATTTACATCCAGTTCGCTGAACTGGTACTTGAACCGACCGACTGGCCCTGCCCAACCCACCCCTCCTCTCCCAGGAATCTCCACATGGCCCATTTTGAATGCAGGTAAGTGCAGGGTTCGCGCAGAGGTTCTCAGAGGGCAAAAAACGGGCCTTGCAGAAGTCCAGAAACGGGCCTGTTTCCAGCTTCTGGATTTTCTCTGAGCCCAGGAAAAGGCCATTTTCACTTTCCCAGAGGCTTGAGGGAAGCCTCTGGACCCTGGGGAAGGCGAAAACAACCCTCCTGGAAGTCCGGTACACCACACCCACCATGGCCACGCCCACCCAGCAACCAGGCAGCGAACTGGTTGCTGGGATTTTTGAATCCAACCCCTGGTCGGGAGGGGTCAGAAGCTGAAAATCCTTCCTGACAAAATCCAAGCGGGATTTTGGCCTCCCCACTTGCCTCAAGCATCCCATGCTCCTTACTTTACTGTGCTGCCTCTCTGCTCTCTGCGTGAATTTTTGCTTCTTCTCCACTCTGGGGGCTGGATGAAAGTGCTGCCTGCCAAATGATTTCTGCTCCCCTCAGTGCACTGAAGGGAATTCCTTCAGAGAGTACAGGAATGGACCTAAAATCCCCTGCTCCATTTCTGTACCCTGGCAAAGGATTTCAGCAGCCCTCAGCAGGCAGCTCTTTCCGCTAGCCATAGAGATGAGAGGGAGCCACTCTAGCAGGTGGCAGTAGCTTGCAACCTTCCTTCCATGGCTTCCCCGTTGACTTTCTGAGGAAGCCAGCAGAGAAGCCAGCAAATGGTGGTCACATGGTCATGAGGCACTAGGCAATGGGTACAAACAAGTTGCCAAGCACCCAGATCAGGATCACATATCCATGAGGTGGTTTGTAAGATTGCTATACTTCTGAACCATTGTTAAATGAGCAGTCATAAATTGAGGACTACCTGTAGAAAGGGTTTAGAAGAAATTGGTTGTTTAAAGTTTCAAACTAATATGAGAAATAAACTAATTGAGCATCATTTAGTAAAACCCAGACCTAGATTTGAATGTTAATCTTTTGTGAATTGCAATCTGAAATAATCAATTTCTCTTGGATTAGTATAGAAATTCAATATATACACAACTTATGTACTTCTCTAAACCTTAAGAACCAGTTTTGGTTCAAAACATATTTTAAAGTATACTTTATTTTAAAAGAAGCAATTTTAAATATGAATTCCATAAAAATGATTTTGTTCTGAATTTTTAAAAAAAAAAAGATTTTAAAAATTGAACACTAGAGGGAACTGAAGATTATAATTAAAGGAAAAAAGCATATAAACTTAACTTACAAGTCTAGAATGGAGCAAAATATTCTAACATCGGGCATAGTGAAGCATATTTTTTGAAAAATGGACTCAGAAATTAATAGTGCCAACAGAGACATCTGTCTCTATGAAGAAATTGGGTCTAAAAATGTTATGGAAGGGGAACAAATTTTATCTGCCAGGATTGAGACTGAGTTGAAAGTGGGTTTACAAATGGCTACAAGAATGACATAGAAAAAGATTAGTTACACTGAACATAAAAAAGAAACTGACTGAAGTCTTAATTAAAGGAGCTATGAAAACCATAAACTAAGAGCGTCAGATGGATAATTTTCCTATATTTGATTTACAGAAGAAGCTTATTAAAGTTTTGAACAATTTCATGAGAACAGTCAAAGACAAAAAATGAAATCAAGTACTACGACATTTGAATTAATCTGGAGTGATTAGAACTAAAAGGAAGGAATATAAAGTTACTTTATTTGAGAAAAAACACTGAACACAGAATACTAGAGTTGGAAAGGACCTGGGAGGGGAGGGGAGGGGAGGGGAGGGGAGGGGGGAGGGGAGGAAGGAAGGAAGGAATCTAACAGGGCTTCCAACGAAAAGACATGTTTTATTTAGCATTTGCTATTCTTATTTTGATTAGGCCATGCTGGGTAAAAGCGTAATACCATCTTTAGTTTCTAGAAAATGGTCCAACGCATTCAAATATTTTGCTAGTAAAATGTTTATTAGCTTCAAGCAGAAGGGCACAGTAGAGTACTGTAATTATAACAGCATCCTAGCTCTGTAGCAGTTGGTGAGTAGTTGGTGAGGTGCCAGGCATTAGAGAGCCAACGAAGTAATGTAGGTCAGCAAAGCCAGATCACTCTATTTGAGATGATTAGCTGTCAACTGATCCATTGAAAGTGGCCTCAGCAGACATTAAAAAAACACATCCAGGATTCAATCTGAACAGAGTGAGCTGTAGGACAGGGAACATTAAGAACTGCATGAGTTGGCTTAGAGAGGGAATACAGATGAGTTGTGTCAATATCTGGGAGATGGACAATTCCCAAAGAGCATGCAGTTTGTTTACTCTTATCACACATAATTGGGGAACTGAAAAGGGAACTGGGAGATTATTTTACCTGAGCCTGCTGAATTTTCTTTAGAACAGAGTATATACTTCAGCATTCCACACAGCCGTCCTACCTTTGCTTAATTATTTTTCATTCCACAAACATTCTTGTAACAGCTCACTAATTAAAAATAACGCCCATAAGTACATATCCAAAGCAGGAGATGTATTCCATTCCCAACAAATGGTTCTCCAATCGTTTCTTGAAAACCTCAAGCAATACAGCACCCCGTAATTCCAGGAAGCAAGCTTCTTTCATTGTAATTGTTCTCAGTGTCAGGGAATTTCTCCTTAATTCCAGGTTGGATATCTCTTTCATAATCTTCCACCCATTACTTTTTGTTCCAATCTTCATTTAATTTAATCACAGCCTTCGTTTCATTTAATTTTTTCAAATATTGAGGCTGCCCGGTTCCACAACTCTTGTAGCTTACAATTAAAAAGAAAACGAAAAAGAAACACATATATCAAAAAGTGTAAAAGAAGGAAATAAATCTGTAAGTTCAATGTGGAACGAACGTAAGTTCGTTCAATGTGGAAACAACTTCAACAACTTTGGGAGATAAATAACACTGCCTACAGCATGGAGATCAATCCTGACGGGAGCTCAAGATTGACTCAAGACTTCTGTCCTCCCAAGATCAGTAAAATGAGGACCCAGATTGTTGGGGGCAATATGCCACCACTGTAAACTGCTTAGAGACAGCTGTAAAGCACTATGAAGTGGTATATAAATCTAGGTGCTATTGCTATTGGATTTGATTTTTTTATTGCTTTATACTGTTCTGCCTCCCAAGGAATGCAGTGCATTGCACCAACAGGATAATAAAAATCCTTTCAATAAACTGTTTCTGCGACCAGAATATACAATTAAAATAAAAAGTTATTTTTAAAAAGGAGTTGAAAAGACTAATCCTAGAGAAGCTGTCACCCGGCAAATGGCTGGGTGAACAAACACATCTTCACTTGTCATTTAAAACAAGGTAGCGTGGGAATTAGTTGTGCATCCTCCACGAACTAGCCATCTCAAAACCAACTGAGGTTTCTCAAGAGCGCTTGGAGAAACTTTTCAGTATGAGGCTACTCCTTCAATCTATATCAAGGTAGGTATTTCCAAGCATCTTGAACGCATCTGATTTGCCCCAAATAGCACAATCTTTTCCTCTTGTGCACAGAATGCTAATGTACATGGGTAATGAATGTATGGGTGACCTTGGGCATCCTAGGCACTGCTGCCTAGGAAACAATCAAACAAGAGGGACAGGAGACTCCCGCGGTTAAACTGTCAGAGAAAGAAACTTAGGAAGGACTCGCCATAATAGATCAAGTGGTTAAAAGCAATAGAAGGAAATTTGTACCTTCAGACTTGCAGGTCTAATAGAGTCATGAGCTGTAAGCCATAATCATCACAATTATGGCAAATCACGGCTTGAACTATCTTGCTTTGCATGTAATGAGTCTATCTAATATATTAGTTTCACCTTTTAAGTTGCATTACTGAAATAAATGAACTTTTGCACGATATTCTAATTTTTCGAGTTTCACCTGTAGAGCAAAGAATCATTGGGTTAGAAGAGCTTTCTGGCTGGGGAATTCTGGGAGTTGAAGTCCTTCAGGCTTAAAGTTGCCAAGGTTGGAGACCCCTGTTCTAGTCCAACCATGTGCTTCAAGGCAGAACATCTTATAACATCCCGGTCAAATTATTGTCCAATCTTTTCTTGAAAACCTCCAGTGATAGAGCACTCACAATTCCAGGAGTCAAGCTGTTTCATTAATTAATTGTTCTCAATGTTAGGAAATGTATCCCTAGTTCTGGATTGGATCTCTTTTTAATGGTCTTATATTGTGGTGACAAGAACTGGACACAATATTTCAAGTGTGGCCTCACTGGTGCATTAAGATCGCACTGGCTTTTTTGATAGCTGCTGCACACTGCTGGCTCATAGTTGGTCCACTAGGATATCTAGAGACCTGTTTCAGTCACTACTGTTAAGCCAGGTAGCACCTATTCTAAATCTAGTGTTTGGTGTTCCTGCCTAAGCACACCACGGAACTGCATTTTGTTGGATAGGATACAACCCTCAAGTCTATCAAGATCCTTCTGACTCTTGAGTTTATCTTCCAAAGTGTTAGCAATTCCCCAGTTTGGTGTCATCTGCAAATTTTATGAGTTTCTTTTCTATCCCTTAATTTAGATAACTTGTGAAGATGTTGAAGAGCCCTGGGCCCAAGACAGAACCATGAGGCACTGAATGCTCCCCACCATATAGATGTAGTTCCATTGAGGACTACGTGGTTGGGTGTGATTGGTCAGCCAATTGAAAATCCATTTGGAGGTGGTACTGTCTGTCCCACATTGTTATATC
Organism: Naja naja; assembly: GCA_009733165.1. Classification (NCBI taxonomy): domain Eukaryota; kingdom Metazoa; phylum Chordata; class Lepidosauria; order Squamata; family Elapidae; genus Naja; species Naja naja. The sequence continues at coordinate 15,711,322 of CM019159.1, read as the reverse complement.
TTACCAAGAAGTAAGCCGTGGTCTACTTTGTCAAATATCTTACTGAAGTCCAAGTATACTAGGTTTACAGCATTTCCCCGATCCACTAATTTAGTCACTTTATCAAAGAAGACAATAAAATTTGTATGGCAAGTTCTGTTTTTTAACAAACCCATGCTGGCTTCTAGGAATTGTCTTGTTCAGGTACTTACAAATCTGATGCTTAGTTACCTTTTCCAGGATTTCTCCAGGTATTATGTCAAGCTGATTAATCTGTAATTTCCTGGATCTATTTTTTCCCCTTGTTGTAAACTGGAACCACATTAGCTCTTTTCTAATCTTCTGGTAATTCCCCTGTGCTATAGGAGCTTTGAAAAATTACATTCAATGGTTCCGAAATTATGTCTTCCAGGTCCTTTGGATCAAATTATTTCTACTTATCCAGGGTAGATAATGGATATATTTCTGTTACCTTAAAGTAGCATGAGTTCATCTAGTTTCCTGTCTGGTTTACCTGGGAGACCTGATGTGACTCGTGCAAATCTGAAGGTCATAAGCATGGATTTGAACTTGATGGCCCATATAAGCCCATCCTATTTTACAATTCATTACATTTTATTCCCATCATATGATAAATTAGTTTGCAACTTGTGGCAGGTTCTAAAAGCTTTATCAGCATTCAATACCTGGACAACTGTTTAGATTCAACTGTCTAAACATCTTGCTTAAACCAAGTCAGCTCTAGCAAGAGGAAACTCAAAATTTATAAAATATTTAAAATCTTGAGAAGTCATCCTCTTCCAAATGTGCAATAACTCACTGAGATAAGAACTGAGAGTACCCATGGGAGTATAGAGCATGAATCATTTGGGAAGCTGAAAGCAATGAACCCAAGTTTCACAATTTATCGGTTGAATAATACTCTGACCGAGACCTGGACATTATACATCCCATGGGCCACATCCTGCCTGCAGGTTGTCCCAGGTCAGCATGCAGCATTAGGTGGGGCATCAGCAACAGAGGGTAGGGAAGGCAGTGCAGGATTGGAGTGGGGCAACAGCAACCCTTCACAAGAGTTCCAATTTCTTATGTGACCCCCTGGGAAAAATTAATTACCTAGCCCTACTCTATCCTCTAACCTAGCCATTGACTACAGGTAGTCCTCAACTTACAACAGATCATTTGTCAGAGCTGAAAAAAGTGACTTAAGACTCTTTTTCACACTTATGACTGCTGCAGCATCTCTATGGTCACATGATTGACATTTGGATGCTTGACAACTGACTCACATTTATGACAGTTGCAATGTCTTGGGGTCATGTGATTCCTTTTTGCAACCTTCCGACAAGCCAAGTCAATGGAGAAGCCAGATTCACTTAACAACCACATTACTAATTTAACAAATGCAGTGTTCCGCTTAACAAATGTGGCAAGAAAAGCCATAAAATGGGACAAAGTTCACTAAACAAATTTCTCACTTAGCAACATAAATTCTGGGCACAATTGTGGTCTTAAGTCGAGGAGTATCTGTGTTACTTTCTTCACAATGTTTCCTAAAATTTTGATACAAAGCAGTCTTCAAGGTGCCATATTTGGTAACAAGGTGTTGTCTCACAAAAAAAAATGGTGTGTGTTAGATGAAGTGCCCCTGTAGCTGTTAATAAAGAATAAAGTAGATGAGTTTGTTGGAGATGAACTACAACAAGGAATAGGAAGTATAGCACAGTGAGACTTGCAAGATTGATGTCAGCTATGTAGACCAAGAAATCAGCTCCAGAGGAAGGCTAAATTGAAGGTGGCCCAGCAGAGATTATACTACCTGAGACTTCTCAGAAAACAACAACTGAATGAAAAACTGCTGGTGACCTTCTACCGCTGCACCATAGAGAGTATCTTAACTTACTGCACCTCTGTATAGTTTGCCAATTGCACAGTGGCAGATAGGACAGCACTCCAGAGGGTTAACGTCATTGCCCCGAAGATCATGGGTTGCCCTCTCCCCTCTTTGGAAGAGCTTTATAGCTCCTGCTGCCTTAAGAAAGTTCAAAACATTCTCAAAGATCCATCTCATCCTGGGAACCCTTTTTTTGAACTATTACCATCTGGCAGATGGTACAGGATAATAAAAACAGGGACAAATAGGCTGAAAAACAGCTTCTATCCCAGGGCAGTAGCTCTTTGAATTCTACTGTATAGTGCAATATTAATGCAATATCGGGTTTTCGATTCAATCGTATAGAACAAGGGTCTTCAAACTTGGCAAGTTTAAGACTTGTGGACTTCAACTCCCAGAATTCCTGAGCTAACATGACTGGAGGAGGAATTCTGGGAATTGAAGTCCACAAGTCTTAAAGCTGTCAAGTTTGAAGACCCCTGGTATAGAATAAGAAGGATGTGTGTTTGTGTTTTATTTTTATAATTATAATGTACACTGAAGATGGCATTTAATTTCATTGTATGAAGGGCCATGACAATAAACTATAGTAACTGCATTTTCCAAGTTTGATTGTGTTTTACCTCCTCCTCCTCCTTATTATTATAGTGCCTTAAAGAACCTGTCTTAGCTGCATTATATGGCTGTTCTGCACTTAAAAAATATTTTATCCCTTGTCACTCTGGCAATGGAGCTCCTATATTCAGCCAAAATCTCCTTTATGTTTAAGTAGACAGCAACTGCCTAGACTTTTGTACCAGCAATATACATATTGTAATGGGCAGTAAGAATAACCTTGAAGAACAGAATGAAAAGCTGCAATCAGGGCAATGGACAAAAAATTTTGAGTCCAATACTGAAATGTTGAGAAAACCTACTGAATTGTTCACCCTAGTTCTCTTGAAAATAAAGGGAAGGAGGAAGAAGCTCACTGAGAATTGCAAAATTCTGTTACTACAACTTTGCAATAAAAATTAATATTAGTTAATATTAACATTCATAACTTTGGTTTCATAGCCTGGTCTAGTTCAAAGGGAAGACATATATAGTCATGTATTGATTTCTTCTGGAATTCTAGCCTGATATCAACATATGCTTCCAGGGACAGATCCCTGCTTCTGCTCAGATATTTAGAATGGGTGAAAAGTGGTAGAAAATATGTTACCATGTAATAGGCGTGAGCATAATGTTGGAAGACAAGAGGAAGAGCCATGGTCTTCCTCCAAGGCAATGGTCTAATAAGAGAAATCTGATACCAGAAGAGAGATGGGGGTAGAGAAAGCATCTCAGAAGGGAAACCTCCCTATTTCTCCGGAATGTAAGGGTAGGGTAGAAGGGCAGTGCTTTCAGACTTGCAACATTCTTACTGTAAATTTACAGTAAATGTAGCATTAGTACTCATGGGTTGGGTTTCCTGTCTGAACCAGAGGTGGTATTCAGCAGATTCTGACCAGTTCTGGAGAACCAGTAGTGGAAATTTTGAATAATTCGGAGAACTGGCAAATACCACCTCCTGGGCCCGCCCCCATCTATTCTTTACCTCCCAGCTGATCATCTGGGTCTTCTTTGTTGCCCTGCACAGGAGAACAGAGCTGGAGAGTAGGTTAGTAAGGGCCGACACACTATCCTTTCTTCACAACTTATAGGCAGATAAAGGATTGCTGCTGGATTTTTATCAGATACATTTTGGACATCTTAGTACCTTCAGTGATACGATGGAATCAAATAGATCAATGCTGCTATTCCTTTTATTTAGTAGACATTATTTAGTAGACATGCACACTTTTCTTTTTTTTTCACAGGGCTTTTCCTTTCCATATCAATTGTATCTTGCCACAAAATAGTTAAACAAACTAATGCTGTACCCCTTTCCAGTTTCGACAAATAATTACTTAGATACCATTCCTTGTTTACTTGTACATTCTAACCAGAGATTTATGATGTTTGGGAGAATGTTCCAAAACATCCTGCTTTGGCTTCAAACACTTTTTACTTAATTCAGCTGCAATTCGCCTTGTTATCCAAAATGTTATAGCAATATAGCATCTCCTTGTGTGACTTGTCTTGCAAGCAGTTTTAGATATTTACAATGACTGCAGTCCTTTTGTGCTTTTTAATGCTTATAGATTAATTTTATACTGTACATAATTAAAAGAGTATACTTGAAAATATATCAAATGCATGGATTCATTGTGTGCGCCACAGTTTAATAAATTTGATCAACAGAAATTAAATGCACATACAATTTAAACAAAGCCAGACTAAAGCCCCAACACTTAAACCATTATACAAAAACCACTTTTACTACCCGTAAAAGAACTATGTTAATAAACAGAATCTAAAAATAGGCTTGTTTTATTATATCCCAATTCCTGCTTCTAGCCATCATTAAAATATTCTGAACTTAGACTGAATGGAAAGCAAACTAGTTTGGAGATTATTGTGTGCCGTATACTTCTGACTAAACAAAGAACAACTCAATTTCTTTGTACTTACGGAGAAAGTGCTTTTCCAGCAAGGCAATTTCCAAGTGGCCTTTGATCTCATTTAATCTGTCAGACTCTGTTCTATTGTAATCGGGAACTCCTGTAGCCATGATGACAGTCCCAGGACCAGCCTACGGAGAGAGAAAGGGAGGGGAGGGGGTTACAAGAAAAGAGAAAAGATGCTGGCAGCTCACAAACCAATCTCTGAAGAAGGAAAAGAACCAAGAGCATTCCACACACACCCCGGCACACACTCCAAAATGCAAATATAAAGCAGTAGATCAGCAATGGTTATCTTTTATTTACTAGTTTATCTGGGGCAAACCAAGAGCTGGGCAGAGCCACAAACCTTTTGTACAGCATTAGCCTGCTGACATGAATCAATGGAAGCCTATGAAAGGAACCATATCTCTCTCACAGCGTGTCTCGCATCAGTGCGCCTGCTCAGACCTCCACACCAAATGCTTTGATTTCTGCAGCAAGAGACGTCATGATCTAAATTCCCTCTGATTGGCTAGAAGCTGCCTCCAAATAAGGATCCTTCCAAGTCAATTATGGGCCGCAGTTTCAAAAGGGCCATTTAAACAATTAGGAAGTCTGTAAACTGAAGTGTGCTGCACTCAGGATAAATCCTCTCTCATGAATATGCAAGAATAGTTTGAGGGGATCAGGGAGGGTGAGGAGAGAAAAAAAAACTTGCAATGTTTAAAGATTTCTACCACTGTAATATTCTTGAGATACTAACTTTATAAAAAAAAATACGTAGAGAGAGAATAGGGCAGATAATGCAGCATTGCAAAGATCAGGACAGATTGATATGCTCGTGTAAATTTGGGTATAAAAATAAATATATATATATAAAATAAATAAAAATACTGGGGAGGGTGTCTGTGTGTGTGCATCAATTTCCAAGCAAGACAGAAGCTATACGGTTGCAGGAACTGTTTCTCTTTCTGTTTCTGTTTCTGTTTATTGGACTTACATGCCACCCTTCTCCCTGAGGACTCAGGGAGGCTCACAACATTAACATTACAAATACAAATAAATTAGATAAAATACTATTAAACATTAAGCCCAATAAATTTAAAACCCACAAACTAATCTAAAAACAATTAAAAAACCCATCCCACTCAACTTCAGTCCAGGCCGGATTGCTGAAAAAACCAGGTCTACAGGTTGTGGCGGAAGGAACGGAGGTCTGGGGCCAATTGGAGCCCCAAAGGGAGTTGGTTCCACAGGGTGGGCGCTACCACAGAGAAGACCCTACCCCGGGGGTCGCCAGCCGACACTGTCTGGCCGACGGCACCCCAAGGAGGCCCTATCTGTGCGAGTGTACAGGGTGAACGGATGTCGATGCTGGCAGGAGATGTTCCCGCAAGTACCCCGGACCCAAGCCATGCAGGACTTTATATGTTAACATGAGCACCTTGAATCTCACTCGGAGGGCAGCCGGCAACCAATGCAGCTCACGCAGGAGGGGTGTAATGTGGGAGTATTGGGAAGCTCCCATCACCGCCCGTGCGGCTGCATTCTGTACCAGCTGAAACCTCCAAGTGATCCGCAAGGGCAGTCCCATGTAGTGAACTGAACATGGCTAGTCTAGTGAAGAGAAGGATCACTCTATAAAGCCTTAGTAAGACCACACCTAGAGTACTGCATCCAGTTTTGGTCACCACACTATAAAAAAGATGTTGAGACCAGTGGTGCATTTCAAAATTTTTTACCACCGGTTTGGTGGGAGTGGCTGGGTGCACTCGCACACACTTTGTGCGTGCATGCACGCCAAACACACACTTTGCACAGGCGCAGAGGCTTTCCAGCTCACCTCCTGCAATACTGCACTCTTCCCTGTTGCTTCAGCAGCTGCTGCGCAGCAATCTGCTATGCCACGCAAAGCAGCTGCACTTCAAAAGCAGGACATAAAGGTTAGTATGGGAGCCCGGAGGACAGGTGGGCCCAACAGCAGAGCGTCAGAAAGAACCGGTTCGGTCTCCGCTGCTGATCGGCGCTACCGGCCGGGTGAACCGGGCCAAACCAGTAGAATACCACCACTGGTTGAGACTCTAGAAAAAGTGCAGAGAAGAGCAACCAAGATGATTAGGGGACTGGAGGCTAAAACATACAATGAACAGTTGCAGGAACTGGGCATGGCTAGTCTAGTGGAGATAAGGACCAGAGGAGACATGTTAGCAGTCTTCCAATATTTAAGGGGCTGCCACAGAGAGGAAGGGGTCAAGTTATTTTCCAAAGCACCCAAAGGCCAGACAAGGAAAAATGGATGGAAACTGAAAAAGGAGAGATTCAACCTGGAAATAAGGAGAAATTTTCCGACAGTGAGAGCAATCAACCCATGGGACAGCTTGCCCTCAAGAGGTTGTGGGAGCTTCATCACTGGAAGCTTTCAAGAAGAGACTGGACTGCCATCTGTCAAAAATGATGTAGGGTCTCCTGCTTGGGCGGGAGAGGGGGTTGGATGACTCTGTTAATCTGTAATTCTGGTTGTAAACTGTGATTATCATAAAACACCTCACCACATGTGACTGGGCCTGATTTATTACCTTTCTTGTGACTGTGGTTAGGCGAATATGATGGTCATTAAGTGACCCACTGTTTGGGCGGTGGTTTTTTTGGGTGGGGGTGGGGTTTGCAGGAAACCAGAAATAAAGACTGCTTTCTGGCAAAACTGTCATAAATCATGGTCGCAGGACCTTGGGGTGCTGCAAACGGCTACAAATGTGGGCCCGCTGCCAAGCTCCTAAAATGTGGTCATGTGACTTCAAAAAGGGTGATGTTGTGACTCTGAAGCCAGGTTGCAAGTAGCTTTTTTGTGGGGGAGGGGCTGTCCATCAAAACTTTGAATGGTCATTAAGAGATCAGTCATAAATTGGGGACTACAGTATAAACTTGAAGAAAGGAAGAGATGCATATGTATCAGAGGGTGAGTGAATATTAAAGCATCTTGTAAGAACAGATGGCTATGCATGAAATAGATCAAGAAGGAGCTAATAGTCAAGGCCACGATTGTTATTCTATTAATATTTTAAATTATTGTTTCTAAAGCTGCATCTGAGATTAGAACATGTCGCGTAGGGATTAACGGGAGCTGATTCAGTGGGAAAACTGATGGGAAAAACAATGCAGACAATAAAGTTTGCCTCAAAACGTATCTGTGTTATAATGAAGTTTAAAATGGTATCACTTCAAGGTAAATATATTGCCACTGATAATTATAGTTTTTCCCCTTCCGGGAAAATGGTATTGTAGCAAGAGATGTAGATGAGTTAGAAAGGATGAATCTGTAAAAACTACATTTCAGAAATAAAGAATTAAGCAGAAAATTCAACCACAGATCTGCGAGGAAAACATATACATTGATCAAGAATTATCTGGGCAGCAATGCATTTTCCCCACTTTTTTTTTTTTTTAATTACATTTATATGCAGCCTTCTCCGAAGACTCAGGGCGGCTTACAATTTTGGAGCACAACCCAATGCTCAGCAATAGCCTTCATTCCATTGTATATGCCTGCTTATTACTAAGTGGCATTTTTACAAAGTCAGTTTATTGCCCCCAACAATCTTGGGTCCTCAATTTACCTCCCCCGAGAGGATGGAAGGCTGAGTCAACCTTGAGCCTGGTGGGATTCGAGCCTACAGTAATTGTAGACAGCTGGATCTTAAGAGCAGGCATTTAACAGCCTGAGCCACCAAGGACTTTTAAACCTATAATATATACACAAACACTGAAAGTAAAACTGAAACGTGTGCTAATATCCTTATTTAGTACATTTAAATATAGTGAAGCTTATCTCCAATGCAAATGCAAAAAATTCAGATGTAAGAGCTTTTAATTTTATAGTGGAATATTTTCTTTCGAGGCATTCAATATGCATACATCTAGAAATTAATTTTCTATATATACCCCACTCCCCCAACATTTGAGGAATATGCATTCCAATGCAGTCCTTTTATTTGTCTCTGCATGTTAAAAATGAAATCAGAATCACTCCTGTTTTTTATCTTTTTTCTTGTTTTCTGGAAGATTAGCTACGCAGTCATCTGTGGGAAATAACGTCGTATCATCAATGGCTGACCTAACAGTAAATAGGCAGGTAGGCTAGTGCCATTTTGAAAGGCTAAAATTGTACTCCATTATCTGCTTCAATGCTTTTACTGTGTTCTGAGAAATGGTGATACTTCAAAAGCAGCCACTAGGAATCACAAGTATTTCTGCCACGGAAATCAGGGTTAAAAGTATGCAGATTGAGGTACTATCAAGTAATCCAGAATCAATATAACAGAATTCAGTTCCATGTAACTGGATATAATTCCACAATCAGTTCTAATCCCCATCCCCTATTAACTACAAGAGGCCAATGCTTCAACAATAAAAATGATGTAACAAGTTGTATTCTGGGCTTTTATTTTTACCACAAATTTCTATGTCCCCATCAGTCTGATTTTCTTATTAACACACCCGGACGCACAAATGGAAAGTTACACTTGCTTAGCACTTATCTTTGTCCCCATAAGATATTAATCTAACTTCACAGTATTTTAAACACATCAATGTAGAGTTCTTAGAAGGTGAAGCAGAAATGACTTTAAATTACAAATGAAGGCAAGGTTTTAACATAATCACTGAGGAAAGGGACATTTAGCATGCCTGTTCAGAAATAAATACCCTGGGTTCAGTGCCTTTTCAAGCTATAATTTTATATTGATTTATCTAGGAAGTAGGACTGAAGGAACTCAGTCAAGCTTACTTCTGAGCCAGACTATTTAGCAGGAACAATCTGTTCTTCCAGAGTCACCTTCTCTCTTCTAATTTTGAAAACTGCACAACTTATTAATGATTTGAGAAAGGAATCACATAAAAACTGCAATACAAGCCCTACATAAAGCTTTATGTAATGAAGCCTATGGTTTCTCCCAAGCCTGTAAGTGCTGGCAGAGTTGATATATTATGGGTTCCTATTATGTTATCTGTCAGGACCCAAATGGGGCCTTGGAGGTGCACTTTCCATTTAGCTGTCCCAGACTTTTGATATAGTCTTCCATCTGAAATTTAAGGGAATCCTACCCTTCTAGCCTTTCAGAAGCCATGATGACCAGGCTCATTACATAAGCATTAGGCTAAAATGGGGGTTGAGTCAGAAGGTTAATAGTTTGGTTGGTTTGGTGCCTAGTGAAAAGGATTGTTCTGTTTTTGTTCTATTGCTTTTATTGATTGTTGGGAGATGATGTAATGGGTATTGGGAATGGCTTTGAGAGACAGAAGGCATGGGCCACTGCTAAGGCAACACTCAGATTGTTTATTTGTTGAGGTAGGCCCAAAAAATAATGGTTTACATTCCAGAGATCTAAAGGACCTGGAAGATGTAATCTCGGAGCCACTGAATATAATATTTCAAAACTCTTGTAGCACAGACAAACTACCAGAATATTAAAAAAGAGCTGATGTTGTTCCAATCTACTAAAAGAGGAAAAATGGATCCTGGAAACTATCAACCAGTCAGTTTGACATCAAAACCTGAGAAAACCCTGGAAAAAAATAATCAAGTGGAGAATTTGTGAGTACCTAGAAACAAACAAGGCAATTACAAGATGAAGACGTGAGTTAGTTAAAAGCAATCATGCCAGACAAATGTTATTGCCTTCTTTGACAAAGTGACTAAATTACTGGATCAGGGAAACGCTGTGCTCATGGTATACTTGAACTTTAGTTAGTCATTTCACAAAGTAGACCAGAGCCTATTTCTTGGTGAGAGAACAATGTGGAATAGACAGTACCACCAAGAGATGGATTTGCAGTTGGCTGAATAATCACACCCAAAAGGTAGGCCTCGATAGAACTATATCTATAGGGGGGAAGCATGTAGTGAGGCACCTCAAGCTTCTCTCTTGGGTCCGGTGCTCTTCAACATTATCATAAATGATCTCAATGAGGAGATAGAAGGTGAATTCATCAAATTTGTAGAAAAACACCAAGCTGGGGGGCATTGCTAACAAGACAAACTCAAGATTCTGAAAGAACCTGAGCAACTTGAACACTGAGCAACAAGATGCAGTTCAGTGGTGAGAAAAGTAAGGTCCTGCACCTAGGCATGAAAAACTAAACACACAGGTATAGAATAGACAGTGACTGGCTCAACAGTAGTAACTGAGAGAGAGATTTAGGTGTTCTAATGAACCATCTCTTAAGTATGAGCCAGCAATGTGCTACAGGCTGCCAAAAAATCCAATGCAATCCTAGACTATATCAACACAAGGATAGTGTTTAGATCACAAGAATACTGCACTAGTGAGACCACAGGGAAAAGCAACAAAGATGAAAAGACATTTGGAGCAGAGGTGGTATTCAGCAGGTTCTGACCAGTTCTGGAGAATCAGTAGCGGAAATTTTGAGTAGTTCAGAGAACCGGCAAATACCACCTTTGACTGGCCCCGCCCCCATCTATTCTCTGCCTCCCGAGTCTCAGGTGATCGGCTGGGTCTTCTTTCGTTGCCCTGCACAGGAGAACAGAGCTGGAAATCAGGTTAGTGGGGTGGGGAGGGAATGGGGATTTTGCAGTAACCTTCCCCCAGGAGTGGGGAAAGAATGGAGATTTTACGGTATCCTTCCCCTGCCACGCCCACCACGCACTCACCAAGCTACACCACATCCACCAAGCCATACAGAACCGGTAGTAAAAACAAATTTGAATCCCACCACTGGTCTGGAGGTTAAACCATACAATGAATGGTTAAGGGAATAGGCAGGTCTACCCTATCAAAGAGAAAACGCTAACACAGAGAAGAGGCTCAACTTGCTCTCCAAAGCACCAGAGGGCAGGACAAGAAATAAAGGGTGGAAGCTTTTTAAAAAGAAATGGAACCTAAAACTAAGGAGAAATTTCTTGATAGTGAGGACAATCAATGGAACAACTTGCCTCTAGGAGTTGTGGGTGCTCCATTGCTGGAGGTTTTCAAGAATAAACTGGACCTCCGAGGTCTCTTCCAGCCCTTGGGGTTGGTTTGGGCTGACAGAGGGCACTATTACAATATTATTTATGTTTTGTTCATTTTTAATGCATTGCGTGTGGTTTCTTGTATGCTGGTCAAAGCCAATTTGAACTGAAATGCAACAGAAATCTTAATGCTGTAATGAATAAATAATCGAAAAAAATGTCAGACTCAGAATGTAGATCAGTTCAATAAATCAACTCCACATTAAGACTAAAACGGCTTTTTTATTAAGATTGGCTATAGAAGCAGAATCATCCAAGTCTGACGGTGTTTTATTTCTTCTCTTTGTTATACTCATGTGAATTAGGGGGACATATGTCTAAGATGTTTACACATACTTTCTTCATTGTTTAGGCTTAAGCAATATGTTTGCTTGTTGCCTTGACCTCTCTCTAAGGCTCAACACACTTTATTCTCTACATTTCTCTTTATTCTCTACACTTACACAGCTGTCAAGTCCAAGCAACCACACCCACATGTGTAGAATTCAAGCATTATTATATTCTGCCTGTAATACAGGAATCTCCTCAGACTGGTAGCCTTAGCCTGGGAACCGATAGATAAGGCTCTATGAAGCTTAAGGGGGGGGGGTCCATTCTGGATCTCTTGTGGTTCTGCCCTCCCTTCTTCCTGGCTGAGTGTCTCCCAACAACAGTTCAAATCAGAAGTTGATAGGCCTGAGTAGCACTTAGGATTAAAAACAAAAAACATTCTTCTGAGCATGCCAGGATGCATATGGAGCCCCTGTCCATAACACCGTGGATGTGTCTTTTCTTGATACTGCTTCAACTGCAGGGGAGAACTGGACAATCCCAGGGAAAAAATGCAGCTGCTTTAAGGAACTGCTTGCAAGTGCTAAGTTAACATCCTGACATGTTCCCCAAATGCCCTTTTGTCCCTCAAGTCCAAGTGACATACTGCCGTAGAAGTTAACACTGCACTGTCAGTTTTATAAATTTCAGTCTTTTGTCTGATTGGGGAGCTTTTTTTAGCACTTCGTGTGCCACAAGGCAGCAGAGAAGTATTTCAGCAATTAATATTTTATCCTTCAGTTAAAAATTGTCAGAGAGGAAATTATGCAATACCTAGTTTTAAGAGACAGAGGAACAGTTAAATCTAGCAGCACCAACGTTAATTAAACCAGCAAAATATTGGAAAGCTTCTATACCCAACAAGCTTCTATTCTATATTTGGTGCAATGAAACTTTTTCTTCAGTCGCATCCACCCACCGTATTATGCAATGATTCTCAACAGCCAAATTGCAAAAATGGGAGAGTCTGAAAAGCTGCAAGAGATATTTCACTCATTTCACTGATATGTAGCCAGCTTACTAACATCCAGATATGACAACAAAAGCAATGTTTCTTGAACTACTTGAAATCCTAATTTGCATTAATAGAGGGATATAATCAAGATCAAGTGAGGTACTAACACAACTGTATAAAGCCTTGGTAAGACCACACCTAGAGTACTGCATCCAGTTTTGATCACCACACATCTTTGTTGAGATTCTAGAAAGAGTGTAGAGAAGAACAACCAAGATGATTAGAGGACTGGAGGCTAAAACATACGATGAACGGTTGCAGGAACTGGGCTTGGCTAGTCTAGTGTTCAATATTTGAGGGGCTGCCACAGAGAGGAGGGAGTAAAGCTATTTTCCAAAGCACCTGAAGGCCAGTCAAGGAATAATGGATGGAAACTGATCAAGGACAGATTCAACCTGGAAATAAGGAGAAATTTTCTGACAGCAATAACAATCAACCCATGGAACAGCTTGCCTTCGGAAGTTGTGGGAGCTTCATCACTGGAGGCTTTCAAGACGAGACTGGACTGCCACCTGTCAGAAATGGTGTAGGTTCTGCTTGGGCAGGGGGTTGGACTAGATGACCTACAAGGTCCCGTCCAACTCTGTTAATCTGTATCTGCATCTACTTTTGTATATTTGTTTATACACAAATACAAACGTCGTATACCACCTATCTCAGAGGCTCAGGACCATTAAAATAACAATATCCACACAAATAAAAATCCCCAGTGCAACAAATCCCCAAAATATAACAGAGTTAACCTGAATCCCCTTTCAACACCAAATTTTTAATGGAATATGCAGTTTTAACAATCTTGAGAAAGGCTAGCTGGATGGAGATCACTACAAAACACTGTTCCAGTGCAGGCCACTATTGAGAAGGAATGCTTTCAGAGCCCTAAACTCATGTAGGGTGGAGTCTTTACAGTGGTGGGATTCAAATTTTTTTACTATCGGTTCTGTGGGCGTGGCTTGGTGGGCGTGGCAGGGGAAGGATACTGCAAAATCTCCAGTCCGAGGTGGTATTTGCCTTTCTCCAAACTACTCAAAATTTCCACTACCGGTTCTCCAGAACTGGTCAGAACTTGCTGAATGCCACCTCTGGGTCTTTACCTTCTTGAGATGAATGCAAAGAACAAGAGAAATGAGTGCTGAAAATAAGAGAGCTGGTTCTGGAGATACACAGAGGCTTAAATCACGAAGAGATTTGAAAGTTAAGAACAGATCTGATTATACCAGAAATGTAAAAAAAAGCTTCTGACATGTGATGGTTGGGAAGGTTGGGAATGTCAATGCATGTCAAACTCAATTTCATTGAGGGACGCATCAGGATTGTGTTTATTTTTATTTTATTTTATTTATTTATGAGATTTATATGCCGCCCTATCTCCCTGAGGACTCAGGGAGGCTTACAATACTAAAAACAGTACAATATAAATATTAAAAAATTAATTAATTAAACCAGGAATCTCATAAATCGATTAAAAATTTAAAAACAACCACTAAAACCACTAAACCTCCCCCCTCCTTCAGTCCGGGTAGCTAGTTGGAACAGCCAAGTTTGACCTCTTCGACCAGCCTGTTTGACCTCTGGGGGGGGAGGTGTGGCCGGGGGTGTGTGGCCAGCTTGATGTCATTCATGTCAGAGGTGCCTGTGGTGGCCTGAGAGCTATGCCAGCAAAAACGGGCTCCCAAGCACAGTTTTCAGCTGCGATACCCCTGCCACCCTCTGCAAGTGAAATTGGAGCTCAGAAGGGCTGCAGGTAGCCCTCCCAAGCTCTGTTTTCACTGGCAGAGGCACCACAAGCTGGTTCTTTGCTGTTTCCCAGGTGGCCCCATGGGCTAGATTTAAGCACCCCATGGGCTAGATCCGGCCCATGGGCCTTGAGTTTGACTCCCCTGGTTAAGATGCTGGCGTAATACAAAGAAGACTCACATTCAATCAAATGTCTGAAAGCTCACTTGGTGACCTTGAGACAGTCACTAATTTAGCTGAACCTTTTTCAAAGGGTTGTTATTGTAGGGGGAAATGAGGAAAAAATAATATAGCACTTTCTAAACCTCCTGGATGAATGGTGGGTATAAATACAATAAATAAAATATTCCCTGTGTTTATCCAGTGCTTTGGGTCTATTACGTGAATTGTCTGGTTTTGGCTTAATCATTAAATAAACTCAGCCACTGCGTTCAGTAAACCAATCCTGGTTCATGAGATATTGTATGGTGATATGCGAACCCTGAGTCAGCCCTGGCTTATTCAATGAAATTTAGGGAGCTCTGTGAACAGAGTCATTTAAAGAAACATTTTAACATCCATAAAGTTTTTGCAATAAAGCTTTATGGAAGAAAAAAATGACTCAAGAGTTTCAACTCATCTCAGAGCTAACAAATAAAAAATAAGACGAACCTAAAACACATACAAAAGAATCAGAAAGAAATAAAAGGTTTTTAGTTTTGTGAAAAAACCAGCAACAGGGAAAACAAACTTAACCATACTAGCCTTGAAAACGCTTTGCTTTGATGAACCTTCTAATTCACCTTTCAAGGTCACCTCATGGAGTCAATATAAGAGCTCATCTATCCACTTTCTTTTCATGACATGGCACAGAGCAAGTTATTTTTAACTGAGGAGTTTGGAACAAGCAAGTCCACAACATTTTAGAACAGCCACTAGAGAGATCTTGTTACTTTCACTGTGCCTTGAATGTAAAAAAAACCCTTTATCATATTAGTACAATTTAGTTGCCTTTGGCTGCTCCAGACTTAAAGACCATGTTAGTTCAAATAAAATAAAGATATTATGTTTTTACTAAATTGTTATTTATATTCACTCTTCTTCAAACCTGAAATTAGAAAAAAAAATCAAGTTTGGCTTCTAATCAAAAAAGCTCTTCACTCCAGGTCCAATACAGACTCTCAATATAGATTCCTATCTCAGAAAGATGCGATACAGAAGGACCAAAGTCACTTCCCTTCACACATTTGCATTTTTGCTTTTCAGGGGATCTCCAGATCCAATCAGTATATAGGCAGCAAGAAAGGCAAAATACGCCACCCTCCTCCTAACAACTGTTTGCATCAAATTCAAAGTTCTTCATAATTATATTCAGATGCAAATGAGTACATTACTGCATGCATAGCGTATGCATGCCCTGTTTTTTAGTTTGGTTTGTTTGTTTGTCAAATTTATAAAATCCCCTCACAATTTGTGAGTACATCAATAATTATAAAAGAATCCAAATTAAATCAAAAGATAAAGACATAGCCAAGTCTGAGTGTAATATAGCCCTTTGTAAGAAAATCTCCAGATATACTGAAACATAATTGCCAATAATGGGTAATGAATTAATTAATTCTTAAGGAAAACAAAACATAGCTAAGCATAATGTATAGTTGGGACCAACAAAAAATAATAATAAAGGAGGTATTCAACAGGTCCTAACCAGTTTTGAAGAACCGGTAGCGGAAATTTTGAGTAGTTTGGAGAACTGCCTCTGACTGGCCCCGCCCCCATCTATTCTCTGCCTCCTGAGTCCCAGCTGATTGGCTGGGACTTCTTTTGCTGCCCTGCACAGGAGAATGGAGCAGGAAAGCAGGTTAATGGAATGGGGAGGGAATGGGATTTTGCAGTAACCTTCCCCTGCCACATCCACCAAGCCACTCCCACAGAACCAGTAGTAAAAAAATTTGAATCCCACCACTGGCGCAACAGCAATAAAATGTGCAAACATCTTAAATACTTACAGGGTCTCTCAGTTCATCATAGCCTGATGTACGAGGTATTTTCATAGGGATTTCATCTCCACATTCAGTATCTGAAGCATTGGGAGACTCTGCTAAGTCCGGGAACTCATCTCTCTTATGTCCTCTGAACCTTATTTTGTCCAGCCTCTTTAGCATGTTCAGAACTGCACCTTTCTGCTTTATCTTAACATGACGGTTGGAGTCCCTGAAGAACACAAATGGAAGAAGGAGAGGAAAGTATAAGATTATTATCAGGACATGTATAGGTTCTGTACTGCATCAATCCCACAATTCTTGGCAGTGCCCAAGAATACCCAAAGCAATCTTATGGTCTATAGAAAAATAACAATTAAAAATTATCAACGTCTCTTCCCATTTGAACTCAAAGAATTTTCCAAAATCATTCTAATAGCAAGAGAAGAAGAGGTCAAAAATATTTCAAGGGATGTTATGTCACAATTGGAGTCACAACTGATAAGGCTTGTTTTCTGTTCCATACAGTCCTCGCTTTAAATGAGGAGAACACTCTGAGAAAGGCTTTTACTGAACACTTCAAAAGATAGGAAGGTTTATTTTGGATTTGTGAGAACAAGCCAAAGTCATATATTTCAGATTGAAAACCATATAAATTGAAATAACAAATAAAGTGGCCCTCACTTGTGATAGAAGAAATATTGTAATTATATTATACAGAATGTCCTTATTACTAAAAGCCTTCACACTTCAGAAACCATGTTTTTTTAAAAAAATAATTTGAATTCACATTTTATTTTACCAAATGACTTTCTACAGAAAGATAATACTTTTTGTCCATGAAAGTTTCAGACTGCATTCAGATTCAGTCCTATTTAAACCAGATACACTAAATCAATGGGATACATTAAATCAGTTGCTTATACTGATTTCAATAAGTCAGTACTAAATAAATCTCTATCAAATCCACGTTCCTTTCCCCCAGACACATAATGAAAATGACTGTAGGGTCAAAGTGTATGTATTTTATCTTATTAAATACGCATTCCACCAATATAAAAGTTTAGTTGACTTAATAGAATATGAATGTATGTCATTCATTATAAAGATCTAGACATTTATTGTTTCTAAGCGTACATATGAGGTAAGAAATTCTAGGTTTGGTTCTCATAAGTTTAGGAAAACGTATCCTTGGCCCCAGCATAGTACAGAGATAAAAGTACTAATATTACTAATACTGGTATTATTTATAGAAGAAGTACTAATAAGCTAGCATCAGTGCAAAATTAAGAAATATACCAAAGAGGGCCAATAGAGGAAAACATAGCCCAGATATGTTCATTTACTTTTTTTTTCAGATTTATGTGCAATAACTTTGATTGGCTTACATTCAGCATTCCAATAAGATTAAAATACAATAATTTAACAATTATCTATCTAACAAACAAAAAGAATCACAGTAATACACAGTCAGTCCTTCACACAGCAAATGAGCATAAACTTATCCAGAATCAAAAATGAAATCCTACTGGAATCCATAAGCTTCCATACTGACAGCTGCCCATCTTGCTGGGATTGAAGTTAAACCTGTTTCTCCCCATTCCAAGATTTACAGTCACAGAAACAAAAGCTTAAATATCTTATTTGGAGAGATATATCCAAGCACCATAAGCATATTGATGAAACCTCACATGTCCCATCAGATTACTTCCTCACTGGCTTCATGTGGTTATTAGGGTAGGGGAGAGAGTTGAGCCCTATGGCGGTCCACACGAGAGAAGCCATACACCCAACCACTCCTACTAGCCCCACTGCCATCATCCGTAACAATCTGCTCAGGAAGGAGAACCACAGTAAAACTATCCTCCACAGACAATCTTTGCAGATGATCCAGAAGCAACATACAGGCTATAACATCAAAGACAGTAGCAGACTCCCAACATCACCATACTAGAACATAATGCTCTTGTCCCATGCTTATGACCTCAAACCAAAGTATGACTTGAACTGAAAAAAAAATCTACAGCTGGGAACATGTTGTACGAATTAGAAGAGGAAAATCCTCAGACCTGCAATCTTAAGAAATTGCTTAGAGCAAAAAAAAGCTCAAACACTTAAAACAAGCCATGAAATATGCAGATCTGCATTCCTGGAGATAACATATTCTGTGTCACTGACTCTTTCTTCTTTTATGGCATTCTCCTATTCACATAACAGAACAATAGATATTTTAAATATCACTCATATACAAGAATATATTTTCCCATAATCTTTTACAACTGACTAACATTTAGTAATGCTAGCTATCTATCCCTTTTCTTAATTGGTGTCCTGCCAAACCAGCAACACACAGTCCCATCCATCTCAAGTCCCTTGTAAGCAGTCTGAAAATTCACCATAAACTATTCTCAAACACTTCAATAGGTGGAGTAAAAATCCATGTGTTCCAACACCATGAGAAGACAAAGGGCACATCTTTCATTTTTATTTTACATCTGGGTCTTCTTACATGAAGGTCAATTTTTGCCCAATCCTCAGGTTTATTTTCCCCCAAAGTTCATACTGTGTGATACTACAACTAAATGCATACAAGAACACCGTAAGAGTAGACCTCATTATCGGTGAAAATATCAAAACACTACCATTCCATCATGTGTCTCACTACTGCCATTTGCTTGGCCTACAGAGAAGCAAAGCAACACCTATCTTTTAACCCAACCCATGTCATAAAAAAACCCAAAGGCATAAAAAAGACTTTTAGAAAGATTGTGGTTATGGTTTTATTTTATATATATAAAAAAACAACTTCTAACTATAGTAACTTTGCCTGTTTAAGAATTATTTTCTCATTCTTTTGATTTCCACATATATACTTGTAAGTTCATGTATCTTAGAAAGCAGACATTTGTTCATAGAAACTCACATCCCAACATCTTGTAAACTCTGATAGGATGTTTTGCTGAACCAACTAGAATATCAAACTCTGGAATAAACCCACTCCTCTTAAAAGGAAGCTTTTCTTTAGCTGCCAACATTTAAGAGGCCAGTATATCCTTATGTAACACAAAAGTTTGAAGGAGAATTCTTTGAGGCAGGGGGAACTTCAGAAACGTAATATATATATATATTGATATATTCCAACATTCAAGCTGTCTAAACCAGCTAGTTTAAAGTACAGTAATTATAATTACAAATCCATATAGGCTAAAAAAGAAAACTTATGGATATTTAGAAGTAGCCCTTCCTGAATATAGAGGGGCTTGTTCTCTAACAAATGCACTTAGAATTACATTACCATGCTTTACTCCTTTTCAATATAAGCTGCCCTTCTGAATTAAAATTTGAGAAACATTTTGAAATTACTTCTATAGGAAAAAAGTTTCTGAACTGCATAACTTATTACATTTCATATATATTGCATACTTCATCCAGATCGTTGTAAAAAGTTTTTTCTTGTACCATTAATAATGTACCAACAAAATTAAGATGCACATATTAGTGAAATGAAATATAAATGTTTATTATGTTCTTTTTCAAATAGTTTTTTTAAGTCTCAGAAAATCTAAGTATGAGCTAGAAACCCTGATTCCATTCTTTTTGTCCCATTATGTACTATTGGTTGCTAAGCTAATAGTTATAGAGTACCTTTTAAATCACTAAGATCATTATAAGTGCATTTGCTTCATCATGGGCTTTCTTTCTAGTGATACATATTTTCTGAAATTGTCCCCCATCCCAAAAAGTAATTTGAGCACCCATTATTAAATTCTTTAAGTGCCTTTTGCTTAAAAATGTCAAAATACTGCACTAAAAGTATTGGCAATTTCCTGGGAAATCTAGAAGCTTCCATTCTTCCTATAGTCCATACTGATTCAGTCATTTTCAAGGGTGGTCAGGAAGTTATATGGGAGTAAATCTTCCAATACTGTAGTATTAGTGATGATTAGAAACACTCTGAAAGATTTACTTGCAAAAGAATGGATCAGCAAAGTCCAGAAAACATTCTAGAATATTCCATCATGGGGTATTCTTTGCCTACTACTGATGACTAATTCAGGTCTTTCCTTTATGAATGTTTAAGAAATGGAACTATATCTATGTGGAGGGAAACACACAGTGGGATATCTCAAGTATTCTTCAATATTTTCATAGATGACTGTGTGTGTGTGTGTGTGCGTGTGTGTGTAATCGAAGAAGTGTTCATCAAATTTGTAAATGACACCAACCTGGAGGGGGGGAGGGTGTTTGCGAACACTTGGAAGGGGCAGTCAAAATTTAGATTCTTGACAGATTTCAGCATTGGGTCCTGTCTAACAAGCTGCAGTTTAATGGTAAAAAAGTAAGGTCTTAACACTTAGGCAAGAAAAACAAAATGCTCAGGTATAGGACAGGCAGTAACTGGCTCAACATAGTAGTAACAGTGAAAGAAATCTAAGTATCATTTAAGTATGAGTCAGCAGTGTGCTGCAGCTGCCAAAAAAGCCAATGCAGTCCTAAGGATAGCATCTAGCAACATCAAGGGAAATGAGAGCCATTTTGGTCTAGTGGTTAAAGCATCAGAAAATGAGAGACCCTGACTTCAAGTCCTACTTTAGCCATGAAAACCAGCTGGGTAACCTTAGGCCAATCACTCTCTCTTAGTTCAACTCAGCTCACAGGGTTGTTGTGACAGGGAAAATAGGAGGAGGAAGACATGTTGCATATGTTCGCCGCTGCGAGTTATTTGTAAAAATAATAAGTAAATAAAAATAAAATGATAGTACCACATTACACTCCAAGGTCACCCTTGGAATATCGCATCCAGTTCTGGTCACCACGATACAAAAAGGGTGTTGAGAATGCACAGAAGAACAACAAAGACGATAAGGTGTTGGGAATGGGCGTTGGTACTTACCTGATATGCCCTTTCTCGGTGAGCTGCGAAGAGCATCCAGACAGTGGGAGGTGCTTAGTCTCTCCGTTCTTGATAGGCTGGGCTTTACTGAAGGACGTTGTTACTCCACCTCCTCTCCTCCCGTATGTCCCCCAGTTTAGCGAAGACGAAGAGCCGACCAATGGTGCCGACAGGAAAACCCCAAGCTAGCTCAAGGGGAACCGGTGGACAAGAGGTCGGAACAGGAAGAACCCCCAGACGGAAAGAGGGAGGGGCTGGATGTTCTTCACAGCTCACCGAGAAAGGGCGTATCAGGTAAGTACCAACGCCCATTCTCCAGTGAGCTGCTCCGAGCATCCAGACAGTGGGACATACCAAAGCTGGGCCTGTCCTACGGGAGGGACTCGCCTGGGCCAAAGACACACCCTGAGCCAAGTGGACCTTTTGCGACACTCGCCTGCCAAAGAAAGCATCAGCAGAAGCAAAGACGTCAACCTTGTAATGCCTGACAAAGGGCGATGGGAGGCCCAGGTAGCAGCCTTGCAGATCTCGGAGATAGGAGCCTGTGGCCCAGGCAGCAGACGAGCCGCACTCCGAGTAGAGTGAGCAGTGATACCGAAGGAACCGCAGGGACTGTGACAGGTAGGCTTTTGCAATGGTGGCCCGCAACCAGCGACCAATGGTAGAGGAAGACACTTTCCCCTTGGGAGGTCGAACTGAATGAAACAAATAGAGCCTCAGACTTCGAAATGGAGCCGTTCTCTTAAGATAGACGTGCAAGGCCCTGCGGACATCCAGCGATGCCACTGGTGTTCCAGGCCATGCGATGGTCGCGGACAGAAGTCCGGGAGAATCAGCTCCTGCGCCCTGTGGAAGGCGAATTCACCTTCGGCATGAAAGTCGGATCAGGACGCAGCACCACCCTGTCAGCATGGAAAAGCCGAGATCACTACGACACGACAAGGCGCCACCTCAGAGATGCGCCTTGCTGATGTAACCGCAACCAGAAAAACTACCTTGTAGGTCAGTAATTGAAAACTGATTGATGACAGAGGCTCAAAGGGGTCCTTTGTGAGAGATGTGAGAACCAAGGTAAGGTCCCATGTTGAAAACGATGAATGACAGGGGCACAAATTGGGTGCCAAGAAAGGCCCTGATCCGAGGGGTGGTGAAATGGAGGAAAGACCAGGCCAATGCACTACAGATGCAATGGCCGCCACCTGTCGCTTCAGAGTGTTCGCGAGAGGCCCTTGTCTAAGCCTGCTTGAAGAAAATCCAACACCTGAGCAACCGATGGAAGAAAGCGGGTCCGCCTGAGAGAGGCACCAAGTAGAGAAGGACTTCCACCTCAGATATCCTGGTAGTGGACGGGCGTCGAGCGCCTGGATGGTGGTGATGACCTTTGAGGAGAGATTCTCCGCCTTTAAATGTTGCCGTTCAGCCTCCAAACGGCTAGTTGAAGCCACTGGGGTCCGGTGCAGGATCGGACCTTGGGTGAGACAAACCTTGTGATCTGGGATCCTCCAAGGTGCCTCCGTGGAGAGGCTGCGAAGGTCACAAACCACGGCCTTCTGGGCCAAAAAGGAGCACTAAGATCAGGGAGGCTTCTCCACCAAGAGCTTTTGAATTACTCTGGGTATCAGAGGAATGGGGGGGAATGCATATAGCAGACCGGGAGGCCAAGGACAGCTAAGAGCATTGACGTTCTCGCGCCTGGGGCCAGGTATCTGGACACAAACCTGCGAAGATGAGCATTCAGGGGAGAGGCAAACAGGTCCACGCTTGGGCATCCGAATCTGAGCGTCAGCTCGTGAAACAAGTCGGGGTGAAGGCCACCGGAAGGATCCACTGTTGCTCTGCTGAGCCAATCCGCTTGAGTGTTGTCCACGAGATATGCTCCGCTTTTATGGAACCTAGATGACGTTCTGCCCAAAGACACAGCCTCTCTGCCTCCTTCATCAGGAGGACAGAGTGGGTACCCCCTTGCCTGTTCATGTGTGCTTTCGCCGTGATATTGTCTGTGAGAATGAGAACGTGATTCCGATGGATGCGAGGAAGGAAATTGCGGAGGGCGAGATGGATCGCTCTGAGCTCTAGCCAGTTTATACTGTTCCGCTGTTCGTCCGCTGACCAGCGACCTTGACATGACAGAGACTGCAGATGTGCGCCCCATCCGAACAGACTGGCGTCTGTGGTAATTATGAGCCTTTCTGGCTCCTGTAGAGGAGATCCTTTGTTGATGGACGGATTTGTCCACCAAAGTAGGGAGAGCCTCACCTTTGTAGGCACCGGACCCTTGCTGTGGAGTTGCTGCGACCTGACCTTTGATACGGCAGGAGAAACCACTGGAGCATCCTAGCATGGAATCGAGCCCAGGGAACAATGGAAATGGAAGAAATCAATTTACCTAACAATGTTGACAGGTCAGCTAAAGGGGCCTGCCTCAAGGATCTAATACGTTGGGCCAAGTTCCTTATGCTCTCTAAACATCTGGGAGAGGAAGACTTTTTCCTCAAGAGTATCAATTATTGCCCCCAGATGGGTCAACCGGGTTGACGGCGAGAGATGGCTCTTCTTCCAATTAATGGAAAACCCATGTTGCTGTAAAACCTGCAATGTAACTCTGGTGTCCATGTGAGCCTGTCTAGCTGAATGGGATAGAATTAGGATATCGTCCAGATAGCACTGGAGTCTGACCGGAATCCCCCTAAGGTGAGCCGCCAGGGCCGCCAGAACCTTCGTAAACGTCCTCGGGCCGAGGAAAGACCGAAGGGAAGGGCAACATACTCATAATGGTGATTATTATAACAAAATCTAAGAAATTTCGAGTGGGCAGGCCGAATTGGTATGTGCAGATACTCTGTCAATCGATGGAAGTTAAGTAATCCCCTCGTCTGACACTAAGGAGGATAGACTGGAGGTGCTCATCTTAAATTTATGATAGACCAAGGCGTTAAGCCGCTTGAGGTCCAAGATCGCTCTCCAGCCCCGAGGCTTTAGGCACAATAAAGAGTAAAGAATAGAAACCCTGTCCCTGTTGGTCCTTGGGAACCGTTGAATGGCCCTGATATGTAGCAAGTGGTTAATGACTCCATCAGGCCCTCTTAGAGGGACCATAAAGAAACTTGGGGGCAGAAAGGAATTCTAGCTAGTCCAAAACGAATGGTGTCGCACCCAGGCATCAGAGCTGGACAACTCCCAGCGGTCAGCAAAGAAGTGAAGGCGTCCACCTATAGGGGCCAGATCCCTTTGATCAGCGGGATCTATGAGATCCTCGACCGGCGGTCCCCTGAACCCTCTCTTGCCCTGACCCCCCCTTCGACTCCTGTCTGAAAAATCCGACCTGTCTGACTGTTGGTTGCCCCTGTAACCCGATCCCCTGAGGTTCCTGGAGGAGAAAGAGGTCTGGAAGTAGGGACGGGAGGCCCCTGCAAAGGGCTGAGAGAACCTGTTGTCAGAACGATGAAGAAGGGAAGGGAGGATTTTTCGTTTGTTCCTAGTCTCTACCAATAGAGGATCTAGGGCAGGTCCAAATAATTTATTAGCCGACACCGGGGAGGAAACGAGTTTCCATTTATTCTTACTATCTGCCTGCCAATGCTTCAGCCACAATAGTCTACGGCAGTAACCTGTGAGGCAATGGCCCTGGCTGAAAATTTTACGGAATGAAAAGTAGCATCAGGAGAATTCGAGCTGCAATTAGTTTTGCTGTCCCGGTGAGCCCTAATGTGGAACTTGGAATGGTATCCCTCAGGTGGCGAGCCACCTGAGAGATGCCCTGGTGAAAAAGATGCTGCCGTGGCTGCCTTGATGGCCCAGGCATCTGCTTGGTGGGCTTTACGTAGGGCAATCTCGCCTTCTTATCATCTGTCTTTAGGGCATCCTCTCCTCAGTGGGAACAGTGGAAGAGGAGGCCAGGGCTACCACCACCGATCATCACCTCGGGTGCCCAAATTGTTAGTGAATTCTGGATCCAGATTGAAAATTTTTATCAAAATTTGAAGGGGCCGAAAGATGTTGCTGACAACCACTGTTTGTGGAGGAGGTCCAAAACATTTGGGGACTGGAATAACATCCTCCTCGTTAACTGGCTGAGAGAAGACCAGATCCTCCTCATCCTCAGAATCTGTAGGATGTGGAACTGAGGGGGGCTTCGGAATGCGGGCTGTGGTTTTTGCCTTGGAAAGAAGGGACTTGAACAACTGTGGTTGGAAGAGGCCCGTGAAAGTTGGTCCGTTTACATCCTCGCCATCAGACATCCCTCTTCTCGTGGCGGGAGCCCAAGGGGTCCTCACTCTGCTGAACAGAGACCGAGTCAATCTGAGCGAGGGGGTCCACTTCTTCCCCCTCACCCTGATCCTGATTGAAATGAGGATGAAAACCTCTAAATTGAGATACCTGGGAAACGACCAGGCTGCTCTGACCGAAGACCTCACTGAGTGTGAGTCCCCTTCAGATCTGAGTGTTTGTCTGGCTGCAAGAGACTGCTGAACCCCTGCCGCGATTCCCTGGAAATCGCCATTTCCATCCACGTCTTCATGGTTTCAGGAACCTCCTCTGGGAGGAATTCTTCCTCGCAATCCAGCCACCGTAGGGGTGAAGGTTGCTTCCGGCGCCCTCCTTGAGGGACGTGCTTGATATGACCAAGGGCTGGGTCTGGGAGATGT
Organism: Naja naja; assembly: GCA_009733165.1. Lineage (NCBI taxonomy): Eukaryota > Metazoa > Chordata > Lepidosauria > Squamata > Elapidae > Naja > Naja naja. The sequence continues at coordinate 15,685,353 of CM019159.1, read as the reverse complement.
GGAGGGTGTAAAGGTCTAGGGATGGAAGAGGTTGGGAGGCGGGTAGGGTCCGGAAGTGAACTGATTCCTCGAAGCCTTGGTATTTTTGGATCTGTTTTTCCAGCTTCTGGCGCCTGGATGCATCCTTTGAGCGCCTTAGATAGGCCTTTAGGCCTATCAGATTTGTCTGGGCCACGGTTTTGTCCACCCCTACTTGCCATTTCCTGTCTCAGAAAACTGATATAATAATAGAATAAGATTGGCAGCTGCCTGGACGGTTGGCACGTCCGTCCCCGCTCCAGCAGCTGGGCCAGGCACCCCAAAAGACACTCCCCTTTGAAATTGTATAGAGGTTCTGAATGAAGCAATATGTACAATTATTGCTATTATTCAGAATGGTGAGACACCCACACTACAGATAGAAATAATTAGTGTGGATCAGGGTGAGAGAGAGAGAGAGCCTCAAAAAGGAAATCAATGCAAGCCAAATTGAGAACTCAGTTATAGGGCAGAATAGATTTTGGCCCTTGTCAACAGCTCCTGCAGGCCCAGGCCTGGGGATTAGTTGATAATATATTGCTGTGCTAATATATATAATAATTACCACAATATTTTGGCAGAAAAACACACCTGTGAGAGTGCCAACAATACAGAGCTCACTCAGACAAAAACAATGTTTTGCAGAGAGGGCAAGACTAACCCTGGTCCCTTATACAAAAGAGAGTCTGGGGGCAGAAGAACAGAAGGAATTAATCCTCTCACAGGAACTGGAACAAATCCAGGCAGGGCCCTCATGAAGCCTCGTGGGCACGCCTGAGCGAACGGAAGGGCGACTTGCAAGCCGCCACTTCCCCAAGGAGCAAAAACGGCGCCAA
>CM019159.1:15516108-15683499 GCA_009733165.1 Naja naja | reverse complement strand
GTTCATACAAACGATTTTATTATGATTGAAATAAAAACTATTGTTGACAATTTCCCTTGAAACTGAACTGAAAAAAAATGGAAAGTCAGGGAGGCTGGCTGCTGAAAGCCAAGACAGAATTATGTGATGAAAAACTGCCATTTCTCCCCACAACTCTCTCACCACCCATCAGAATCTCATCAAATTTTAATTTTCTTTTGGGAAAAATAATCAGAAGCCGTTTTGTTTCCAGGCAGCCTTAATGATTATGAATGATAAAAATGCAAGGAATTTTTCAGCACAGCACCAGTTCAAAGGATCAGCAGTAAGTATTAAAGACTTTACATAATATTTTACAATAATAAGATCTTGCTTAACAGCTGCAAGTAACAGGCTTGGGAAAACTGGCTTGTAAAACAAAGAAAACAAAAGTAAAAAAAAAAACCACGCGCATTTCATATTGAAAAGCATAAAAGCCAACAGATGGGAAAATTTCTCCTATCTATTCATAGTTAGTATTGTTCACTTCCATGCAAGTTTCATTAGCCTCCGGGTTTTATTTCTGTTTTCAAAATCGGAAACCATATCCAGATTTCAAGACTGCCAGTGCACAGGAATTCTAGGCTTGTGATTACATACTTCAGTTAGTTCATACAAAAAGTCTAAAGGCCACATGGCCCATTTATAAACACATTTCAGTAGGAGCTGCAAGGAAAACACTGCCACTAACAAGGAACAGAACAGCTCCAGCTGGCACTATTAAACAAGGAGAGAGTTGAAGAAGAAAAAAAACCTCTTACAAGCAATAGGCCTGCCTATTCAGCTGGCTCAAGTCTGAACCACTCACATAATTTCCAGAAGCTGAATCAATATTGCTGGGAATATCAATGGTCTCAATTAGGAAAAAGTGTGGGAAGCACCAGTTGCATCAATCAGTTGTAGGCAATCTTCAGTTTTCAGAACAAATGAGGTTTACTAAAACTCATCTTTTCTGTGCCTGTTTATTTTTAACAGCTTCAAATATTTTTCTCCCAGCAAAGTGTTAAAAATGGGCAAAGTTATAATCTTACTTATAATGCCCAGCATTCCATTATCCATTTGAATGATGGGAACTCAAAAACAGGAACAAGGTACCTTTTCATAGCTGTGGACTACACTTAATTGTTTAATATAGTGATTTTTATTAAAAATCACAATTACTAGACATAAAAACTAATACAGGTAATCTTTGAGTTATGAATGAAATGGAGCCTGCCAGTTACATTCATAACCCGAGGATTCGTTGGAGTGAATCACGTAAAATGAACGTCAAAAATCCCTTTCGGCCACACATTCATTAACCGACTGCACAGGTTGTTAAGCGAATGAGGTATCTCAGAGTGGGGAAGGTCATTGGGGGGGCTAGTGATAGAAGAGGATTCCCCCAACCCACTAAGGTAACTCACGCTCCCCACAATTGCTTCCCCCGCCAAACCTGCCATGCTGGATGGCGAGGGCTTGTAGGCTATTTTCAGGTTTGAAGTAAAATGTTAATGCATGGGTGTCAAACTCGCGGCGTCACACTGCCGTCACGTGACAGAGCTGGGGTGGGCGTGGCCTGTGTATGATGCATCTGGCCTGCGGGCCGCCAGTTTGACACTCTGCAAATGGGCAGCGTAAGTCGCACTGGAGGATAAGAAAACTATGTAAGAAATCCAAGACTTCTCTTCTGTCCCATGGGCACCCTAGATTAAGAAGGCATGAGATTTTTGGCACTCACACATATGGCGATACTAACACCACCCATTATAATAACACAAAGTTCTAGGGAAAGATTAGGAAAGAAAAAGGAGGAAAGTCAAACCTAGACAACTAAGCTGTGCAACATGCACACAGTATCTTACCTAAAACCTATTAGGAGAATGCAAGTGGTCCTTGACTTATGACCACAATTGTGCCCATATTTCTGTTGCTTAGTGAGATAGTTGTTAAGTAAACTTTTGCCCCATTTTACGACCTGTCTTGCCACAGTTGTTAAGTGAACCACAATGGTTGTTAGGTTAATAACACGGTTGTTAAGTGAATCTGGTTTCCCCATTGACTTTGCTTGTCAGAGAGTTGCAAAAGGGGATCACATGACCTGTTAGGACACTGCAACGGTCGTAAATATGAGTCAGTTGCCAAGCAACTGCATTTTGATCACGTGACCATGGGGATGTTCAGAGGTGGTATTCAGCCAGTTCTGACAGGTTCTGGAGAACCGGTAGCAGAAATTTTGAGTAGTTCAGAGAACCAGCAAATACCGCCTCTGACTGGCCCCGCCCCCATCTCTTCCCTGCTTCCCAAGTCCCAGCTGATTGGCTGGGTCTTCTTTTGTTGCCCTGCACAGGAGAACGGAGCTGGAAAGCTGGAAATGCAGAAAATCTTTTTAGAAATCATACCATCAAATTCATCAGAACAGATTTAGAGGTGTGCCACTAAAAAAGGAAACTGGGGGGTGGGGAATGCTCTTCCTGCTTTAAAAGGGCAGCTTTGAAAGTAAAAACAGGCCAGCCACCATTTTCCATACTTTAAACTGCAGGAGGTTCCCATGACTTGACAACCAAGATGACAGGCATTATAAATAAGATAAATCACTTTCCGTCTCACACCCCCTCAAGCTACGCTTTTCATATGCACAAAGAAGCTATGTGAAAAAAGGGACAGGAAAAAAAATCAATTCTGAGCAAACAGAGAAGGTGGAACACTCGACCCTTTTTAAAAGAGAGACTTTTCTTATGACATTAATGTTGATGAAATAAATTAGTAAAATTAATACAGGTCTTGGCATGCCTTTATCCTTCAGTACAAGACACATTGATTAACCTCCCTGTAATTTAATTTTCAATCACCAACAATATTAATATACTCAAGACTCACTACAGGTTGGTTTATTAAAATAAGAAATCTCTTAATGCTTCTTTTGCTCCCAATGAGCTTGCTATGAATTTTAAAATACGTTTTTGCTGCAATAATAAAGGCCCAGTTTCTTTAATTATAACACTGATTTTCATTGGACTTATTTATATTTCAATCCTTCACTGAGCTAAAAGAAGTGCAAAAGCTGATCTTTGGGAAAGCAAGGAGGGTAATGACCCTTTGTAAAATCATTTGACTATTGTATATTGTACTGCTTCTTTCTGGGTGTGTATGGTCTTTGCTTTTATTTTATTGTTTAATTCTATTTATCTTGTGTTGTTAAAGTTTCAAAGTCTTAAGGGCCCAGGGTCGTGTGAAGACAAATAGCCCTTAATTGTAACTAACCAAACTAAGTCATTAAGCAAGTGAATGAGTGAGGAGAAGACATGGTGGCTCAGTGGCTAAGACGCTGAGCTTGTTGATCAGAAAGGTCGGCAGTTTGGCAGTTTGAATCCCTAGTGCAGCGTAATGGAGTGAGCTCCTGTTACTTGTCCCAGCTTCTGCCAACCCTAGCAGTTCGAACGCATGTAAAAAATGCAAGTACAAAAATAGGGACTACTTTGGTGGGAAGGTAACAGTGTTCTGTGCACCTTCAAGGCTTAGTCATGCCAGCCACTTGACCATGGAGACGTCTTCTGACAGTGCTGGCTCTTACCGTGTTTCCCCGAAAATAAGACCTACCCCGAAAATAAGACCTACCCCGAAAATAAGACCTAGTGTGTTTTTGGGAGCCAAAAAAATATAAGACAGTGTCTTATGTTAGGGGAAACACGGTATGCGATTTGTTCGTGGTTTCGTACATGAATAAATGTACATTGTTCTACATGAATATGGTGTTTTTTTCCATTAAATATATATATATATATATATATATATATATATATATATATATATATATATAAGACCTACCCCAAAAATAAGACCTAGTGTGTTTTTGGGAGCCAAAAAATATATAAGACAGTGTCTTATTTTCGGGGAAACACGGTAGGATTTGTAATGGAGATGAACACCGCCCCCTAGAGCCGGAAACGACTAGCACATATGTGCGAGGTGAACATTTACCTTTATCCCGATTAAGGGTCTAATATGTTGAAACAGAAGAGTTGGTTAAAAAGATAAGAACATGAAAAGGCTTTCCAAAACAAAGCTGTTCCACCAAGAGAAGATGTAGAAGATGTTAATTTTATGGAATTAAGGGAAAGTTTCTTAAAAATGAATGGATTCCTGACATGACACGACCAGCTCATAGACCAGAGAATTTACCAATACAAAAGGCTGGAACCTGCTTACCTTTCCTAAGCATCACACATAATAAGAGGTGAAGTTCCTTCTGCAAAAGTCCTAAGAAAAAGGATTACAGACCCCAAAAGCTTCTACTGGATAGCTTCCTCTTCTCTTCTTTATCAATCATAGGGACTAGCATAGATTTCTCTATTTCATTTGTCACCTCATCGCTCCTCTACACAGTTGGACATCCTGTGCAGGTAGTCCTCGACTTACAACCACAATTGAGCCCAAAATTTCTGTTGTTAAGTGAGACATTTAAGTGAGTTTTGCCCCATTTTATGACCTTTCTTGACTCAGTTGTTAAGCAAATCAGTGCAGCTGATAAGTTAGTAACCCGGTTCTTAAGTGAATTTGGCCTCCGCATTGACTTTGCTTCTCAGAAGGTCACAAATGACTTCGGGACACTGCATCATATGACCACGGGACACTGCAACCGTCATAAATATGAACCAGTTGCCAAGCATCTGAGTTTTGATCACATGAGCATGGGGGATGCTGCAAAGGTCGTAACGGTGAAAAAAAGGTCCTTTTTTCCATGCTGTTGTAACTTTGAACGGTTGCTAAATAAACTGTTGTAAGTCAAGGACTCCCCTGTATAGGCAATAGTTTCAAATCTGATTAGCTAGACTGCATGCAACTGAGTTACACTGAGTCAAACATAACCAAAAATGGGGAAGAGCAGCTACTCTGCAAATGGGCAGCGTAAGTCGCACTGGAGGATAAGAAAACTATGTAAGAAATCCAAGACTTCTCTTCTGTCCCATGGGCACCCTAGATTAAGAAGGCATGAGATTTTTGGCACTCACACATATGGCGATACTAACACCACCCATTATAATAACACAAAGTTCTAGGGAAAGATTAGGAAAGAAAAAGAAGGAAAGTCAAACCTAGACAACTAAGCTGTGCAACATGCACACAGTATCTTACCTAAAACCTATTAGGAGAATGCAAGTGGTCCTTGACTTACGACCACAATTGTGCCCATATTTCTGTTGCTTAGTGAGACAGTTGTTAAGTAAACTTTTGTCCCATTTTACGACCTGTCTTGCCACAGTTGTTAAGTGAACCACGACAGTTGTTAGGTTAATAACACTGTTGTTAGGTGAATCTGGTTTCCCCATTGACTTTGCTTGTCAGAGAGTTGCAAAAGGGGATCACATGACCTGTTAGGACACTGCAACGGTCGTAAATATGAGTCAGTTGCCAAGCAACTATGTTTTGATCACGTGACCATGGGGATGTTCAGAGGTGGTATTCAGCCAGTTCTGACAGGTTCTGGCGAACTGGTAGCGGAAATTTTGAGTAGTTCAGAGGAATGGCAAATACCACCTCTGACTGGCCCCGCCCCCATCTCTTCCCTGCCTCCCAAGTCCCAGCTGATTGGCTGGGTCTTCTTTTGTTGCCCTGCACAGGAGAATGGAGCTGGAAAGCAGGTTAGTGGGGTGGGGAGGGAATGGGATTTCGCAGTAACCTTCTCCCAGGAGTGGGGAGGGAATGGGGATTTTGCAGTATCCTTCTCTTATCATGCCCACCAAGCTATACCAACCAAGCCATGCCCACAGAACAGGTAGTAAAAAAAACTGAATACCACCACTGGGGATGTTGCAATGGTCGTAAGTGTGAAAAGCAGTCATAAGTCATTTTTTTCCAGTAACTTTGAACGGTCATTAAATGAACTGTTGTAAATTAAGGACTACCTATAGTACTAGGGTAAGGGACTATGAAGAGAATGGATGATATCTAGCTGCCAGCAGCCAGAAGACACACCAAAAAACGATGAAAACAAACACAGCATCTAAACAAAAATGACGGGCCTGAAGGAAGTCAGCCAGCATAAAGATATTGAGAGGATGATAAAAGAACCAACTAATATTTAATTTTTTATGTCAGTGAACCATATCATAGACTATTGGTGCTCATTAAACTCTAGAACAGAGGTTGTGTTTTCTCTAGTGATATTCATCACACAGAACAAACTCTCCATGAAGGTTGGGAAAAGATTTTTGCCATAAACTACACATTTATCAGTTTTTTAAGGATTTTACTCCAGTAAAATCTAGATTTTCTCCTTCAGCCCTAACAATAGCTTCTTAAACAGTGTACTGCATAAACTGTTTGTATCCATATGTTCATTACATTTATTATGCATATTTAATTATTTATTGTATCAATTAATTGGAACCAAAATTACATCCATAAACTAAATTAAATAGTCAATGTAACAATTAACTTTATTTTTAAGAAAGGAAAAGAAGTGGAAAGGAAAATGGGAAGGGAGACTGAAAATTTATCTCTGGTGCAAAATAATTGCAAAAAACATTGAGGTCCATCAATGACTTCACCACTAACAGTAATATACTATTACATCTTGTCCTGTTCCATTTTAATGTTTTAATTTTTTAATTCTGGTCTTTGACCATAAGAAATGATTGATTGAAACATCAACTAAATGCTAAAAAATCCCTTTTCTTGTCCATATTTTAACTTAAATTGCTTTGTTATTTCTTTCAAAAAATGATAAAGAAATTGCTACATATTGAATGGTTTCTTTGTTTGAAAAGATTCTTGAAGAACTTGGGGAAATTTTCTACCAATCTTTTACAATAAATCCAGTATCAGTTCATAGTCCATATATCCTAATGCATATGAATTGATTCAACAATTAAGAAACTGATTCTTTGTTAGTGTGGGCTGTTGGACTCACTGAAAAACTGGAGCATATATTTCATTACTTTGATGGTATTATACATGTTACAAATTGTACTTTAAAATAAGTAACACAACCAAGTTAGAAATAAACTTACAGTGGAGAATAAATTTCATTTGGTCACCTCTTATTAGCTGTATTGATATTTTCCATAATAGATTACCCTTGTTTGTAAAACTATTATCTTGGATCAATATACTAAATATGGAGGACTGCAGCATTTATATTCCTCAAGCTCATATAGATATTTACAATTGTTATATACTATATTTTTCTAACTTAGGCTGTGTAAAGAAATGAACATTCCTCTTTCTAATATTAAGAAAACCTGGCCTTATAAAAACGACAGAATGAAGGTTAACTGTGGCATACTAGGAGATCTGCAAAAAAAGCCTATTTGAGCCTATATGACCATGTTTTTATTTCTGCTTTTTTTTAATGCAAAGGAATAACAATAAAAAAGAAAATTCTTTCTGGAGCAGCTTCTGCAGTATTTGTCAGCACAAAGAGAAAAACAGAAACCGTGGCATTTCAATTTTTAAAAATTATCTTATGTCTTCCCACCAGCTACCTACACAGAGTCTATTTTGGTTTTCATGTACACATTATTAGTAAACATCCCAATTATATAAACGATTCATAGGAAGCCACCCAAGTATTTAGGCTCGGCATCGTTAGTTTACAAGGCTAAGTCATCCATGCAACAAATTCAAGTTCTTTGCTGGGACAAGAATATTTGCTCTTGCTTAAGATAATAGCTCCATTTCTTGTTATTGGAAATGTACTGTTGTGCAATAATATGATCCCCCTCTGAAGTCTTCCAAAAAAAGAATTGACATGGTCCTCGTGGCATTAAAGCTTTACTGAATTAAACTGACTCAATCATGATCAATCTCAAAAATAAATATTTACATGAGCTTACACAAAACTCCTCATTTCAGAAAGTCACGAATATCTTCCTCCCACTGAAAAATCGGAATCTCCATACTTTAGGGATATATTTCTTTTTTTCCTAGCATTTTTCCCCCAAGTGCACAATCTACTTCAGGGATGTCAAACTCGATTTCATTGAGGGCCACATCAGGGTTGTGTTTGACCTCAGGGGACGGGTGCATGGCCAGTCTCAACGTCACTCGTATTGGGGGTGTCTGTGGTGGCCTGAGCACTTTGCCAGCAAAAAATGGCTCCCAAGCTCCGTTTTCGGCTGTGACAGTTTCCTGCAACCCTCTGCCAGTGAAATGGAGCTCGGAAGGGCTGCATGTTCTGTTTTCACTGGCAGAGGCACCACAGGGTGGTCCTTCACTATTTCCAGCGGCCCTGGGGGCCAGATCTAAGTATCCGGCAGGCCAGATCCACCCCCTGTGCCTTAAGTTTGATACCCTGGTCTACTTTTTTTTAATCAGTTGAATATTGATTCATTGGTTGTGAAAGGAATTGACCAACCAACTTGTTGCCTGAGCCTGATGTTATGAGTTGAGAGACAGGAACTGGCCCAAAGTCACCCAGCCAGTTTTCATGCCTAAAGCAGGATTAGAACCCACAAACGCTTGGTTTCTGGACCAACACCTTAACCTGTCATTATCCTTAAATTGTTCCCTTCCCCAATTTCAAAACATGAGACAAATCCTTACATATGCAACAATTTAATACAGTTATATTCAGCACTAAAATAAATGTTTCGGCTTTTTAAGATGTTTTTTCTGAGCTTACATGTGTGTGCTGGATTCTTAAGAATTTGTATAATTCATAATCCATGAATTAGGATGAATGTTGAAGATTAACAAATTCTATTTGCCCTCCCCCCACCCCACCCCCAAGATAACAGCTAGGCCTGTAGAAGTCTATGCTTTATCAGAATTAGAAGGGCACTATCACTAGTTGGCTCTTGGATTTCAGCAGTCATTCCCACAGCTATTATGCTCCCTGAGTCAAGCCAAGAAAAATCATTTACCTTTTACAGATAACAGCATGCTCTGCTATATTAACCATAGGAAGCACAGAGTTATATTGGAGTCACTGAATCACATGCCAGTATCTCACTTTGCCACTGCTGGGCAAGCCAAATGAATGCCAACACTTAGAAATACCTAGATAAGTCATTGGGCATATGATTTAGACAAGACACAAGGCATGCCAGGCTCATTTAAAAAGGATTTGCAAACAGCAGTTGCATATTAAATATCTTAAGTTCACAAAGAAATGTATCTGAAAAATTGGCACATGCCTGGTGGCCTTAGAATATGCTGCACTATCATTCTTACCATCTTCAATTTGGCCAGATGTCTAATATATTCTAGAGGGTATCATATTGGTGGTGATTCCTTCAAAATAAAAGAATAGTGAGTTTGTGTAAATCACACATACCACCATTCCTGCCACCTTAAAACCATCTGCATGCCTTTCTGTGGAAAACTTATGAGGAGAAAGCCACCAGAAGGTTTAGGAGATAAGAGATCTACAGATTAACCCAAAACAACCCAAAGCCCTGGGAAACCTTTCTTCCTACAGAGGACCTCCTAAAACTAATACCAAGAATCAAGACAAAGATTTGGCTGGTCCAGCATCCTGTTCCCAGCCAATAGCAAATTCTTATCTGGGGGTGCAGATAACTAACCATCTGAACTGGTCTCTCCACATGTCATCCTTAGTGAAACGTGCAAACCAGCATCTGCATTTCCTGCGTCAGATGAGGAGAGCACATCTTTCTCCTTCTGTCCTGGCCACTTTTTACAGAGGCACAATTGAGAGCATTTTTTTTTAATTACATTTATATGCCGCCCTTCTCCGAAGACTCAGGGTGGCTTACAATTTTTGGAACACAACCCAATGTGCTCAGCAATAGCCTTCATTCCATTGTATATGCCTGCTTATTACTAAGCGGCATTTTTACAAGGTCAGCTAATTGCCCCCAACAATCTTGGGTCCTCAATTTACCTACCCCGAGAGGATGGAAGGCTGAGTCAACCTTGAGCCTGGTGGGATTCGAGCCTACAGTAATTGTAGACAGCTGGATCTTAAGAGCAGGCATTTAACAGCCTGAGCCACCAAGGACTCTTGTTTAACAAACTGCATCACTGTTTGGTTTGGTGGCAGCAGTGCCTCAGATAGAAAGGCCACACAGAGAGTGGTAAGGACAACAGAGAAGATTATAAGAAGCTCGCTCCCCGTCATTCAGGATACTGCTTCCCTTGAGCTGCGGGCACTCAGGGGTGCTCCCCTGTCCCTGAGATGGCCTGCCGTATTGTCAAAGCCCCTCCTTGATGACGGATCTTTTATTCCCGAGAGGGGGCATAGCATGACCATGGGTTTTAAATTACGCTTAATTCGGAAGGGGTTTTTTAAAAATTTTAATTGGTCGTCTTAAGGGGTTAGGGAGGGGGGTGGAGGGTCTTCCTGCAGCCCGGTGTGTGGTGGTGGGGGTTGGGGGTGGGCCCCCGGGGTGCGAGGTGGGGACCGCGATTCCCAGGGTGGTTGGGATTGGCAGGAGACGTCGAGGCATAGGGCCATATCATGTGCGGGAGCTGCACCCGCCATCTCTGTGGTGGCCCGACCCTATGGCCTCCTCCCTAGGGGCATCGAACCAGGCCCCCTGGGCTTAGGTTGGTGTATTTTAATGCCAGGTCCGTGGCTAATAAGTCCTCCCTCCTCCGCGAGATCATTGAGGAGGAGGCTGCGGACCTGGCTTGTATCACCGAAACCTGGTTGGGCCTGGAGGGAGGTGTCCCTCTGGTTGATCTGTGCCCTCCAGGTTTCTCGGGTTCTGCACCGCCACGGGCCCAGGGAAGGGGTGGTGGGGTGGCTGTGGTTATTCGGGAGACCCTGTTTCCAAGGGAGGTTGCTGTTCCAGAGATAGGCGGGAGTGAGACCCTCCTCTTGAGGTGGGGGCCTAATGGTCGGGTGGGCTTGCTGCTCGCATACCTTTCCCCCAGCTGTGTGACAGCGGCCCTGCCTGGGCTTCTCGATCTCCTCTCGGGGGTGGCGGTGGAGTTCCCGGCCTTATGGTCCTGAGGGACTTCAATCTGCCTTCCCTGGGGAGGCGGGCTTGGCCCAGGAATTCATTGCTTCTATGGAAGCCATGGGCCTGACCCAATTGATTCAAGGCCCGACTCATGAGGGGGGAAATACTCTTGACCTAGTTTTTGTCTCTGAACAGTGGCGTAGTGACAGAGGGCAAGCCACTTTTACAGCGTTGCCCGTTCCATGGTCTGATCACTATCTCCTATGGCTGGTCTTCCAACAGGCTGCCCCCCACTGCTGGGATGAGGAGCCACTTAGATGGTTCCGCCCCAGACGCCTGATGGACCCTAAGAGGTTCCAGGCGGAACTGGGGTCCTTTCCCTCTTCCCTTGCCCACAGCTCTGCCGAGGATCTGGCGGCCGCCAACAGGCTGCGGATGCCCTCGACAGGGTTGTCCCCATGCGTCCCCTCACACGCCATGGATCCCGGATGGCTCCTTGGTATACTGAGGAGCTCTGGGAGTCAAAGGGGTTTAGAGAGCAGGTGGAGGTCTACCCGCTCCCAATCCGATCGAGCCCAGCTAAGAGCCCATATTAGGACTTACCTGGTAGCTATGAGAGCGGTGAGAAGGTCCTATCTCTCCGCCCTCATAGCGCATGAGATAACCCCAGCCACCCTGTTTCGGGCTACCTGCGCTCTCCTTCGTATGGTTGAGGGGGCGGACCCATTGCGGGGAAGGGCTGAGGAGTTTGGTCAATATCTGTCAGATAAGGTCGCTCGGATTCGGGGCGGGTTGTCCTCTGATTTGCAGTGGTCTGAGGAACAGGATACAAGCAGTCTGGCCAGTGTGATCTGGGATGAGTTCGATCCTGTTTCCAAGGATGAAGTGGACAGGATTGTGCGGCGCCTGAGTTCCACCACATGTTTGTTGGACCCGTGTCCTTCCTGGTTGGCTTATGCCGCCAGGGAGGCCCCCGGTTGGCTCCGGCAGTTGTCAACGCTTCGTTAAGGGAGGGTGTTTTTCCCTCCACCTTGAAGGAGGCAGTGGTGAGACCCCTCCTGAAGAAGCCTGCCCTGGACCCGACCGTGTTAGACAACTTTCATCCAGTCTCCAACCTTCGCTTTTTGGCGAAGGTTGTTGAGAGTGTGGTGGCTCATCAGTTTCCACTTTTCCTGGACGAAGCGGACTACCTGGATCCGTATCAATCGGGCTTCCGACCCGGTTACAGCACGGAGATGGCATTGGTCGCTGATGGATGATCTCTGGAGGGCTCGGGACAGGGGTTTTCCTCTGTCCTGGTCCTATTAGACCTCTCAGGCTTTTGATACCATCGACCATGGTATCCTTTGCGGCTCGGGGTTGGGAGTGGGGGCACTGTTCTCCAGTGGTTCACCTCCTACCTCTCGGGCGGTCTCAATCGGTGTTGGCGGGGGTTGAGGTCACCCCAGGGTGCTCTCTTGTGGGGTCTCAGGGTCGGTCCTCTCCCTCTTCTATTTAACATCTACATGAAGATCATCCGGGTGAGCTGCGGATGATACCCAGCTGTACATTTCCACCCCAAACCAGATCAGTGATGCCCTCTCCCTGATGACCCGATGTTTGGATGCGGTACGGATTTGGATGAGCAGGAACATGCTTGACTCAACCCGGCCAAGACTGAGTGGCTGTGCATACCGGCATCTCGCCCAGCCAGGAATATCCATCTTTGGCCATAGGGGAGAGGTGTTGCCCCTGTGGATAGGGCGGAATCTGGGGGTCCTCCTGGATGCACGGCCCGTTGGAGGAGCAGGTGGGGCCGCTGGCAGGGGATCTTTGCCCAGCTCCGCCTTGTTCATCAGCTCCGCCCATTTCTGGACCGAGATGCCCTGTGCACAGTCACTCACACCCTTGTTACCTCTAGACTCGACTACTGCAACGCTCTCTATTTAGGACTGCCCTTGCATACCATCCGTGCATTGCACTGCCTGCATTGGTTGCCGGTTGCACTCCGGGTGAGATTCAAGGTTCTGGTTTTAACATTCAAAGTCCTACACAACATGGGTCCTCAATATTTAAGGGAGTGTCTTCTGCCAATATTGAGTGCCGGCCGCCCTGTGCGAGCACATAGGCAAGGACTCCTCGGGTTCCTGTCGGCAGGCCAATGCCAGCTGGTGGTCCCCCGACGACGAGCCTATTCTGTCGCAGCCCCTGACCTCTGGAACCAACTGCCCTTGGGGCTCCGCCTGGCCCCTGACCTCCGCACCTTCCGCCATGATTTAAAAACCTGGTTGTTTGACCAACCCGGGCTGTGACCTCCTGGGGATAGGTTTCTTAATTTTAACTATTGTAAATTTTAGTTTTTGTAATTTTTGGGCTTGTAAAATTAGTTTAATCTTTTTAAGTATTTATTGTTCCTGTTTTTCGTTGTGAGCCGCCCCGAGTCTTCGGAGATGGGGCGGCATACAAGTTCAAAAAATAAATAAATAATAAATATAAGTGCTATGTGCTTAGAGCTCAAAGCATTGTTAAAGACCCCCCACGCACACTTTACGGTCTGTTTCTGTTGCTCCCCTCTGGGAGGAGGTTTCGAAGTAGTTCTAGCAGGACTACCAGATTCTGTAACAGCTTTGTTCCCTATGCCACCCATCTGGTAAACTTCCAAGATCTTTTTTTTTTTGCCATGTATCTCTGTGTCATATATTATATGTGGTATATGCATAATTTGTATCTATCTATCTATCTATCTATCTATCTATCTATCTATCTAGTCATGCTTATGTAGTATATATTGGAGGTGGTGACTCTTTGAGAACTGTGTGCAATGAAATTTCATTTTAATGTATGCCAGTTAATATACATTCAAAGTGACAATAAAGTTATTATTCTATTCTATTATTATTTAGAACAAATGCAGTGTCCCTTTTACATTCAGGGTCTACTACCACTGGTATTCAGAAACAGTAACTTTTACTATATGCTTTTTACCTTTATTTTTAGCTGTAAAGGTCATGCAAAATAACACACAGGTTCTAAATTTAAGAACATCAAAACAGCAATAATGGGTCAGATGAAAGGGCTTCTTTCCATCCTGGCCTTGTAATGCCATAAGCAGGATGACAGCAACTCATGCAAATGTCATTTTAATTAGCATAGCTATTACTAAAAATGCTTTCTGTTTCATCTAGGTTAAAGCAGTATTAAAATGTGCTTTTCACAAGCCAGCAAAATGATGAATATCAAGATCTTTCACTCCCAAGCAAACCAGGCTAGGCAGATGGGGGAATTCCCCTCTTTAAACAAATGTGTATAAAGCACTTGAATATATAGGCGTATAGGTGTGTATGCATGCCTGTCAGAAACAACACTCCCAAAAGTACCCAGAGCAAAATAAATAAATAATATTGGTATGAATTTATAGCTAACTAAAATTATTTAATTGACTAATTGTTAGTAAAACAGGGGCACCCTCGGCATATATCAATCAACCTCACTCTTTAAAAAAATCATTGTATTTATTTATTACCGTGTTTCCCCGAAAATAAGACACTGTCTTATATTTTTTTGGCTCCCAAAAACACACTAGGTCTTATTTTCGGGGTAGGTCTTATATATTTATGGTGCCAAATAGTGGGTGTGAGTGTGTAGGGGGGGTGTTTCGGGTGCATGGTTGCTCCCTGAAAAGTCTTCCTGGAACTGGAGATTTACACTAGGTCTTATTTTTGGGGTAGGTCTTATATTAGGGCAGGTTTAGAAAATAGTGCTAGGTCTTACTTTCGGGGTAGGTCTTATTTTCGGGGAAACACGGTAGCTTATAATATATAATACAAAAATACAAAAGAAAATAGTAGGAAAATAGGAGAGGAAAAAGGGAAGGTAGGGCAAGGGGAAAAAAGAAAGAAAGGGCGCTGACTTTCAACTCCCTTTGGTGCAATAGAATAAGATAATAACAACAAAGCTCAACTTTTTACTTTTACATAATAATATAAACTAGCCATTTCTGTAACAACAAACCTATGTAATCCATAAAACCCAAAATCAAAGTTTCATTTTTTTCCACCTCAAGCACAAAGTCTAGAAGCGATTTCTAAGTAGTCATCCACCCTCACTCTCACACAGAAATTAATAAATCCAATTATAGAAGGATTAACTTAGTAAAGTCACCATAAAACAGGTTCATAATAACTTTTCGCCAATCAAAAATGAAACACGGCACTCCTATCTACTCAGATATAAACAACACTGAATTCAATGCTTAATGTTTAAATCCTGATTAAATTAATTTTAGTGCTTAATGATCCCAACATCTGTCTAGGGATGTAGATAGATTGTGCATACTATGCTTCAGATCAGTGTCCATAAGTTTGCTTAAATACTTGCTTAATTAATTCAAGGGGACAGGCTTATTGTGTGTCCATATACTTCTTATATGAGCTAATAAGGTAACAGTAGTGTTCAGATGAAAAAAGAGTGAAAATTAAAATTAAAAACCCAATGCCAGCACAGCTCCAAAACAAGGCTAACTGAAGCAAGCAAGCAAGCAAGCAAAGCAAGCAAGGAACGTTCTACTTGGAAAACAGGCCCCAAGGGCGGGATGCAAAGAGCAAAACTCAGCTGGGTTGATTATTGTGACTTACACAGTCATGCCTATAGAAAGCAACATAAAATTGGTTTGCTATTGCTGTCTTCCAGGATATTTTGTTTTATTTTCCATTCTCTAGCCTATCAAGCATTCCCATTCAAGTACTAACTGATCCTGATGCTGTTTAACCTTTTGAGATCACTCAAGTTAAGCAAGGGGCAGATAAGAAGATTAATTCTTAACTCAGTTTGAATCTCTGCAATACACCCACCCCATCTCAACAACTGACTCTGGGCAGTGTATATCCTAAAATATAAAAACAATTTAAGCAATTTAAACAGTACAAAATAAATATATCAGCACTGAGTAAAAATGATGCTATGGGAATTAATACAGCCAGAAAGGAGGGCCCTTAATGTAATTGGGTCCCAGGCATTGGCATACAACCAAATCTCCACCCCCCGTGTGAAAGGCCAACAGGATTGGGGTCATCCTGATGTCTGAAGGGAGAATATTTCAGAGGGCAAGGACTGTGACAGAGAAGGCACATTTCCTGATTTCTGCCAGCCAACATTCCTTGGCTAATGGGCTTGCAACATGCCCAACCCCCAGCCTGAAGCCATATAAGGATTTAAAGGTAATAATCACCACTTTGAATTTTATCTGGAAGCACACTGGCTCATGAAGGAATGATGTTACATGTGTCAAATACCCCAAACCCTTTTACTACCTGTGTAGCCACATTCTGCACCAATGAAAATTCTGAATGCTCTTCAAGGGCAGGCCCATGTTCAGTGCATTGCAATAGTCCAGATGAGAGGTATTGAGGGCATGAGTGATTATGAGCAAATTTCCCAATCCAGGAATGTTGCAAAAAAAAAAACTGAAAAAGATTTTTTGCAACATTCCTCCTTAGTTTAAATTAAACAAACACTGAAATTAACTTTCAACATGGTCTTAGAAGTCTACACACAATGGTGAGTTTGAGTTATTAAAAAGTGACATCAGTGAATTACCAAAGACTTTCTAGATAGTAAAAGTGCAATTGCTATTTTTAAAAAAATGCTTTAGTGCATCACATTGTTTTCCATAATGGAAAACAGAAGGACTTTCTTGCTGATTGCTTTTTTTGTAACTGAAAGTATTAAGCAAATTCTGATAAAGCACCCTGCATGTGTATGTACACATGGGCACAACCCTGTGTACTATATTTGTATATCTTGGAGATAATTTATCATTCCCCTTCAGCAAGAAACTAGGAAAAACTGTGACCCAAACCCCTACTAATTTATCAAAATGGCATCACACTACAGACAGGTGTGATGGTGTGATGGAATGACCTTGGGAGATAAGGAAGAGATGCTGCGGAGGCAAGAATTGGATAAGAGAGGGCATAGCCCACAGCTGCATAATGGGCAGAGAAAGAGATTCAGAAAAGAATTTCCCTAACCTTTCGGGCTGTAAAACAGATGGTGGGAGATTTGCACTATCAGACTTACAAGATTCTGGTAGCCTTACAATAAAGTAGAATTAGCTCATCATGCAGTGTTTCCTGTCTGGTCGACCTGGGAAAATCTTGCAAGCCACCTCTTCACTCCCATCTTCCAATTATATTACAGATTTTTATTTATTTTATTTTATTTTACTTGGACTTGTATGCCGCCCCTCTCCAAAAGGACTCGGGGCGGCTCACAAATAAAAACACAGAACAATAAATAATTTAAAAGAAATTAAACCTAACAAGCCAAGCCAAATAAATGAAGATGGATATATTACAGTGCTAAGTTTGGGAAAGGTTGACATGGAACATAATGTGGGTGAAAGAAGGGTGACTCAGAACATGGAGATGAAACATCTGCTACAGAAAAAGCATAGGAAAGGGGAAAAAAAAATCCGAAAGTTCAGTATGTGGATGAAAAAAGGGTAAGTAGCAGTCTTCAGTTCAGAGTTGAAACACAAAACTCAGAGAAGGACTGAAAGAGTATCAAGGCAGCAATTCTAGTGGTAAAAATGACATTATTTTTTCATAAACCATCATTTGTGATAGTTCGTCAATGTGGCGACATGCGTTGGGTTCACACTGCTACATTCAATGTTTAGACAAGTTTGTCACTGAGAATATAGAAACAGACATATGTAAGTGAAAGAGACTGTATCCGCGACGATGATTGTGTAACAGTGATAAGAATTGGGTATGTCTATCTAAGGAAAAGAGATAGATGAGGCAAAGAAGAGGGGTAAATTTATCCTCCAAAGCACCTGAGTGAGGACGAGAAGCAATGGATGGAAACTAACCAAGGAGAGCCAACTTAGAACTAAGGAGAAATCTCCTGACAATGAGAACAATTAAGCGGCTTTGAGTGCATGGAGCTTCCAAGATCTGGGACTTTAACTGGATGGGTGGCACTACCTTAGACAGGTCCTCGACTTGGGGATTCTCCTGGTCTTGTGACTTCTGCTCAAAGAGCAGGTGGCAGTCGCAGATGACTTGTGCTCCAGTTGCAGCCTTTCCTGGATCAGGAGTCCATGAGCTCAGTCACTCCAGCCCTGTTCAACTCACATTTGGGCTACTGCAATGCGTTCCATGTGGGGCTACTACCCTTGAAGAGCATTAGGAAGCTACAGCTGGCCCAGACTGGCAGTTCTGTGGTGGAGGCAGATCTTAGGGCTCCTGAAGTTGCCCATGTTATACCACTGTTTTGCACGCTGCACTGGTTGCCAGTTCACTTCCGGGTGAAGTTCAAGATGTTGGTTAACACCTTTAAAGCCCTGTATGGCATAGTTCCAGATTACTTGAGGAACCATCTCACCCTGATGGGACTCAACTGCCCCACCCACACCAGCAGATGGTGCATACCACAGATCCTGTCAGTCAAGGCATTTCAACTGGCGAGGTGCAGGAAAAGAGCATACTCTGATGTGGCTCTTGCCCTTTGAAGTATCTTACCCTCTCAGGTGAGATTGGCTCCCACCATTCTGACCTTCTGCAAGAGCCTTTAAGAGCTGGTTCTGCCAGTTGGCTTGAAGCCCCAATGGGAGAACATCACACTGGGGCATGGTTGATTGATTAAGAGCTAATCCCCCCTCTATTAGTTGTGAGTGTTCCATCACTGGAGCTTTTTAAGAAGAGATTGGACAGCCATTTATCTGAAATGATACAGGGTGTCCTGACAGAGCAGAGGGTTTGGACTGGAAAGTACATAAGGGGCAGTGTTGGTATCATGCTGGTCATGATAACTTGGCATAAGTATTATCATTTTGATAAAATCGGGGCTTGTTGAATGCAACCATGATTTCTGATGATCCTTCATCAAAGAATCTGGATCAAAATGTCCGCTTTCCCCAAAGAAGAAAATCAGAATAAGAGTTGAAAGGGACCTTGAAATTCTCCTAATCCAACTCCCTGCTCAGGCTATAATCTTATAACATTTCAGACAAATAGTTTTCCAATCTTTCTTAAGAACCTCCAGTGTTGGAGCACCCACAACTTCTGGAGGCAAATCGTTCCACTAATTAGTTGTTCTAACTATCAGAAACTTCTCCTTAGTTCCAGATTGATTCTCCCTTTGATTTAGTTTCCATCCATTGCTTTTTGTCTTGCCTTAAGGTGCTTTGGATTGGAAAATAGGCTTCCCCCCCTCTTCATTGTGACAGCCCTTTAGATGCTGGCACACTGCTATCATGCCAATACCTACTTGTTTCCATAAATTATATAATTATATTTATTGGTTTTGATACATTTGAAATAAAGCAGTAATACTATGAAGAATAACTTTTACTGTTATAACCATCCTGTGGTTAAAAATGTGGTAATAATTTCATATCTGAAAACTGCAATATACTAATAGTTTGTTTCGGAGAAGCCTGTGGTTGCATTTATCTCATTAGCATCTCAATCAGAAGGAACTGAATGCTACCCTGTAGTAAATTGCAATGCAGTAATACAATGAGGTGGTTGTCTTATTTAAAAGAAATCCCAAATCTCCATAGAGTAATTTGGTGCAATTAAGTTTTTGCTTTACTCAATACAAATTGCTCCTTGCACTAGAGCAATATAATACAATGTATGTGTTGTCTAAATAAAGAAAATCTGGTAATGCTCTATCCCAACAACTGCACTACTCAAACCTTGGACTGAATGTCCTAAGCCCCTCTCTTGCCTCTCTCCCCAAAAAACAGTAAGGGCATAGCCTAGTTCCCACCCACTGCAATTACAGGGCCATGATCAACAAGCCAATTTCTAATGCAGGAGATAGTTACTTTGGCCTTATTCTCTGCAGCTACAGACTTCAGGAGGTGAGCTATGTCCCACCCAAGTTTCTTCTGTGCACCACCAGAACACTGAGAAAAACACATGATAGTCAGGCAAGACTTGTGCCACATCAATTGCAGCTAAACCATTTTCTACTTCATTTGCTTTTATGCAAATCTAGCAAAAGCAGACGGTTGATTCTAATGCACAAAAAAGTCTGCATTTGATTTGCAAAACAAAAAAACAAAAACCCCAAAGGATGTCAAAGTCTATTTGTTTTTAACTTTAGAACATAAGCATTGTTCCAAAACATTCAAAACAGTATTAAGTAAAATGAAGAACACTTTGGTATCTCTGCATGCTTGTAAATCAGTGGTTTCATCTGATTCTTGGACCCCAATTCCTGGAATCAGAATTTTCACCTGGTTACGTGTAGGTCTTTTACCTGAGGCTTCTAGACATTGGATTGTAATTAAAAAAAAACTAAACAGATTTCACATGCCTGGAATTTATCCAAAAGCACAGTGGAAGAGGATCTAATCATTGATGCAATGCAAAACTATTTCAGAATAATTTACCTAAATTGTTCTTATTTGCAGGCTGTGTATTTAAAGCAAGCTTCTACCTATTTTTTTTGGCAACATTATCAAATGGAGAGATTAAAACAAGCCTAAAACAACATTGTCAAATGGAGAAATTAAAACAAAGTGAGAAGGAAGGGCTTACTATTTACAAGACTAGACTGTGTCTCTTTACATGTCTCTTTCTTTTGCCCAATACACAATATGTAGGCCTTGTAGCTATTAATAAAAATGCTAAACGGAAGGAGATATGGCAGCAGAAATTAAACAATTACATATTGTTTTGGCCACAATGGGACTCTAGGTTTAAAAGCACTTTTTTGAAAAGATTTTAGCACTTCTGGTTTCTTGGCACTGGTTTCCTACATCTCAAAAATTGGGGAAATATAACTGGATGCTAAGACCAACAATTGGGCTGTTACAACCAATAACACCATTTGCTAAAAGAAAAGGAAAAAAACCATGCCATACAGAACAGCTGTAGCTGATAAAACAACAGTTCTTCCCAGCCCCTATATTACAACACAGAACAAAAGAACAACAACACAGCAGGGTATCTTATAACACCATTTTGCTTTAGAAAGATAAATTATAAAATAAGAACACCCTGACTCCTTTTTTTTGAAAAGAACCCTGCAATTTTTTCTGGCCAAAGGTTGAATTTAATATTTGGGGAGGCAAGAATTACAGTGTGGGCAGGAACTGTGATAACTCTGCCAAATGCACAGTGGAAATTTGTGGGAGGGGGAAGTCTTTCTTTTTAAGGCTCAAAATGACACTGGACTGTCCATTTTCAGCAGAAAATAGTCAGAGGCGGCACTGGAAGCCTTTAAAAGGTTTGGAAACTATAAATGGCATTGGAATTATCAATTGAAGATCCTAATCTAGAATATATTTTTCTCTATTGGTTTAGACACTTATCTTTCCCGTCACTTTACTCTAAATTGACTTTCCATGATCACCCACAGGTATTCGTGTCTTAGCAGAAGAGACCAGCCCTGTCTCCTGTTTCATACTACATTTAATTATTTATGTACCCATTTATTAGTTATATTCATATGCAGAAAAACTCAAAGCAACAAACAAAATGAGGGCCATTAACGTCATTCCTCAAGCCCAGAGTTTCTTAAAATGGTCAGTATCAACCTCCGAGGGTCAATGGAAGTATGCAAGGGTCAAAAAATGCCTGGGGATTTGAAGGCGGCCAGTAAATGGCTGGGAGGGGGGTCAATAGAAACTTGATAATGATGGAAAGTCGATTGGGGTCAATTCATCTTAGGGCTCTCTGCACACTAGTCCCTAGGTCCGAAAGATGAGGTAGCTGGTAGTATCCAAATTTAGACAGTCACTCAAGAGCAAGAGCAGTCTTGAATTGTCTCTCTATCCTCCTCTTCTTCCACTCCTCCTCATTAGTTAAATAATATTATTTTCATATAATAAATTGAGGGTTGATGAAGAATCTGAAACTTTATAAAGGGGTTAATTAGCTGAAGAGTTTGGGGACCCCTGCTCTAGCCATAGTCCTTTCCAAAGTAATCCATAGGAGATGTAGCAAGGGGGGGAATGTATTTTGGCTGAAGCCCTCAAGAACTTTCCCCCATTGGGCTAAAGTTGAATCCTCTAGTCTCCATCCCCAAACAAAACATTATCCTCTTTCCTTCCATTGTGTTCTTCACTATTTAGCTTTATATTGAAAGCTTTTTCTACAAATTGAGATTCATGATTCAAATTTTATTTGTTAATAAAACTAAAAATAAATACTAATACACACACACACAAAACTAAGTAAATTACTAACAAATCCAGCAGTGCAACTTTCTCATTTTAATTGGGTATAACGATGGGTGACATCTGACCCATCAAATTAAAATTAAAATAGCACTGTTTGTTAACCAGCTTGTAGTGAATCTCCTATCTACCTACTTAAAATATTAGCTGCTTTGCAAACCTCATGTGAATTGTTCTGGCTCAGCCTTTAAGCTATTTTACACAAGAGAGATCACAACAAACCAATTTCTTGGCCTTCTTTGTTAAAGGAAGAGGAACATGGTGCAATATATTTGCACAAATGTAGCCACTGACATCACATACAATTCTCTAGGAGATATCTACCTCTGTGAAGATTAAATCTGATCCAGATAGGATCATTGTTAAGCAACGATCAATAAGAGAAGGTAAATAACCAAATGGGAGGGCAAGATAAACTTAAGGGTTCCTTCAGGGAGCAAAACATCATTTCTTCAGTTCACTGAAGATAACCTTGAAGTATAATTTTAGAGTACAGCCATTTATGGATGTTGTCTTCATTCAGTTGCTAAGTCATGTCTGATTCTTCATGACTCCATGAACAACACTCCACGAATGTATTGTTTTGGGACCTGCCTACCAGACATTTGGAAACTAGCCCTAATCAACAAATGAGTCCCAGCCACGAAAACCAACACTGGTCCCAAAACAACACATGACGCCACCACCAATCTCCCTCAGCAGACACAAACCCAAACCCATCCAATAGACGAAAGGCAACCACCATCCAGAAACCAGACCACGGCAGCATCACCAGCTTCTACACCCTCTGACCCCCAAACTAAGCAAACTGACACACGCCATGAACACATAACCAGACCCCAAACCCGGAGCCAAACCAAAGCCCGGAATGTTACATCACAGCCATCCACTCAGGATATCACATCACGGAACTCCACAAAACCTCAGGATGTTACAACACAGCCAACGACCCAGGAGATTACAGCACAAGACCCAGGATGTCACAACAATAGAACTCAGAAGGTCATCACACAGCCCATTACCCAGGTTGTTACAAAACAAAAAGCTGAGAGACACACAGCCAGTACCTCAGCCACACAATCTGCAAACATCAACTCCATCAACCAATCAAGAAGTAACAACACAGCCAACCAACCCGCTTACAACACAGCCAGCACACCACACCTCCCTACCAGTATTTATAGAGAGACGGCAGTTCCGATCACACTTTGCTCGCACAAGCACGAAGCCGAAAGCACCAGCCTGAGGATGGAGAGTGGGACCTCGTCGAAACGTCACCAAGACACTCTCAATCTTACACGGGAAAAGACCTGAACACACCAAGACCTGCGTATGTATGTATGTATGTATGTATGTATGTATGTTTTGGCAGAATCTAATCTGCCATCTTCAGGCTTGTGTACTGGGTTCTTTTTAATCATGTGTGTCAGATTAGATTCTGCCAAAATGTCACTATGACTTTAAAAGCACAACTATTAAGACGTGGGAAAATACCCGAAGAAACCTAAATATATATATATATATATATATATATATATATATATATATATATATATATATATATATATATATATATATATTTCATATATATATATATATATATATTATATATATTATATATTTCATATATATATATATATATATATATATATATATATATTATATATTTTATATATATAATATATATATATATATATATATACATATATATATATATATATATATATATATATATATATATATATATATAGGTCTTGGTGTATTCGGTCTTGTCCGTGTAAGATTGAGAATACCTTGGCAACGCTTTCGACGAAATCTCATCCGTCATCTTCAGGCTGGTGTCTTCAGCTTTGTTCTTCTGGGAGAAGTGCATGATCGTGGCTGTTTTTCCCTTTTAAACTCCAGAGTTGGCTGTGTTGTTACTTCTTGATTGGTTGATGGAGTTGATGTATGCAGATTGGATGGCTTTTTCCTGAGACCCTGTGTGGCTGAGGTGCTGGCTGTGTGTCTCTCAGCCTTTTGTGTTGTAACGACCTGGGTAATGGGCTGTGTGATGACCTTCTGAGTTCTATTGTTGTGACATCCTGGGTGTGGTGCTGTAGTCTCCTGGGTCGTTGTCTGTGTTGCAACCTCCTGATGTTTTGTGTTGTAATCTCCTGAGTTCTGTGATGTAGTATCCTGGGTGGAAGGCTGTGATGTGACATTCTGGGCCTTGGTTTGGCTCGAGTTTGAGGTCTGGCTATGTGTTTATAGCGTGTGTCAGTTTGCTTAGTTTGGGGGTCGGAGGGGGTGTAGCAGCTGGTGTTGCAGCCATGGTCTGGTTTCTGGATGGTGGTTGCCTTTCATCTGTGGCGGGCTTGGGTTTGAGTCTGGTGAAGGAGATTGGTGGTGGCATCATGTGTTATTTTGGGTCCGTGTTGGTTTTCGTGGCTGGGACTCGTTTGTTGATTAGGGCTAGTTTCCAGATGTCTGGTAGGCGAAGTATCATCCCGTTTATTCATGTTATGGGGTGTTTCTCTATTTCGATGGCTTCCCTAATTATTCTCTTGTTGAAGTGTTCAGTATTGGAGATAAGTTTGGATCCCTCAAAATCAATTTCATGTCCTGTGGCTTTAAGGTGCTGGAAAAGGGAGGAAGTTTTTCTTCTTTTCTGACTGCGTTCTTGTGTTCTGCGATGCGTGCATTTATTCTCCTGTTGGTTTGTCCAATGTATGTGGCTGGGCAAATTTTGCATGGTATTTATAAACTCCTTGGTTTTCTAGCTGGATCTTGTCTTTGGGGTTTCTTAAGATGTTGGCTATTTTTTGGTCAGTGCCAAAGGCTGTCCTGATATTGTGTTTGTGGAGAATTTTGCTGATTTTATCTGTGGTGCCTTTGATGTAAGGGAGGAGGCGATGCCATTGTCCTGTTCTGTGTCTTGGTTTTTGGGGAGTCCCCGGATTAGGTTGGTGATTGTGCTTCTTTGGAATCCATTGGACATTAATACGTTAGTGAGGGTGTGTAATTCTGTTCTCAAGTGGTCTTTGTCAGCTAGGCGTTTGGTTCTGGAGATGAGGGTCTTGGCTACGGAGTTGATCTGTGCAGGGTGGTGATGGGATTGTGCATTTAAGTAGCGGTTAGTGTGTGTCTTTTTCTGGTAGATGGTGTGTCCTAGGGAGCCATTGGGTTTTGTAAATTAGGATGTCCAGGAACGGAAGTTGGTTGTTGGTTTCTGTTTCCATGGTAAATTGTATTTTGGGGTGTAGGCTGTTGAGATGTGTGAGGAAGTTGTCCAGTTTTTCTTTCCGTGTGTCCAAATTGAAAGTGTCATCTACATATCTAAGCCAGAGTTTGGGTTTGTATTCGGATTTGTCTAGAGCATTGGTTTCAAAATGTTCCATGTATAGGTTAGCGATGACGGGTGAGAGGGTGATCCCATAGGTGCTCCTTCTATCTGTTTATATCTTTGTCCATTGTGGATGAAGTCCGTGTTGGAAAGGCAATGGTTGGTCAGATCTAGGATGTGCTTAGGGGGTTGTATTTGTTTTGGATAGCTGTCAAGGCTTCTTTAATAGGTACTTGAGTGAAGAGGGATATGACATCAAAGCTCACAAGTAGGTGCTGGGTTGTAGGTTTTGTTTCTTTATTGTTTCTATGAAGTGGAAAGAGTTTTATGTGTGAGGTGATGGATTCTGTGTAGGGCTGGAGTTGTTTGGCGAGAAATTTGGCAAGGTTCTGTAGAGGTGAGCCTATGGAGCTGACTATGGGTCTGTGTTCCTTCTTTGTGTATCTTGGGGAGGCCATAGAGCTTAGGGCATCTAGATGATTTTTCTCTGGGGATGATTGTTGGATCTCTTCACTGATGGCGAGGCTTTTATTTTGGATTTGGTGGTTTTCTCCAGATAGGTGGTGGGGTCTGTGTTTAGAGGTTTGTAAGCGGGGTCTTGGAGTAGGTTGGATAGTTTGGATTGGTAGTCATACATCAACTCCATCAACCAATCGTAACAACACAGCCTGAAGACAGGATATTTCTCAATCTTCCAAGCGGGACAAGACCCGAATACACCAAGACCCACATACCTTTACCCGTGAAAATCTATGAAAACAAATATATATATTTCATTTTATATATATATATATTTTCATTACTTAATCCCTACAATTTCAGGTGATTATCTCTAAACCATCAATCTAAACACATGGATGGAGCTTTTGTTTCATCCAATTTGACCCAAAATACTATGCCTCTCAATGAAACAGATTCATGCCTTTTAATGGACAGATGTCCAGCATTGGGTTGTAGAAATTTAAGTTATTTACATACTTAGAAGTCTACCCATAATTGCAAATAGCTCAAAGGAGAACAAACTGCTTTTATACTACTTAATACAAGGAGGCAACATGTCACGAAGGAATTGGAACGAGATTTAATCAAATAGTTCAATCAGCAGCCTCCCTGAAAGAACAAGAAAATCTAATCCACTTCTAATACTTGTAGCACAAAAAGAAAGCCTATCTAACTGAATGCAACTCATCAAAATTAACATTGTCCAGAAAAGCTACTGAAGATACAACAGCCCTGGTGGTGCAGTGGCTAGAATGCAATACTGCAAGCTAACTTGCTGCTCACTCCAGGTGTTCAATTCTGACCGGCTCAAAGTTAATCCTAACCCTTCCATCCTTCTGAGGTTGGTAAAATAAGGATCCAAATTGTTGGGGGCAATATGCTGACTCTGTAAACCACTTAGAGGGCTGTAAAGCACTATGAAGCGGTTTTTATAAGTACTAGTGCTATTGCTACAAAGGAACTGAGAGTCTGGGTGCTGGGCTTATTTTTATTTTATTTATTATCCCATCTTTATTATTTTATAAATAAAAGATGAACTAAGATATCTTCCTCCTCCTATTTTCCCCACAACAAACAATACTGTCAGATGGGCTGGCCTGAGACATGATGAGCCAAAATTCATCTGGACTGACCAGTCACACATCATGCAGAGTCACAGAAAAATGGTTAAATGTTGCCCTCAATTTTATGTGAGGCCGTCTTTCATAATAAAATGGAAAGAGTATTGGTGATGTGCAAAAGAATGCTTCTACAACTGATGTGATTACCCAGGGTGTAAAGTGGTTGTAGGACTTGCTTCTTTATCAGCTGCCAATACATTCATTTCATTGTGATAGCATATACAGATGCAACAGCCATTTAAATTTACAATGGGTCCAAAAGATTGTGTTTTATGTAACAGAAGAGCAGTCTGGCCTCAATTAGGTTTTGTGAGAAATGGACACATCTCTTTTTTCATTTTGAAAAATAAGTGTGGGTCATCTTTTAATAACCTCTTCTCTAAATGTCTAGGGTGATTCTTAGTCATCCAGGTCATGGTTGTCCCAAAGGTGCTTTTTCAAGAGGCAACTGGACTTCCTTGCTTTTCTTTGGAGACATTTTTTTTCTTTGAAGAGCAGAAGAAGCTTCTTGGATGAGAAGCAAGACGTCTTCAAAGAAAAATAAGAAAGTTCAGGTACTGGGATTCAAACATGGAACTTACTGCATGCAGTTCACATATGGCAAGATACTTTCCTTCCTTCATTTCTCTTTCTCAATTCACTATTCTTGATCCATGGTATAGATATGCTAATCTAAAATAACTGACATAATAATGGTTTGAAACAAGGTGACTTCATGAAGAACAAGGGGAGAACTCCTGGCTGCTTCATTCCTCTCAACTGCTCTGTTAACTTTGAAACAAAAACAGAGCAGAGGTGGTATTCAGCACGTTCTGACCAGTTCTGGAGAACCGGTAGCAGAAATTTGGAGTAGTTCAGAGAACTAGGAAATACCACCTCTGACTGGCCCCGCCCCCATCTATTCTCTGCCTCCTGAGTCCCAGCTGATCATCTGGGTCTCCTTTGGTTGCCCTGCACAGGAGAATGGAGCTGGAAAGCAGGTTAGTGGGGTGGGGAGGGAATGGGGATTTTGCAGTAATCTTCCCCTGGAGTGAGGAAGGAATGGGGATTTTACAATATCCTTCCCCTGCCATGCCCACCAAGCCATGCCCACCAAGCCACACCACGCCTACCAAGCCACGCCCACAGAACCAGTAGTAAAAAAAATTGAATCCCACCACTGAAACAGAGCATCTGGATTTTTACTGTCACAAGCCTGCAATATCTCAGGAGGCATCAATAAAGACAGAATTCAACAATCCCCACCACTACCACCAAACCCTTAAGTCCTGCAACAGTCAATATCTCTTTGATTGGATCAGGTTACAGTTTCTCTCCTTTGTTCTGCATGTATCTCTACCGGCTCTTATGCAAGTGTCCATTTCTCCTTGACTTCTAACAAGAGTAAAAGCTCAAAAGCAAGTACATCAAGGAATGCTAACAGCAGCAAGAAACCTCACATGATGAGGCCTGTGAAAGACAAGAGTCAGGGTAAACAAACAAGTGAGAGGCAGCCCAGACTTCCAGGCCAGCTTCATCCAGGTTTCTTCATGTTTTTTGTACACAGCCAGAGTTTTAGACCATCCTTCAATCAACCTCCCAGATTCTCTCCCAATTTATAGCCCAAGAAGAATCTATGTGATGGGAATCGTAGATGCTTCACATTGGATAGAGATACATGCACAATACCATTATATTACTACACAATAATGAAGGTTGAGGTTATTCTGCAGAATCAACATGTCTCTAAGATACAGAATCACCTGACACTGGAAGAAAATCTTTGCCAGGACAGTCCTTAACAATTTGAGAGCAAATCCACCAGGACTTCAGAGTTACATAATGTTTGCATGGCAATGATCCTTTTTGATCTTTGAAGGGCATGCAAGGGGTATTCCAAATAGCGGGTACAAGGAAAATAAAAGTTCATTTTGACTCTATTTATTGTTACACTGAATTACAGTGAAATACACAAATCTAACAAAGCTGCTCCTCCCACCTTCAAGCCCGCCTATGGATTCACAGAAGCAACTGGTGGCCAGAACATTGAACATGATAGAGTTTTGGCCCAATTTCTTTGTTACATTTATATCCCACCCACTCCTCCCATTCGATCTCCATCAAAGGGTTTTTCCTCTGTTCTTCTTCATCTTTCCCTGCTAAAGAGATGCATAAGACATGTGATGTGAAACAAGCAAGCAGGTTCTTCTCAATGGATCTGCTGCCCAACGTGAAGTATGAGTTCAAAGGAATTTATTTGCTTCTTTTAACAGGCTAAAACTTCACTTCTTCTTACTACCTGAACAAAAGTATATGACAATATTTCATTTTATCCGTACAGTTGAATGATGAAAAAATCTAATTTTGGTTTCATAGGCCTTCCACACTGTAAACAACCTGCTTATCTCCCTAAATGCTTTTTTAAAAAGCAAAGCATAGATAAGGGTGGGTGATGATTCTGAGTTTGACAAGAAGTTGCTGCAGACAGTGGTTATTATGGAAATTATTACCATCAACACTTAATGGAAATCTGTTAAGAATATTATGCTAATCTCTAAAGTGCATTAAGCACATCATTACACTAGTCTAAGAAAAAGACATTACAGATGATGTCATCCATTGCTACTACAAAGTTAAAATAAAATTCTCTCCAGCAATGTAAAAGAAATGGATTGTTTTGCTTATAATCATACAAATACATTCAACAAGAGTAATAAGTCAGATAGAGATTAATAATACGCATTGATTGCATTATTATTCCACCTTGCTTCCAAGGAGACTAAAACATTAGAGCAACAATAAAATAAGTTTGGCAGACCAATACCACATCTGTCTAACATCACTCATTCCTCTTCTGATCTGAGCTGGGTTTGCACCAGAAGTTTTCCAAATAAACCAGAAAAATTCTGTTCTCAAGGGACAATGGCAGAAGAAGAAACAGATCCAAATACTACACCAACTCCCATAATCTGGTGACTTCCAGAAAAAACAACACTGGATTTATTTATCTACAGTTTGTGACTACTCTACATCTGGCCAAGTTAATCCAACACATTAAGAAACCACATGATGATTTGGGATGCTGTTTGAGCCAAGCCACTGAATCAGATCACTGGCCCATCAAACCAGTATTGCAAACACCTGGGCAATAGACTGTCAGGGTTTCCCACTCTAATTTTTCCTTCTATCTTGAGATGCTGACGATTGAACTTCAATTTCTGTCCATGCAATGTTTGGTTTTTTTGTCCTGATGATAATAAAGTCCACCACATCTGCAAACTACAAAATATAATAATAATAATAATAATAATAATAATAATAATAATATTAGACTTGTATGCCGCCCTCTCTCCCTAAGGACTCAGGGCGGCTAACAATAAAAACTCAGTACAAAAATTTACATTAAAAAGCAATTAAACAATTACAAGCCTAATAATAATAAAATAATAAAATTAAAATTAATTAAACTAACTCTAAAACAAGCCCTCCCCCCTCTTGGTCAGTCCAGACCGGCTTGTTGAAAGAGCCAGGTCTTCAGGTCACGGCGGAAGGAACGGAGATCGGGGGCCAAATGAAGGCCCAAGGGGAGCTGGTTCCACAGGGTGGGTGCTCCCACAGAGAAGGCCCTACCCCTGGGCACCGCCAATCGACAGTGTCCAATCGACGGTACCCCAAGGAGGCCCTGCCTGTGGGAGCATACTGGGAGATCGGAGCGTGATGCCGGCAGGAGACGTTCCCGCAGGTACCCCAGACCCAAGCCATGTAGGATGAAGAATGCTGCTCTGTTTACCATTGACATCAGAAGTCTCCAACTTTATTGTTAACAACCAGTTCTCGGGAACTGTCTCTCATGACTAAAAGAAAACAATTGCAATCCTCCACTTCATACCACTGGTTTCTGAAGCAAAAGTAAGACATCTACTAGTTCAAAGGTAGAGCCTAGCAATCTGCAGTATTCAAATCTGGAGCAAGCAAGAATGCTTCAGTTGTAGCATTTGGTGCCTTTGCTGTACCTGTAAGCAAATCCTTCTACGTTTAGGAAAATACACGTTGGAATTCAGGAGACAACAACAGGGAATGACATGTGATTGTATTGTGTCATGCTTCCATAAGATCTTTGAAAACACACACACATACCTGTGCCAGTCCAGAAAAAGGTGTGGCTTCTTTGAGGAGTTGCCAACACTTTGCCAGCACGTTTTAGCACCAAACACCGCACACACTATTTAAAGGTCAGGGAAATGGTTTAGATTGAGTCTCCAAAAGTTTCTATACACCATTTGGACATTGACTTGTATTCAACAGTTTAAAGGCTAGGTGCCTCGTTTCAAGGTGCAGCCACTTTGTTAGAGAAAGGCACTTCATATATACCCCAAGCGAGAATGTGAAAGCACAACACAACTCTACTAGCTAATAAACAAAATGTTGCTACCACATCTGCCAGCCATGGTGATCCTATCTTCCCCAACCAGGTTTGAAAAGCTTGAAAGTAACATGTACAGGTAAATCTTGATTTATGACCACAATTGAGCCCAACATTTGCACTGCTAATCAAGACAGTTGTTAAATGAGTTTTGCCCCATTTCGTGACCTTTCTTGCCAGAGTTGTTAAATGAATCACTGCTGTTAAGTTACTAACATTGTTGTTAAGTGAATCTGGCTTCCCCATTGACTTTGACTGTTAGAAACTCACAAGAGGGGATCACATGATCCCAGGACCCTGCAAACATCATAAACAAGTTTCTGAATTTTGATCACGTGACCATGGGGATGTTGCAACAGTTGTGTGAAAAATGGTCACAAGTCATTTTTTCAGTGTTGCTGTAACTTCAAATGAATAAATTAATGGTTGTAAGTTGAGGGTACTACAAATTATAACTGAAGACATGTTTCAGGGGGAGAAAACAAATAATGCATAGTTTGCTTCTCCCAGCAGTCAAGCTTAAGAAACAAACACTCAGAACTCCACTAATTCTACAACAAATGAAACTTTCACAAAATAGCCCACTCAAGAGCTCTATTTATTCACCAGTCCCAAGGACAATATTTAAAAGAAACTCACCTTTTCACACTTCTAGCCACATCTTCCCAAAAACCTTAATATTAACCTACGGGAAAGCAAGTCACAGCAACCAGGAGCATCTGGCTGACCTTGACTGATTTGATCCGATTAGTGCTTGGATAGGACACCACCAGGAAATCCTTCAGCTGTTAAGGAGACTGGCAAACCAAGCCCATACCTTAGGAGAAAGTGAATGACAAACTATTTCCATACTGTTGCCAAGAAAACTACCCTGATGCCTACCTATAATTATCGCAAGTTCGGGTCAAATCAGGGCATGAAAGCAAGGAAACAATTTCCCTCTATTGATGAAAGGATGCTGCAGAATGAGGAAGAGATGTAAGAAGAAGCAATTGTTTCAGGGACAAAAAGTTGCTTGCTTAAAGGACAGAGACAAGATTTTGTCCCTCAATATTTGGTGGGAGGGGTGGGGGTGGAGGAACAACAACCAAGAGAAGGAAGGTGGAGAATAAAATGAGTTGAAAAAAGGCCCCCAAAAGTACCATTTTCTCCCGAGGAATCCCTGCAATTTGCTACTGCTCAGCCTCCATTCCTTCCAGCAAAGGCATTCAGGATTTGGGGAGGATGGAGGGGTCCTCCTGTCCATGGGGGGCTTGTATCCTTACCATTTATATTGACTGTTTCCTAGCATGATTTGATTGCTTATTGTACCCTATGACTATTAAGTGTTGTGCCTTATGATTATTGATTCTTGACGAATGTATCTTTTCTTTTATGTACACTGAGAGCATATGCACCAAGACAAATTCCTTGTGTGTCCAACCACACTTGGCTAATAAAGAATTCTGTTCTCTTCTCTCTTCTCTCTTCCTATTCCTAATTCTAATTCTAATTTATTCTGAGAAGACCACCACACCAGATTATGGAGTGTGCTAAACAGGAGCCAGGGAACCTGAGAAACTTCAGAGGATCCTAAGTCACAGCTATGAACAAGCCCCAGAGGGAAAAGGTGCCCAAAACGTGAAGGGAACACCCTCCCAAAATTTAAAAAGATTACAGCAATTTCTTGGACGGGGCGGAGGTGGATTGGGGAGGGGGCGGCTTTCCAAAGTCCAACTCTCTCCAAGCAGAGAGCCCCCCCCAAAAAAAGGACCGACTGGGTCCAGTTTGGAGCAAAAGGGGACGCCGAGAGGATCGGCGACGAGACGGGACGGAGATGGAAGTCGAGGCTCCTTTCTCCATCGGGGAGTTGCGGCGGCGGGGGGGAGGTGGTGGCCGAGGCCCAAGCGACGGCGAAGGGAGCGAAGCTGGAAGGGAGAGGCAGGACGTGGTGCGGGGAAGGGGCTCCCGCGCTTTCCGTGGGCTACGAGGAGGAGGAAGGAGGCGGGCGGGCGGCAAGGAAGGGCGGGGGATGGCGGGACGGCTTTGTTCCTCACCCTGCACGGAATTCGGACCAAACTTTCATCCACGCTGCCAAGCCGGCGATGCCCTCGCTCAGCTCCCTTCTTCCACCGTCGCGATACCCGGAGCCTCGTTGCCGCAGCTTCTCCGGATTGCGCCACCGCTTTTCCGCCAAGCGCGGGAGCTTCGCTTCACCGCCAGTCCAAGAAGAGCCCCTTGGCTGGCAGCAGTAGCAGCAGCAGGTGCTCCGACCGCCAGGCACCCCCCTCTCCTCCCGCCCGCCTCAGAACCCCAGCCAAGGCCGGTGACGAGAGGCCTGCGCAGCCGCCGCTGCCGTCACCGCTCTCGCCTTCCTTCAATCATCGGCGCCGGCTGCATCCGAGGCCCGCAAAGGGACCGGCCTCCGACGCTCTCAGCTCCGCCTATTTCTATCTGATTGGCAAAGGCTTCGAGCCGGGAGCCGTCCGGGAGTCCCGGTGGGGTGGGACGGAGGAGAGACGGTTCTTTGGCCCGGCGGCCGTAAGGAGTTCTCTGAGGCCCGGCGGGCGGGCTTCATTTTGCCGCGCTCCCTTCAGGAGGTGGGCGCGGAGGAAGGAAGGGTTAATAATCGCGATTCGGCCGAACTCTTCAACGGGTTAATCAAATAAAATTATTTGCGTAGGAATAAAAATACATTGAAAGCATTTCACGCAGGCCGATTAAATAGGGAGTAGTAGCGCAGAATTTGCCCTCGCTGGTTTTCAAATAAACTCCACGGAGGACCCTACCGTCTTCTGAACAGAATTGGTTTGTTATCAATGTTTTGTTTTCGTTTTATTAACTTTAAAATGAGGCTTTCTCACTGCCTCCCATCCAAGTATAGGTAGTCCTAGACTTACAACAGTTCGTTTAGTGACCGTTCAAAGTTACACTGAAAAAAGTGACAATTTTTCTTACTTATGGCTGTTGTAATATCACGTGATTTACATTCGGATGCTTGGCAATTGACTCACATGTATGACAGTTGCGGTATCCCAGGGTCATGTGGTCCCTTCTTGACACCTTCTGTCAAACAAAGTCAACTGCATTCCTAATTTGACAACTGCAGTGATTCACTTAACAAATGTGGCAAAACTCACTTCAGGAATTTCTCACTTAACAACATAAATTTTGGAGTCAATTGTGGTTGCAAGTTGAGGACTACCTGTATTTGCTAGGGCCTTTAGGTTTAGGTTTTTATTCCCCCATTCATTGTCTAAATGTTAACACTGGAGATCAAACCAATTTCACAATGTAGGAATGGCACAGTGTATCATTTTAAGGTTTAATTATGAAGTGTGAAAATAGTATGCAGTATGTAGGTTGGAGAAGAACAGCTATCGTAGGCCAATCCTGGAGGAGCATCTAAAATGGAACATTGAATATTATTTCTATGTGCAAAAATATTTCTTTTGTTTGCAGAAGGAGTACCTACAAGCATAGCTGTCTGATACAAGTCATAATGAAGTCATTGCACAAATGATGTACAGGTAGTCCTAATTCTCAATTCATCCTTCATTGTTTTGTCAGGTGAGCAATAAGCCTCTTATTAGTGTTCCAGGTAAGTGCGGTCTTACCTTCACATGAAAGCTTTATGATCTTTTCTGTTAACCAAGAAGATTTTCAAAGATCTCCCATAAGAAGTTAATGTTGATTCTCAAATGCAGGTTATTCTATTGTGCACTCTAGAGAGCATCTAACTCCTTAATAAATTTCTTACACAGTAGTTACATTGAGTAATTGAATCAAGTAATTGTTACAAATTGTTCATCTTAGCGATCAGCTCTTTTCAATGAAGTCCCCAAAGCACCTTATTTATCAACCATTTCAGAACCCCAAATTCTTCATATTCATATACATGAATGTGTGAGAAACCATTATTGCTGATTTCACTACCTGCTTTTCTGATGCTGTTCTATTGTTTTTGTTCTGATTTTTTTTATAAGGCATTTTTTAAAAACCATAGCAGTTAAAGCATGAGACTAGAAACAGAGACTGTGAGTTGTAGTCTTACCTTAGGCACAAGACAGCTGGATGATCTTGTACCAGCCCTAGGAAGAAGTTTTTAGAAGAATCACTTCTAAAAACCTTTGCTAAGAAAATGTGGCAAAAGTCAGACATGATTGAATAAAAGAATATATATTCTGAGAGCTAAGATACTGTGCAGAAATCTTAAACTCCCAGGCCTCTGGTAGAGGACTGAGAATGAGGAAGGCAATACCACCCATAGGGGTGAGAGGGGATAAACACATACACACACACACACACACACACACACCAGTATATAGATATGTATATGTACAGGTATATATGTATGAAAAATGATTATTGCTCATACCACATGTACATGTATATATACAGTATATATATAAAAAATATATGTATAGACTTCATATATAAACTTTATCATCAGCATGATCTAAGTTCCATAGAGTTCAATAGGCATAGTGTCCATTAATTTAGAATTTCACTAGATACCTTAGATTTATCACTTATGCAATACAAATAGTCTAGGTAAATCATACCTCATCATTTCAAACCAGCTTTAGCAACCATTCCCTGGTTCTGCTTCTCAGCTGAAGTGATGTATGTTTCAGTGTCTTCATAAACAATCATGGGTAGTTATTTTATATTTTTGGAACTTGGTAAAGAGGTGTGTATATGCATTCACATGATGATGAGTCAGATGTTCTTAGCTCTGGGAAACTTGGGCGCCCTGCTATTAGAACCTTGTATCCTTTCTTCATGTAAAATGCATCTGTTATGAATCAAGGACTGGGGTAAGATCCTTGTTGAGGTGTCAGCTAATCATCTAGGGAAGAAAAGACACAATATTGTCTTTTGGAGGAGTTTTTGTCTCATTTAAGAAAAAAGGGGGTTCTAAAGAGCTGTTCAGAGTGCAAGAAGAAAATAATTCAAAATCAGTTGTGATATATTTTTGTCTTTCATGTAATTACCCATCAAAGAGAACTCTGCAACCAACAGTTTTTTTTTTACTGAAGCTGCTATTTGTTCTATATAGACTGATAAAACCCACTTTTATTAAAGCGGTCCAACCTTAAGACACATGATTAAGCATTCTGAGTCTTTATTCCAGGCTCTTAGCTGTTTGATGGTTAGGTTCTTAGCTGTTCTTCACCTGACTTCCTTCTCATATTTCACTAAAGCTGGGACCGGTTTCAAGGAGAGAGGGTTTTCCACAAACGGGGGCATGGTTTTATGTGCTGCCTGCATTCCGTGGATGGGCTTCATTTGTTTCCACAGCCCGGTTTCTGGCATGCCACGGATTGGTGCCAGTCCACAGACCGGGGCGGGGGTGGGTGGGTTTGGAGACCCCTCTTCTAATCCAACTCTCTGCTCAAGGTAGGAGACCTCATACCCTCCCTGACAAATGGGTGGAGCACCCACAACTCCAGGAGGCAAGCTGTTCCATTGATTAATTGTTCTGTCAGGAAATTTCTCCTTTACATACAGGTTCCATCTCTCTTTAACAAGCTTCCACTTGTTGCTTCTTATGAATGTGTGCTTTACATTTGGGTTTTGTTACACAATGTCAGTGCCAGCTTGACTTTTTGACACCCTCCTGATGAACTGGGAGCTGATTTTACTGCCTGTTTTGTATGAGTATACAGCATGCATATGAAAGAGAGCTTCTATTGCAATACTACAGCCTCCATTTCAACTCCATCTGTCACAGATGACTCTGCTCTAAAGGCTAGGGATGAACAATCAACAGGTCTACAGTAATTGCTATGAAAGCAACTCCGTAGCACAAGATGATGTGACCTTCAAACAATAGCTACTGGTTCATAAATTACACCAAGCCATGCTTTCTTTAATCATGCATTACTGAATAAATACCAGTGACTGGATTGCTGGAGTGCTAACAAGATTATTACATAGCACTATGCATGAATATACTGAATTTGCTACCGTATAGTCAAAATATGGTCAACAACTAGCCTGTCTCCAACTTAGTTATGCAACTGGAGTCCATTTTAATGATGAACAGAGGTAGAGCTGAATTGGAAGCAAAAAGCCAACAGTGCAATCTTATCTCTTGACTTTGTCAGGTTTAGAGATTGTGTCCACAGTGTAGTAGAAGTGCCGAACTGATTTTTTTTTTTTAGCTCAGCAGACTATAGGGTCAGGCATATCAATAAAAGAATGGGAAAAGGGGGAGGTGGGCCAGTAATCTTAGAATTATAAACTTGGATGGGGCCAGGTTTCTTTCAGGAGTCCAAACAAACAGCTAAGGGATACTGCCTGGAGCATACTGAATATGTTCCCTGAAAGGTTGGAAGAATCAGTCAGTTTGTTTCAGAATATGCTGGTGATAAATGTAAAAGTACAGAATATATTACTATTGCTGAAGTTTGGCAGTCTTAATATACTCATAAAAAAATAAAACCAACTAAGACTGTGTTCCATAATTCTAACTAACCAAACAACAACAAAAAACAAGTAATAAAAATGCAATGATATGTTATGATATACATATTACACATACACAGACAGACAGAGAAAGAGAGACAGATAGAGACAGACAGAGGTTTCTCGGGCATATTTAGATTAATGTGTAACTTAATAGTTTGAGTAAAAGATTACCATAGTCATTGTAAACTTCCATACATCATCTGTATCTTTCTTGCAAATAACTTCAAGTAATCCAGTGGGAATTGGCCATAAATTTGTCAGTCCAATATTGAAGAACTATAAATCTCTTGGCTGTAACAAGGACAGAGAGAAATTTCATTTCCATTGTTTACCTATCACTTTCTATATAATAGGTATATAACTCAAAATAATATCTGCGTCTGAAAATGTTAACATTTGTCTTAAAAGAGAAATTAATGTATGCAATTACCTCTTTCCAGAACATTGTGGGAGAGCTAGGATGTTACGTCTATTACGTCACTGTTTCTCAATCTTGGTGACTTTAAGATGTGTGGACTTCAATTCCAGGAATTCTTCAGCTAGCCAAGGATCCAGACCACAATGGGACTTCATCCTTGATAGTGGTAACACTTTGCATTAACGTGCCTTTAATGAACTTTTTCCACAGCAGTCTTTTTGTGCAGTTAATAATAATAATAATAATTTATTCGACTTGTATGCCGCCCTACTCCCTAAGGACTCAGGGCGGCGGACATTAAAACAGAGCAAATTTACAATAAAAAACTATTAAATAGAACAAGTCAAATACATTAAAACATTAAAATAAATTAAATAGCCCTAAAACCCCACCCGGGTCATTCCAGGCTGGCCTGCTGAAACAACCAGGTCTTCAGGTCTCAGCGGAAGGAGCGGAGATCAGGGGCCAATTTTTGAAACCAATAAAAAATTATTACAATATGATAAATCAACTATTCTATTCTTTGGTCTTTTCAAACTTCTGAAAATAACCTTTGAAAATATTGTTTTCTTCTTAAATCAATTCAAACCAGTTCAAACATCTGGTTATGGTAATCAACCCCAATTAAATAATACCTGCAGCTAGATGTCCAATAAATGCAAAGCAGCAGTTTTATAACAATCTCATTTTCAGATCAAATGAAGACTATAAGTCAGTCATGTACATTTAAAGTAAATTTAATTTGAAAAGCCAATTATGTCCTTCAAGTAAACAGGAATAATTATAAGCTAAACATCAGCCTTTTCTAATATGCTTCTTAGATCCTAGGTAATTACATGATGGGAGGGCCAATAAATTTATGCTGCATAATTGCATAACATGAAGACAAAGTTTAAGCTTTTGTTCCATATGTAAAACATGTATGTAGAGAGCAATCCGCACAACAAAGAAGACAAATAGAGTCCCTTTAATGCTAAATTCCACAATGCCCAGAACTTAACCATCTTAGCTGTTTTTAAAAAAACTAAGCAGTATTGGACAAGCTTAATACTTGGTTGGGAGATTACCAGGGCATCCTGAGAAGAAGATTAGACTAGAGAGTTGGATGTGGGGTGGAATCCTAGAAGATTCATTCTCACAGCCATGAAATCACCAGAGGTTGAGCTCCATTTAAATTAAAAATAAACTCAACACTAAACAAATAGTAAATAGAGTAACGTAACTGCAGTAGAAATATGTTTCTTTAGATCAGTGGTCACCAACCAGTGGGCCAGGGACCACTGGTGGTCCACGAGAAAATTTTGGTGGTCCACAGAGAAATGTCCCCCCCAAAGCACCCCACCAAAGCAATTAATCCAGGCTGCGTGAGAACATAAGGCTGCGCCGCCCACATGGCCTGCCCACCCGCTGGCCCCCACCCTTCAGCCAAGTGCAAACCTTACCTTGAGTAGAGCCACACAAGTTGGAA
Organism: Naja naja; assembly: GCA_009733165.1. Taxonomy (NCBI): domain Eukaryota; kingdom Metazoa; phylum Chordata; class Lepidosauria; order Squamata; family Elapidae; genus Naja; species Naja naja. The sequence goes on along the minus strand of CM019159.1, from coordinate 15,643,758 downwards.
CTGGAAGGTAAGACCAATGGTGGGGGAGGGAAATCTGCTCTGGGGTGGCTTGCTGACATTGGTGGGAAAGTCGGTCCCATATTCCAGAGCTGCAGTAGTCACAAGACTGGCCCTTTGGTCATCCCAGAGCAGCTCCTCCAGTCTATGGCAGGCCAGTGCACCCGGGTGGAGGAGCAGCTGCTCCGGGATGACTAAAGGGCCAGTCCAGTGACTACTGCAGCTCTGGAATATGGGACCGACTTTCCCACCAACGTTAGCAAGCCACCGTCAGTCAAAATTCATATTAGTGGTCCACAGGATTTAAAATTATGAGTTTGGTGTTCCCTGAGGTCCAAAAGGTTGGCGACCCCTGCTTTAGATGATTCAAGACATTCGAGATACGAATACAAGCAGTCCTTGACTTACAACAGTTCATTTAGTGACCATTCAAAGTTACAGTAGCACTGAAAAAAGTAACTTACGACCGTTTTTCACAGTTACAACCTTTGCAGCATCCCCTTGATCATGTGATCAAAATTCAAATGCTTGGCAATTGGTTCATACGTACTTATGACTGTTGCGGTGTCCCAGGAGCATATGATCAGTGTTTGTATCCTACTTTAGTTAATTTAGAATGCACAGCAGAACTAACTTGTAAGGGAAGAGCAGTAGGATTCTTCTGCTGTATTGTTGAACAATTTTTTTCAGACATTTATCAGTAGATGTCAATTGACTGCTTGGTGGCATTAAGCAGTCATATAAATTGGTTTGCTTCTTGTTGTAGGTGATAGTTTAAAATACCTGCTGGTGAACACAAGTAATATCTTTTTGATATGCATTATTGCAAAAGTATATGAAATAGCCCTTATTTAAACTGTTAAAGAAATAAATATAGCATTGATGATAGATCAGCCAGGGAAACTACCGGGCAAGATACGTGGAAAAATTACTGTAAAAGGTGGCAACAACTCACATGCTTTTGACCTCTTAACTAACATTAAATACGGACTAGTATGAATCATCAGTTCCTATGACCTATGCAGGGACCTCTAGTACATACACCTCTATAAATAGAGTATCAGATGTCTTGTGCTAGGCAGATTAGCCCGGTTCCAGGTAATCTTCCCAGATCTCTGTTATACTACAAGCATATCTGGAGGTGTGTGTGGTCTCCTTTAGAGCTACTGTTTCAGGAATGCAAAAGCAAAATCCTTAGATCAAGCGTCTTCAAACTTGGCAAGTTTAAGACTTGTGGACTTCAACTTCCAGAATTCCTGAGCTAACATGACTGGAGGAGGAATTCTGGGAGTTGAAGTCCACAAGTCTTAAAGCTGTCAAGTTTGAAGAAACCTGCCCTAGATGGAAGCAGATACAGAAAACCTGCTGCTTTCTAACCATCATTTGGAGTTTTGCAGCCCAGATTCAGCAGCCCTCTTCTCTTTTTTAAAAAAAAACAATAAGTAATTCAATATTTTCCTTCTCTGGTTCATAAACTGAAATACACTTAGCCAGATGTAAGCTTCATAAATAATAAATACAATTCATGAAGCTGTTTGAGGTTCTTTTAAGAAAATGAACCACAGTATCTTTGGATATTTTTTCTTCTTCTTCCTTTGATTTTTTTTTAACCTCCTGGGAGGTCACCAGAGGGGACTAAACATAATATGAGGCCCCCCCCCAAAGGACCACAGACCAGTTTTTTACTACTGGTTCTGTGGGCATGGCTTGGTGGGTGTGGTGTGGCTTGGTGGGTATGGCTTGGTGGGTGTGGCAGGGGAAGGTTACTGTAAAATCCCCATTTCCACCCCACTCCGGGGAAAGGATACTGGAAAATCTCCATTCCTTCCCCACCCCACTAACCTGCTTTCCAACTACGTTCTCCTGTGCAGGGCAACAAAAGAAGACCCAGCTGATCAGCTGGGACTCAATGGGAGGCAGAGATTAGATGGGGGCGGGGCCAACCAGAGGTGGTATTTGCCAGTTCTCTGAACTACTCAAAATTTCCGCTACTGGTTTTCCAGAACCTGTCAGAACTGGCTGAATACCACCTCTGCCACAGACATGTCTGGAGGGCTCCTGTGAGTATTTCTGTAGGTTAGCCCCATTCCCAAACAACCGGGTAAGGGTGGACCTGCAAGTGTGCCCATGGAAAACAGGTCACTGCATGAAGGTGGTTACTTTGTGATCCGTTGTGGTGCTCAACCGCATATTGTCACATGTGGTTCAATATTCCAGGAACCCCACAATTTTATACAAAATGTGCTTCTCTGTTTATGAGAGCCAGTTTGGTGTAAGTGGTTAAGGCATCAAGCTAGAAACCGGGAGACCATGAGGCCAGTCCCACCTTAGACATCAAGCCATCTGGGTAACCTTGGGCCAATTGTTTTTTTCTCAACCCTAGAAAGGACCCCAGAAGCACTTCTGAAAAACCTTACCCACAAAAACTGCAGAGACTTATCTGCGCGGGCTCCAAGAATGGGACACAATGAAACAGAAGAAGAAAATTATCACCTGCGATAGAGAGCAATGAAGAAGACTTGAAGGAGATATGCAGGATCCATTGTTAAGGCAAGAAGGAGTAAAAGATTGCAGGTGTCTAACCAGTATTCAGAAGTGACTCAAACAGACATCTCCCTAATTGGCTGAATCAGAAGAAGGTGAAGAAGTGCAGCACAACACAATGAGATTTGCAGCACATAAACCTCAGATCCATTTTGGATTTAAATTTCAAATGCAATCATTAATCAGCTTCCCTAAGTAGACCAGACCAGGAAAGCAACTCCACATAAGTAGGCTACACCTAGTTTTATTGAGACTGGCTTTAATAACAAAATCTTGCAGATTTGATTCCTTGCCCCTAAGTCTTGCGGTTAGGTGAGCCCACCTATGTGTGTTTCCTGTTTTTATGATTGGAGTTGGGCTTGTTTGCTCATATATTTTATTATACATGCTTGCTGAATTTTAACCATGTGTAGTTCTCGGATTTGCAACCACAATTGGAACTAGAATCTCAGTCAAGTGAGCAGTTGTTGAGTGTGCTGTCATGCGGCCGCACGGGTGGTGATGGGAGCTTCCTGATACTCCCATGTTACACCCCTCCTGCACGACCTGCATTGGTTGCCGGTTGCCCTCCGGGTGAGAGTCAAGGTTTTAGTATTAACATTCAAAGTCCTACAAGGCATGGGTCCGGGATATTTACGGGAGCGTCTCCTGCTGATATCGAGGGCCAGCCGCCCTGTACGAGCGCACAGACAGGGGCTTCTTGGAGTGCCGTTGGCAAGCCAATGCCAGTTGGCGGTGCCCCGGGGACGGGCCTACTCTGTGGCAGTTCCCGCCCTGTGGAATCAACTACCCCTGGGGCTCTGTCTGGCCCCTGACCTTCACACCTTCTGTCATGACCTGAAAACTTGGTTATTCAAACAGGCCAGGCTATGCTGACCTCCTGGGGGGGTTAAATTTTATAATGTATAATGGGTTTTAGCAAAATTGGGCTTGTGACTGTTTAATTTTCTTTTAAGTAATTTATTGTTCTTTGTTGGTTTTAGTTGTGAGCCACCCCGAGTCTTCGGAGATGGGGCGGCATACAAGTCCAAGTAATTAATTAATTAATTAATTAATTAATTAATTAATATTGCCCTCATTTCTGCTTTGCTAATGGCCACAATCCTGACACTCTCAGATGGGGTTATTAACAATCTTGTGGGTTGTTAACAGCATGGGAGTGGGGGAATGGAGGAGACCCCGGGGAAAAACAGGTACACAGAAAGGGAACTCCTTTAGTGGGGTGCAGGAGAAGAGCTCAAATTTTCAGAATTTGAGCTCCCTTTCTGCACCCTACCAAAGGAGTTCAACTCCCTTTGGCAGGCAGCTCTTTCAGCCAGCCCCCCAGAGACAAGAGGGAGTCTTTTCAGCAGGTAGCAGCAGCTTGCAAACTTCCCTGCAGCTTCTTTCCCCATTTTCTGACAAAACCAACAGAGAAGATTGCAAATGGCAATCATATAATTGTGGAGCAACCAGTCGTAACTGTAAGCAGGTTGCCAAGAACCCCAGTCTTGATCCTACGACCATAGGGGTAGTCATGCAACATTTGGCGATGGACGGAAGTGGTTTCCTGGCTGTAAAGAACCTTTCCCAAGCCTATTTTAATTCTAAACCATCATTAAATAAACAGCCATACATCAAGGACTAGCTGCCTTTTTATATTGCCCAAAGTCACATTTGTGAGATTGATTTAATCATTATATAGGCTACAGAAGACACAGTTGCAAAACACAAAATTAAACACAATTTAAAGGTCTCTACCATCAACTCTTCTCAGGGGGTGTCACTGCTGGAGCCTATTCCGCCTGTAACATCTTCGTGTTATATATTGAACTAGAAATAAGAATTGTAGTTCTGGTCAAGTTGGGAAACTTGTGGATATCTACAACATCTGTAGATAATAATTCTTGTTATCTCTGGCTGGGCAAATAAGAATTTGAGTTCAACAATATCTGAATGGTCACAGATTCCTCTATTATTTTAAGGCTGGATAAAATTGCTTGGCTTGTGGGAAAGAGAACATGCACTGTTTTTCTTCAAAGTTTAAACTTGTTATTTAATGGCTCCACCTTTTCTGAAAAAGATGTGTGAAGAAAGATCAGCATTGTGTTTTATATATTTTATTTATTTGATCTGTCAATCGCTTACAACATAATAGGTATGAGTATAAACATGAGTAAGAATACAGAAAATCGGTACAAATAAATGGGGACAATAGGACAGGGACAGTAGGCACAATTGTGCACTTATGCACGCCCCTTACAGACCTCTTAGGAATGGGGTGAGGTCAATAGTGGATAGTTTAAGGTTAAAGGAGTGGGGGTTAGAGGATGTAACAACAGAGTCAGGTAGTGCATTCCAGGCATTGACCACTCTGTTGCTGAAGTCGTACTTTCTGCAATCGAGTTTGGAGCTGTTAACATTGAGTTTGTATCTGTTGTGTGCTCTTGTATTGTTGCGGTTGAAGCTGAAGTAGTCATTGACTGGTAGGACATTGTAGCAGATAATTTTGTGTACTACCCTTAAGTCCACCCGTAGTTCAAGATTGTCCAAGCAGGAAGAATGGGATGGATATCTCCTTGTGGGGAAAAGGCTGAATAGTTTTTAAAAAAATATATAGCTGAAGATAAGAAAGATACTGAGAAAGTCCAATCATTCAAGAATCTGTATTTGACTTGTATGTAAACCAAATCTTATTTTTGATGTCTCTTTCTTATTGCCCAGTGACTGTCTGGATTTTTGCAGCTTTGATCTGCCAGCATGTTATGCATATACTTTTAAATCATGCCATCTTACTTGTACATATATTTTGCAATATGCTTACATATGCTTAACACTTTGAAGGATTACTGAACTGTTTCAGTAATATAATACCCAAACACTACATTTTTATCACATTATCACAACAGGTGGGGGAAGAGAAACCTAGTGTAGTATTAGGAATAGAGATTCAGATTCTTGTTTCACTCATGAAAACTCCCTGGGTGACTTTAGGTCACTTACCTCACAGGGTTGTTTTTGTGGGGAATAATCGGCAAACTCCCAAACAAAAGTATGATGTAATTCTATAGCTAAGTTCTGTAATATTTGTGCCTTACATGCCTTTACTAAGGGACCACATTGTGTACCTCATTCTTAACCTCTTCTATATGAGGTGAGATTACAACCCAGTATTCCCTAGTGTCATGAGTCTTAATCCAATTGTGGGAAGCCCCCACCCCAGAATAATGAAATAATTTGGGAAATATTAAAATGCAGAATATTATATTTCCCTAAAGTAGAAATGGAGAAACATGTTTCAGAGGCAGAAAGCAGCCCCCAAGTCTTTCTTAATAGCCCACAGCAGATGCCAGCACTTAAGGAGATAAAGAGCTTACTGAAAGATGAAGCAAACTATCTAGGTGGCTCCATTCATAAGCAAAGCAAGTACTTCCAGCAGAAGCCTATTCAAGACAGGACATTTTGAAACTCCTTGCAGCAAAGTTTGACAGCTAACACAAGCAGAATGGTAGGATTAGAACAAGCAGTCCCTCACCCAAGATCCAACACAGGACGAAAGCCATTAGCCCCAATAGGAATTGCCCACAAGCCCCTTCATTGCACAACCCCCAGAACAGTTCAAACTTCAAAGTCACAGAAACCTATAAAGATCCATCCACTCATTCAACCATTGGGTCAGTTGCCCCAGAACCATAAACCCTGGTGGGTTCTGTTCATTAATAAATGGACCTTCTTTCCAATCAGCCTCCAGCCTCTATGATGTTTCCAGCATCTTTCTCCCAGCTTGGAATTTAACCAGATGGATTCTCCTTTCTACATATTAAACTATAAACCACTGTTTACAGATCACAATGTTTGAGACACAATACTTGCCATGACTGCTTAGCATTTGTGAATTATGAAGGGAGTTCATTCAATCTGATCGCCAAATCAATTTGCATAGGACCACAGCCTCCAATTAAAAGTGCATCTTCTACAGCTGGTGACCTTCCTGCAATTGCTTAGAAATTCAGTTGCAAATAGAATTATTTGAAGCTTCTATTTGCATGTTAAAGAAAGGTTAATGTCCAGCATCTGTTGGTAGAAAACATTCACTGCGTAAGAAAAGGCTTAAGGGAATTCCAAGGTGTTGACTTTTATCACCTATAATCCAGCTTGCAATCTGCTCCAATTCTTCACTGACCTAGAGTTAGTGGTGACAACTGCTGATTCATTAGTAGCTGTCATTCACATTTTCTGAAGGTCCCCCTTCCCTACCTCCCTATCATGTCCTCCCTCTAATCTATAGCAGCCAAACATGTCGGCAAAGAAACTAGAACATCTGATCTGCATAGCAATTTGAGATCAGATCAGTTTCTTCAGGAAGAACCAGTTCTCAAAAGGATTTGGTTGTAGAACAACTGAGCCAATAAAAACTATTTCTCCATACTAGAGAAAGAGGACTTTCCAATTATATGTATGATATCCTCCCCTGCTGTCAAAGTAAGGCAAAGCTTATACAAGGTATTCATCTTGCTTCTTTTTATGTATGCATTAGATTCTGGCTGAGGTCCTACTTGCTAAGCTATAAAACAGGTTTGTTTTATAGCCTCAAGAGCAGCTATTGCTGTGGGTTTTAACTCTGGATATTTTTTTCTTCCTTTGTGGTACAGAATAATGTAGTCTTGCTGATTAGAGATCATCTAGGCTAGGGGCACAGCACATTTCCTGATAACCCTTGATGGAATTATAAAGGCAGAGTTCATTATGAAGAATATTGTGCACAAATCCACATTTAGTTTCTGTTATGTAAATGCATGTTACAGTCAGGCTACTGATTGTATGAAAAATAAGGGGGCTGATGACAGAAGTGCTAAAGTGTTTAAAGAAATGCAGCTTTACAAGGCAGGGAGGCAAAAAGAGTGATCAACTTCATTAGCCAAATAGTTTAAAAAGTAAAATCTGCAAATCTGATTTGACTCCTGATGGCTTCATGGACATGTCTATGTGGTAGTATCATTGCAGAAGTGATTTGGCTATTAGCTTTGATGACAGTGGAATGACTCTGAAGCCCTCTGCTGGGAGATAATGGATTTCTTTGTGCAGCTGGTTAGCCAGTGAGAGAACAAACTGCTGGACTAGATGAACCAGGAGTTCAATCCAGCAAGGCACTGCTTGTTTTCCTGATATTGTCTTCTTCCTGAAGAAAACTTAAAGCCTACAGCCTTAGTATTTATTGCTTGGATAGCCTACCACTCAAGTACTAACCACATCTGGCTGTGTTTAGCTTTTTAATTTTTTTTGCTTGGGCAAATATGCATTTTCAATATGTACAGTGGGTTTTCAAAAAATCGTTACTCATCTTCAGTTCATATGACCCTTGAAAACAGCATCAACAGTGGTCTTCTTCATCAACATTCTTAAGAGTTTTCCCTAGTTTTGATCCTTCAAAATGCATTAACTTGCAAATCCAAAAAATTGCCAGGCCACATGGTAAAAAGCATTGATGTCCGAGGAATCATGGAGCAACACAAATTATAGTTTTTCTAATCCTAATCTTTCTATAAGCAATGACTTCAGAGCAAACTGTTGTGTAGGAGGGTCTGGAACTTCACAAAGAAATGTCTTTGGAATTTCCCAAATCTCTGCTTGAAGACAGCTAATACATACAGTAAATTCCCCAGTTAGTACAAAATGTCTTCTGAGTCTACAACTAGATTTCATCAACTCTCTGAATTAATCTGATCTGCTTTCCCAATGATTTTCTATTTAATCCTTGGTATCAGTATTGAATATGCTAATCTATTTTGTTTTCTTGTAAAATACATTGTCCCACTACAAACATAAGGTGTGGTTCCTCTATATACTCTGGAGTTAAGTAAATTAAGTAAATTAAACTATCTGTTCTTCCCAAGGAATTATGTTTGTTATTATTGTTATTATTAGGGCTGAAATCTAATTTCAACACAATCACCAGTCAAGTTCCAATATTCAGAATTGTTTCAGGAAGTAAGAAATCCTATACAAAATAAAGCCAATATACATGTGTGATATGTCTGTACACTAAGCCAGGGGTCGCCAACCTTTTAGACCTCAGGGACCACCAAACTCATAATTTTAAATCCCGCAAACCAGAGACCCTGGGAATATCCCAAAAAAAGTTTGCAGGAAAATTCCCCACCCCGTTTTCCTACTAATTGATCATTCTTTATTTGGGATCGCAGGATACCGTCTCCAGGTCCATTCTCAGCGGGAGAGAGAGAGACTTTTGGCTTCATGCAAGGAAAGCAGCAAAAGCAGCAGAAGTTTTTCTTTCTCTCCCCCAAACTCCACCAGAAATGAGTCTTTGTGAGACTCGTCACGCCAGCAGCCTGTTGGAGAAGGATGCCTTGCAGGGTCCCAAAGAGTCATTTCTGGTGGAGTTTGGGAGAGAGAAAGAAAGACTTTTACTGCTGTCCTTGCGTGCAGCCAAAAGCAGAAGAAGAAAGAACTGGAAAGAAGCAGCCCAGTGACCAGGCGAGGCGTGTGGGGTGAGTGGGTCAAGTTCCCCTCCTCCGCTCTTTCCCCCTTCCCCTCACTACCTCATGTTGTTTGCAATGCAAGCGACGCAAGCCTTATGTTCCCATGGGCCATGTGGGTGGCGCAGCCTTGTGTTCCCATGCAGCCTGGATTAATTGCTTTGGGGGGGGTGCTTTAGGGGTGACGTTTCTCTATGGACCACCAAAATTTTCTTACGGACCACCAGTGGTCCCCGGCCCACTGGTTGGCAACCACTGCACTAAGCCATAATGTACTGCATTTTTTTGGGTTTGTTTAGAGGTTTGGGTAAACCCAGCCATTTCTTCAGACCAACCTGGTTTAGTTTCAGAAAACTAAGCAGAGTTGAAACTGCTCAATACTTGGCTGGAACATCTTCAGGAAATCCAGAATTATGCAGTAATGTGGAAAGTAAAAAAAAATCCTCAAAACTATAACGCAGCATTGAGACATTATTTCTGTATTGCTACCAAATCATCAATGTATCCATGAAGTCAAGCAATTCAGTGGCATCTCTAGAGTTTAACATGTTTGTCTAATGCAGCCAATTGTGCTTTATTTTCAGTAAACCATAGTTAAACCCTGTCTTAACAGAACGTGCAACCCACCCAAGCAAGTTTCCACCACCTGATATTGTCACCAATAAGTGTTGAGGTTAAGCCTTTCAGAATTGCCAGCCGGAGTTGCAGTTCCCACACATTTTGGACAGCCAAAGGCTGAGAAAGCTTGCCATTGGGAATTTCTCATATGGGAGCTGATTCTTCCAAATAAGAAATGTTTAGCTAGCTCTAGAGCCTGCTTTCGTAAGAAGGAGAACGTGAACGTCAAAAGTAGTTGCAATAGAAATAATTCTGTGCCTAAAATGGTATGAGCCTTTCATGTAACACTAATTGAATGCCAAATACCAAGTTCATAATGAAAAAAAGCTATTGCAGCCTTGACACGAATCCATGTCAGAAATAAAAAAAAAAATCCTTTGGCAAGTCACCAACATCTATTCAGCAATCTGGTTCATATGGTTGCCATGACGGCCAATGCGTTACAGATTCTAAAAGGTAGGAATTACCATGCTTGTTCATATGGTGGTTACGCAGAACGTGCCTCACCAAGTTAATAACAGTCTCATGGTAGCTGTCCCCTGCCAATTCATTGTGATTATTAATTACTGATTACATCAAAGAACCCCCATGGGAGAGGAGCATTTTGAAGCATTTGGAGCATCAAAATAACTTTAGTTGAAAAAAAAAAACAATCCTTTCTCGTCAGCGGAAGCATGGAAGCTTCCTTCCTGATTTAAGATATTTGCAAAGAATTCATTGCTTGCTTCATTCTGTCTCCAAGTCTGCTGAGATCTTCTGACTAATAATAGTGGTTCACTAGAAATTCCCCATCCAATTTAGAAATGTCTTGTTGGAATAAAATGTCAGTCTGGGTTCAAGTGGGGAGAAAGACACTGGAAACATGGAGGCTATTTGGAAAGATGGTTTAATGGTGGACAGGGCCACATAGTTTGAGGTCCTGGGCAATCGAGCACCTGGGTAAGAGAGAGAGAGAGATTTATACCCTCTCTTGGGCTTTGAACTTGCTTCCTGTACCTGTGAAAGAAATTTAGTCTGATTGGTTGTCAGACTCCCATGGGGCCATGCAGGGGTAACTTTGTAGGTTGTCTTGAGTCCTAAGCTTGGTTGAATCTTGCTGGGTGATGATCTTCCCAGGTGCCATGTGGTGAGATGGGTAGAGGGCTAATCCTATTAAGTCCTGAGGGTGAAGGTCTTTTGTGTTGTAGATAAGCTGGCCCAGCCGTTTGTCTTGTAGATAGGATGGCCCAGTCTTTCTGAAGCTATTAACAAAGGTGGGAGCTGCTTTCCAAGAGCATGTTTCTCCTTTTCTGATCCAGGGAGGTATAATAATCTTCTTTTTTAACATTTCCTAGAAAATTTCATTCTTCTAGGACCGTCATGGTGAAACTATGGCACGCATGTCGGAAGTGCTCGCACCTGCATTTCACCAGTAGCTAGATAGCGCTTGCACCCACCACTGATAAGGTGGCTAACATGATAGGTACATATCAGCAAAAGTTACAAGCCTGTTACAGCCGCTTTTCTTCATTATATCACAATAACCAAATATGGTATTAAGTGTAATATGTAACCAATAAGGATGAGCTTCTTGTACTGTAGCTGCTTGCTTTAGAGAAAACCTAATAAAAGGGGCTGAGTCCACCTTTTGGGGCTCTCACCCCATGACAGAACTGGAGAGGTTTTGTGTGGAATTGGCTCACCGTGAGAAGCCCACCGGGTGAGGGGGAAAGCAATCCCTCAGGTGTAGGCACGCGAGAGAGCGCACGCGAGCCCACTTTTGGCATGCAACATGGAAAAGGTTAGCCATCACTGTTCTAGGAGAAGAGTGGGTGCTAATTTTCTACAGTCTTATGCCTGTTTTCTTCCACGGGTCACACTCCTACCTTTCTGCTCACAGTGCATGAAATGATGGATTCTTCCCTTGGGAAGGAGTCTGGACTTGATGGTCTCCAAGACCCCTTCCAATACTTGCATTCTATGATCCAGTGAGTAACCGTACTTTTACGAGCTCATGCAGTTCTGTTTTGATGTCCCCTTCCCATTACCTCATCTCTCATGGCCAACAATGCCATTTCTGTAACCCGTACCAGGGGTGGGATTCTAACGGTTCAGACTGGTTTGGTAGAACTGGTTGTTACGATTCCCAGTACTTCGGAGAACTGGTAAAACAGGCCCCTGGTTGGCTCCATCCCTCTCCGCCTGCTTCTCCGCTCCCTGCCCAGTCAGTCCTTATTGTGCATGCACAACATTGTGCGCATGAACGACAAGCTGACTGCATTCTAACCCCTCATCTCGGCCATGACCCATTGCTGCCTGCAGTCTGCCTATGTGTGCCCACCAGCCATTGCTGTCTGCCTTCCACCATGATCTGCCTAGGTGAGTGAGGCTCTGCAAGTCCCAGTTATCTACATGCTGCTGCTGCCAGCTCCAACTGAGTCCCGACTCCTGGGCCAGCCTAGGCTGCCACTGCCGTGCCACTGCCACCCTCAGCGCTCATGCCCCCCCATCCCTGTCTGGCTTGCTTAGCTGGGGGGACCACCCATGCAGCACTTGCAGCCTAGCAAGGGTCCCCCCACCCCACTTGCCTTGCTTGCTTAGCCGCCAGGGCCGCCCATGCGACTCTCGCGGCCTAGCAACGTTTCCCCCCAACCGTCCCCAGCCTCCAGCTCACCTGGCTTGCTGGTGGCAGAGAGGAAGGCGAGTCAGGGCTGACCCATTGCTGCTCAGGTCCCCACCAGCCTGCATCTCAACCCCCTCCCCCCAGATTCTCCACAGCTGCTTGGCCTTGCCTGCTAGGGGCAGGAGGATGGAGCGACCAGGGAGTACAACGCTAAGGCACCCGGGCCTGCATCACCCCTTTGCCTGCCACCCCTTCCCTCTGCCACCTGCTGGCCTGCGCGTTTTGGCTGAATGTGGGCCACATTCTGTGAGAATGTGCAAGTCAAGCCTTGCGAGAGCGGATCTTCCTCAGCAAAGCTGGCTGAGGCATTCTGGGAGTTGAAGTCTGCAAGTCTTAAAGTTGCTGACTTAGCCAATCCTGATTTTAATGAAGAAAACGCTGAAGCAGAAATGAACTGATCAATAAGTATGATGATCAGGGATAGGGATATTCTCTATTCTAGGTGAACATATATAATTCCTTTGAATGATCTGGAAATACTTCTTACTTTTCAATAATGTTTGGATTCTCAATTGACAGTGCTGGAAAAGAATGCAACTGCACAATTACACCTAGGGGCAACTACTTCTAAGCTAGAAGATTTAGCAGGAATCGCCTATTCCTTAATTACATATTGACTGACTATGCAATGTGTTATATGCAGTGCTGCATTTGAATCTCCAGAATTTTAACTAAAATACAGCAGTTAAATTGCTAGATGTGTCATAAAATTTACAGTGATTGTCAAAAACAATTTAAGATGTTAAACTTTAAATGATTTCAGAGCTATCTGAAGAACTATCTCAATATGAGCCAGTCTGAAGGCTAAGATCAGGAGACGCCCTAAAGATACCTTCCCTTTATGGGATTCACTTGTTCAAAATACAAAACAGGTTTTGGGATAACCTTGCTCTGTTTCATTAGCTCTTCATGTATCCCTGCATCCCTGAATAATTTAAACACTTGCTGTACTAGATATCTTCTTCTGCTTTGGTAATAAGAAGACAGTCTTTATCAATACAAGATGAAATATGACAAAATTCTGGAAAGCAGATGTATGGTTATAGAGATGGTGGCAGTACTAGAGGTACTACATTGGTTAGAATATATTTGGTTCTGATGGCTATTGAATATAATCCAGAAAAGAGTGGTTATATAGCCTAAAATGATTTGGGTAGTTTTTAAATTAAAGGCTTAAATTAATTAAAGGCTCACCTGTGCCTGAGTAGATGAAGTCCAAAAAGTATTTGAGGGTGAGACTCACAGGAGAATTTCTGAAAAGCAAAACCACTTTGGAATCTAAGAATGAGGATGTGTCAGAAGACAGATGGAATTAAAAAAAGACCAAAAGTTTAGTTTCACACTAATTCATTGCCTGTGAGAGATAGAAAATTGTCACTAACTTAATGTAAGAGCTTTTTTAAAAATCTAGTTAAATAGAGAATTCCTAGTGCTTAAAATCATAGTGGGCTATAAATATGTTAACATATCACATATGTTAAGCAGGGGTGGGATTCAAATTTTTTAACAACCGGTTCTGTGGGTGTGGCTTAGGTGGTAAGTGTGGCTTGGTGGTCATGTGACTGGGTGGATATGGCTTGGTGGTCATGTTATTGGCTGGATGTGGCCAACTCAATATCACTCACATCGAGGCACGCGTCTCCTAGCCTGGCCTCTCGAGACTGTGAGGATGCTGCAACAGTCGTAAGTGTGAAAAATGGTCATAAGTCACTTTTTTCAGTGCCATTGTAATTTTGAATGGTCACTCCACACAAGCAAAGTACCAGCAAAGGAGGGGGAAAAAACTCCAGAGACGTTCCTGAGACAGGAAGTCTAGTCCTGCCAAGAATGTAATAAGGCTTAATGGAGAGGCAGTTTCTGTAAGCAACACCAGAATGTTTCCTTCCTGCCTTCCTTACAGGATTAGGCCAGTAATTTCTTCTAACAACCAGTTCTCCAAACTGCTTAGAATGTTAACAACTGGTTCTAGTGAATAGGTGCGAACTGGTAGAATCCCACCCCTGATGTTAAGCAAAGAGACTTGAACCTGGGAAAGTGAAACTGGATTTGTTTTTTAATGTCTGTTAAATTAATTTTTTAAAATTATGAGTAAGTAAGGTTTTGACTCCTTTGTTTTCTTGGGAGGGTACTCCCTTTTCAAAGCAGGGATTCCTTTTCTTTCCTTGCCCCTGCCCTGGGATTTCTTTGGTACAACGTTATCTTTTACCCTCCTCTGGGCTTTTTAAAAAACTAATCTTCCTCCCCCCCCTCTCTGTCACACACACATGCACAGAGGTTAGAACTTTCTTTCCTCCTGGCCCATACAGGCAACACCCATGCAAATGACTTAGAGTTGGCCACGCCCACCCAGTCATGTGAACACCAAGTCACGCCCAGCCAGTCATGTGACCACCAAGCCATCCTCAGCCAGCAAGCCACATCCACCCAGTCACATGACCAAGCCATACCCACAAATTAAGTCATGCCTACAGAACTGGTTGTTAAGAAATTTGAATCCCACCTCTGACCCATACAGAAATAAAGTAAGCCATCCAGGACAGCTACAGAACGTAGTATCATACTTCCACTTAATAAAAGGAATTGGAACAAAGGAAATTCATTAAAAATTTGATTCTTTATAGATATAGATATAGATATAGATACAGATACAGATACAGATACAGATACAGATACAGATACAGATACAGATATAGATATAGATTTGTTGCCAGAGATGAAACCCACTGGAGCTACAATCTCAACTGTTAACATTTCTGCTTCTATTGGGGCCTTTCACAACAGGAAATTCTGAGTCAATATTAATGTTGGCACCAAGCCAATAGTGCTGTGTAGTTCCCTCCCCACCCCCCACCTCCCTCCCTCCCCTTGTTCTGTACCCCTGGGAAACAGAGAAAGTTTAATGAGAAAGAAACTTTTCTTTTTCATAGCCAGTAAGCTGGAGTGGGAAGGGAAGTGCAAGGACCTTAACAGGGAGGAAATCCTTAAAGATCTACATTGTTGAACACTATCCTGGGCAGAAGGCCAGGCACGGAGATTGTAACTGGATCACTTCACATCTGGGCAGAGAAGTTTTCCACTGAAAAGGCAAAGATCAGCAACAGTGCTGGAGGGGTTGGAATTTGCATTAAAATGCCATCTACTATGCAAGGGTTTTAACCCCCATTAGGGAGATTTTGCACTTCTTTTTCACCATGCTGGGCATTTTATACTCTCACATAATAGCCATCTGATGACAAGGTTGTTCTTGAATCATAATTCACAACCTTCTGCCTTATTTTAGTTTTTAAGGCGCCACCTTTCCAGATGATCTTCTACAGCCTCTGTTTTCCAGTCAATAGGAGACCACATCTGGAAGGAAGAATTGCGGCTCTTGACATTTTTTTTTTTTTTGCAAAATTAGGAAGATATTTCACATGTCCCATTATCCTGCAATAAATTATCCTAGTCATACTACAAAGTGACCTACCACAAATAATCTAACACCTTCTGAGCCAAGCATGTTACGAATTAACAGCTTTTACAACAGGAAAATCAAAATCCTCTATCGTCATATCCCTATTAGTTCAGGCCTCCCTGGAGCAATAAAAATGAATGTGTTGTGCACATTTCTAAAACACTTAATCTAAGTGGTTTTTAAGGACAGACTAGACTAAAATGCCATTCAGTTTTGCTTTATCTTTAGAGATGGAGAGACAATGGGAGAGAAAGGCAAAGAGATGGGACCTTCAGCAGGTTTATATGCAGTTTTCCTAATTTTATAGACCAAGAGAAATATTTAAAATTTGCTCCAAATCTATTTCTGTCATAAGATTCCTCAACATTTCACCACAGTATCTGGGACTACGAAGCTGAAATAGTAACATTAATCCTAACCGATATAGCAATGTTGAACTGCGATAGATAGCAATGCTGTACATTTCTTGACTAAACTAGTCGATACATTTCTTTTCTTCTTTCTTTCTTTCTTTCTTTCTTTCTTTCCCCCCCCCTCTCTCTCTCTTTCTCTTTCTTTCTTTCAAATCTATTGGAACACAATTTGTCTAAAAGTAACAAGTCTGGTTTTGGCTTCCAGCTTTTGCTCTATCTGGCTCTTATATTTCCACTGCCAAAATTCTTCTGGACATTATACAACTAACCTCATAAAGATTTGCATAATGGTGCATTTATAATTTCCTTTGTTTGGGGAACGCTATTGGAACAGCCATGTTAGTTTATGGCAGTGTTTCTTGGCAACTTTAGGATGTGTGGACTTCAGCTCCCAGAATTTCCTAGCAGGCATGCAGTCAGACTAAGAAATACTATTGAAAGGCACAAGCTTTTCTGAGTTGCAGTTACTTCATCAGATTCAAAGGTGTGGCTAAAATAAGGTAGGATTTAATCTGTAAAGAGAGGTGGGGAAAGACATATGGGAAAGCAAGGTAGTTAAGTTACATATGAGACCCACTACAAATACCTTATTAATTAACACTTGTTAATCTGTTAATTTGTTTCACAAATCCATTGTATTTGTGGAGACTGGCAGATA
The DNA here is from genome assembly GCA_009733165.1 of Naja naja. Taxonomy (NCBI): domain Eukaryota; kingdom Metazoa; phylum Chordata; class Lepidosauria; order Squamata; family Elapidae; genus Naja; species Naja naja. The sequence goes on along the minus strand of CM019159.1, from coordinate 15,626,936 downwards.
GCTCAAATTGCTTGATGTATTTTGTGTCAGCAATCCCTTACTCGATCATGCTGGCAAAGTTTCTTTATTTCCAAGATGGTTACTTTTAATAAAATGTGTTATTCTGGGAAGGTGCTGCCAGACTCCTGACTGTTGCCTGAGAAGGCATATCTTAGATCACTGTCAATTCCTGTTGCTAACTCACACAATGTCAACAATTTCTTGAATATTTTTGCACCTGAAATAAAAACCTAATATTGCTCTGTCATGCATACAGATGAGGTGCATTGCTTGGTTACCGCAATCACAGATGCATATTTCTATTTAGCTAATAGAAAAGTGTTGTGCATATGCCTTGGCTGAGTCAGTTAATAAATGAAAAGCAGAAAAACAAACAAACCCCCACAAAGCAATCTTATAAATTACGTGTTATGAGCAATTTCCTTTATTAGTGGCATTGGGTCTCTCTGTACAGCTGAAGGGAAGCAACCAAATTATTTTTCTAGTTTCAATAATAATAATAATTATTATTATTATTATTATTATTGAAACTAGAAAAATTATTATTATTATTATTATTATTATTATTATTATTTATTCGACTTGTATGCCGCCCTCCTCCCTAAGGACTCAGGGCGGCTAACAATAAAACAGCAAATATTTACATAGAATTTACCTAAAAACAAATTAAATCTAAACAAGCCAAAATATACAATAAAACCTTAAAACCTTAAAATTAAAACAATTAAAAAACCCCACCCGGGTCATTCCAGGCCAGCCTGTTGAAACAACCAAGTCTTCAGGTCCCGGCAGAAGGAGGAGATCGGGGCCAGACAGAGATCCACGGGAGCTGATTCCAAAGGGGGCTCCCACAGAGAAGGCCCTAGCCCTGGGAACCACCAGCCGACAATGCCTAACCGACGGTATCCCAAGGAGGCCCCTCCTGTGGAAGCAAACAGGGAGATCAGAATGTGATGCTGGCAGGAGGCATTCCCGTACCCTGGACCCAAGCCATTTAGGGCTTTATAAGTTGTTACTAGCCTTGAAACTAACCCGAAGGCAACCGCAACCAATGCAGGTCATGCAGGAGGGGTGTAACATGGGAGTATCGATACTTCCATCACAGCCCCACGCATTCTGCACCAGTTGTAACCTCGGGTAGTTCACAAGGGCAGCCCCATGTAGAGAGCATTACAGTAGTCGATTCTAGAAGTGACGAGCGCATGAGTGACCGTTCAAGGGCATCTCGGCTCAGGTAAGGGCTAAGCTGGAACCAGCCGAACCTGGGCAAAATCCCCTGGCCACAGCCCCACCTGCTCCTCCAAACTGAGCTGTGGATCCAGGAGGACGCCCAGATTCACCCTATCCACGGGGCAACACCTCCCCCATGGCCAGGGATGGAACATCACCGGAAAACCGAGATGCCGGTAAGAACAGCCATTCCGTCTTGGTCGGGTTGAGTTGGAGCCTATTTCTCCCCATCCAGACCTGTACCGCCTCCAGGCACCGGGACATCACAGAGAGAGCATCACTGATCTGGCCTGGGGTATCATCTGCATATTGATGAGATAAAGCTGGGTCATCATCTGCTCATATTGATGTATCAATGCTCAAGGTTGACTCAGCTCACCCAAGAGCAATTAGTGATCCAGTGCACCCAAACATGAGGTGGAGAGGACCGACCCCTGTGGCACCCCACAAGTGAGGGGCCTTGGAGCTGATCTCTGCTCCCTGTCAACACCGACTGCGAGCGTCCAAGAGGTAGGAGGAGAACCACCGCAGAACGGTGCCCCCACCCCAACCCCCGAGCCGCCGCAGAAGGATACCATGGTCGATGGTATCGAAGCCACTGAGAGGTCTAATAGGACTAGGACAGGGGAAAACCCCTGTCCCGAGCCCTCCAGAGATCATCCATCAGCGCGACCAATGCTGTCTCCGTGCTGTGTCCAGACCTGAAGCCCGATTGATACGGGTCTAGATAATCAGTCTCCTCCAGGAACAAGGGAAGTTGCTGCACCACCACGCTCTCAACAACCTTCGCTAAAAAGCGAAGGTTGGAGACTGGATGATAGTTATCCAAAACGGCTGGCTCCAGAGCAGGCTTCTTGAGGAGGGGTCTCACCACCGCCTCCTTCAAGGTGGTGGGGAAGACTCCCTCACTCAAAGATGCATTGACAACTGCCTGGAGCCAGCTGCGTGTCACCTCACTGGAGGCACACACCAACCAGGAGGGACACGGGTCCAATAAACACGTGGTGGAGGACAACCTCCACATGATCCTGTCCACTTCATCAAGGGAGACTGGGTCAAACTCAACCCAGATAGAATCAACCAGATCCGCCGTCACCTCATCATCAGACCACTGCCAGTCCGAGTCCAAGCCAGCCTGAATCCGAGCGACCTTATCCGCCAGATGTAAACTAAATTCCTCTGCTCTGCCCCGCAAAGGGTCTGCCCCCTCCCTCACTTGGAGGAGGGAACGGGTGACCCTGAACAGGGCCGCAGGGTGATCATCGGCGGATGCAATCAGGGTGGAGAAGTAAACACGCCTCGCCACCCTGATCACTTCCAGGTAGGTCCTAATGTAGGCTCTTAACTGACCTCGGTCGAATTGGGAATGGCTCGTCCTCCACCTGCTCTCTAGGCATCTTCTCCACCGTTTCATCCCCCGGAGCTCCTCTGAAAACCAGGGAGCTGACCGGAGTCTGTGGCGGGAAGAGGCCGCAAGGGGACAACCTGGTCGAGTGCCCTCAAAGCCGCCTGTTGCCAGGTGGCCGCCAGCACCTCAGCCGGATTGTGGTCAAGGGAGGTGGGCAAGAACTCCAGAGCCATCTGAAACCTCTCAGGGTCCATCAGGCATCTGGGGCGGAACCATCGAGTCGGCTCCTCATCCCAGCAATGAGGGATAGCCCCCTGAAAGACTAGCTGCAGGAGATAGTGATCTGTCCATGACAAGGGTAGAGTAGACAGAGAAGCCACCCCGATCACTACGCCAGTGTCCCAAGATAAAAACAAGGTCAAGCGTGTTCCCCCCCTCGTGAGTCACCTGAGTCAGGTCCATGGATGCCATGGATGCCATGAACTCCTGAGCCAAACCCGACGCCCCCACAAGAGAAGGCAGGTTAAAGTCCCCCGGGACCATAAGCCTGGGGAACTCCACTGCCACCCCCGAGAGGACGTCGAGCAGCCCAGGAAGGGCCGTCGCCATGCAGCTGGGGGACAGGTATGTCAGCAACAGACCCAACTGACCTCCCAGGTCCAACCTGATGAGGAGAGTCTCACACCCGCCTATCTCCGGAACATTGGCCTCCCTTGGAAACAGGGTCTCTCTAACAATTATGACTACCCCTCCTCCCCTTCCCTGGGCTCGAGACCGATGTACACGGAAACTAGTGGGGCAAAAATCACACAGAGGGACACCCTCCTCTGGCCCCAACCAGGTTTCCGTGATGCACGCCAGGTCCGCAGCCTCCTCCTCAATAAGCTCACAGAGGAGGGATGACTTATTAGCTACGGACCTGTCATTCACGTAGTTCAGCCTAAGCCCAGGGACCACACCTCCCAAGATCCCAGGGGAGCGGGCAGAGACCTGGGGGTCAGAGCACGTCACCGCTCGTAAACAAATTTGGCCCCTGGTCTCGTCCCCTGCCATAACCGATCCCCCTCGGAATTGCCAACCCCACCCCGGGCCCCGTGGACCCCAAGCCCCCCCCAGCCCCCCCCTTACTGGGACCGATTGCTGGCCTGGAAGGACAATGCTGACCCGAACCATAATTACCCTCCCTCCTCCCTAACCCCTTAAGACAACAAATTAAAAATTTTTAAAGTTTCCCCTTAGTGCCAGATTTAAAATTTAAACCCTTGGTCGCAGCATGCCACCTCTTGGGATCCCAAGATCCGTCATTAAGGTAAGCTCTCGGTAACCCAGAGGGCCACTCCAAAGACACGAGGACCGTCTGGAGGGCCCGTAACTCCAGCAGGGAATAGGCAAGCATAAAATATCCTGTTTCAGGGCAAATTGGTACAGCAAGGTGATTGGCAAGATGGTAACAACTGCAAAGATAAAACATATGCAGTACAAAGGGCCGGGCGATGGTAACCAGAATGGTCCACAATCAGCAGCTCCCTCACAGTTGCCGAGGGCCAGGATCAAAATGGCCCAGTCACTGCTCTCCCACCGCAGTGATTTGTGGCAAAAGTCCTGAACAGCCCCCTGCCCTCTCACTGCAAGGAGGTTGAGTCCATCCATTGCCCTCTCACTGCAATGGGGAACAGCCAGGCCCCAGAGAAAGGGGGCATAGTGCAAGTCTGGGCAGATGACATAGATGAACCGGGCACCCTCCATAGTGCCCAGAGGAGTCCAAGATGACACTGGAAGACGAAGAGATGATGACATGAGTGACATAGGATGACCAGGTCCGAGAAAGGAATCCAGAAACAGCACAACTTTCGTAAACCGGCCCCGGCCCCGGGTCCAGAGTCATGGCGTCACCCCTCCCTGGGGGGGGTCTCCTCCAAAACTCAACCCACAACCCCATCCAGGGCAGCGCCGACTCACCTGTCCTGGGCTGCGACCACAAGTGCCTCCACTTTGGGCTCTCCAGACCTTCAGGCCTCCACCCCCCGCAGATCTTTTCCTCCCACAACTCTCACTTCTGGGGGGGGAAGGGGCAGCACATCAAGGATGGGCCACAAGTCCAGAGCCCCAGCGAAAATGCTGCCCCCGCCAACAAGCAACAGAAGGGGGGCCCGTTGGGCCAGTAGTCCCGTCATCATCAGCATTGCCACCGCCATGCCGCAGGCCGCCACTACCGCAGCCGCCGTCCATACCGCCAGGCCACCGATGCCACAGCTGAGTCCCAAGCCACCGCAGCCACCGTCGCTGTCGAACCCCAACACCGCCACGATCGTCGCCAGCACCAAACGGCTGACGACCACCACTGACAGCAGCACTGGGTCCTCGACCATTGCCGCCACAGCCGCTGAAACTCTCCTGGCGCCAGGGCTCCGCAAAGCAAGCAGCTACGCTGCCACGCCTCCAGCTGCTGTGGAGGCCGCAAGAGGGAGAATCCCAATGGATGCTGAGCCACCGGCCAATTTTCAGCCAGAAAAGGCTCCAGCGTCACCACACAACCCTCCGAAGATGACTCCGGGAGACCAACAGCAGCGAACGACCTCCTCTCTACAAAAATCGCCACAAACCACCGACGCCCGAAAGAGCCCACTCACTGCCGAACTGCCATCTGCGAACTGTTTAGGAATAAAAAGTTATCTTAACTTTTCCTGGTGGCCTGGAGATAAAACGTATGAAGAACAATTACAGGAATTGGGTATAGCTAGTCTAGAGAGAAGAAGGACTAGGGATGAGACATGATAGCAGTGTCACTGTGGGTTTTTTTGGTTTGTCTTTCAAGCTTCTGAGCTCATATTCTAGCAAGCAGGTGTCTGCTAGCCAGCACTGTGTTATCTTGTCTCCATAGTAATAAGATAAGAAAGTCTTGTGATATTTTGATCCACTGCGCATGTGTACAAAGTTTATACTTCACTTCCTTTGTAACTTCCGTTATATTTCCCTTTGTTCTTTTTCTATATGCCTTGGTGGAGATTAGCTTGCAAACATGTAGCTCAGTGTAGGTTTCTTTATTTTATAAATAAAAATGTTCTTAGATTACTTTCCGGGTCTAATTTTTATCACCATTGACAGCAAAGAAAAACATGGTCTATCACCTCTAATTAGCAGGGATGTTTTGGAAGATTTTTTTACTCCCTGTCAAGAGGTTTTTTTCCAAGCCTTTGAAAATGGTAGCAGAGAAAGGCTTGACAAGCAGTATTTGAGGGGCTGCCACAGAGAAGAGAGGGTCAACTTATTTTCCAAAGCACTAGAGCAGGGCTGTCAAACTCGCAGCCCATGGCCCAGTTGCGTCATGTGCTGGCCACGCCCATGCCCTGTTTAGCGAAGGAGAAAAAAGTCGTGATACGTCATGTGACGAAGCCATGATACCACTAGTTTGACACTCCTGCACTAGAGGGCAGGATGAGAAACAATGGATGGAAACTAATCAAGGAGAGGAGCAACCTGGAATTGAGGAGAAACATTCTAACAGTGAGGACGAGTGGAACAGCTTGCCTTCAGAAGTTGTAGATGCTTCATCACTGGAGGGTTTAAGAAAAGACTGGACTGAAAAGATGTAGGGTCTCCTATTTGAGGGTTGGACTAGAAGACCTCCAAGGTCCCTTCCAGCTCTATTCTGATTGATTGATTTCCCTACCCTATAACCTCTAGAAAATACTAGACAGTAGTTCACATTATCCACAGCCAATATGGCTATTCATTTTTAGTCAATTTAATTTATTTGGTTTATGTCCAACCTTTCTGTTCAATGGAATATTCCAGGCAGCCATGTAGGCGGTCTGGATTCCAGTAGTGAGAGTTGTAATTCAACACTCCTGGGACACCAGCCAGAGAATTTTGCACACTGCAGATCACACCAGACAAATTCTGATTTCTAGTTAATTGCTTTTCCAATTTTTCTGGGTGTCAGGGCACAGTATATGTCTGTTTGAAAACTAAATCAATGCACCCTTTCCTTTAAACGTTCTAGATGCAGAAGAGACAACTAGCATGATATATAGCCTTTGTTAATGTTCTCTTGTTAACAAATTGATTAAGTAATGAGATAAACGGTGAGATGGTGGTTAAGTAAGCTTCACTGATTTATGAAGGAGATACTCCCAGGTAAGTGGACTTACAAGACATCTAGTATTTCTACCCTTGCAGCTTCTTGCATGGACGTGCACAAACATCTATACTAATTTCATCAGGCTTTTCATCCATGGAAGCCTTTTTCTGAGATGTTCTGCTTCTACCTAGTGGCAGAATGATGAACTGTGGGGACACAAACAACCCACACATTTGCTGTTCTTTAAAAAGTTGTTGGCACCAGTGTGCTAACTGCAAACTCTGCCAATTTGGAATCACAAAAAGTGTGAATACAGGCATAGCTTAGCTACCAAGTCTGGTGAGAATATTTACCCTAGCAAGTGAAAAGCTATTTATCATAGCAAGTAAAAAGCCCACCCTTCTGCTCACTACAAAGGATAGAGAAAAGTTATAGTGACCTGGCATTTCCTCTATAGAAATATAGATGGAGTGTATGACTTGATCTTAATTGGATTTAAGATTTTCCAGGATTTATACCCTCAAAGATTACAGTGGACTAATCTTAGATTTTGGAATATAACTGACTTATGAAATGAGTGTGATTGTGCATCATTCTATTACATTATTAAAATATGGTAAGCTAGCCCTGCCTGCGACATCTGATGGCTCTTTCCCATCTACTTAAGTTGCATGCAGAACCTCTGCCCTTTTGTTTCTCATCTCTATTCTTTATTCATGGTTTAGTTGTACTATTTTGACACATTAGAAAAGGAGAGTAGTCCTGTCAATGGAGTTTTTCTCTGTGGTAATCTGCATGTAGTTCCTAAACCAGTTTCTGTGAACCTTTTTGTGACTTACAGAAAGGATCTGTAAACATTTGTGATTTATTTTCCCACTGATTTATATTGGGAAACCGAATGTAATATATTGGGTTATTATTATTAATGCTCTTGTGGCTAATTAATTAATTAATTAATTATTATTTTATTTGACTTGTATGCCGCCCCCTCTCCAAAGGGATTCGGGGCGGCTGACAACTAAAAACCAACAATAAATTAAATTACCTAAAAATAACATTAAACATTACAAGCCAAATTGCACTAAAACCCACCAATCCTAAATAAATTTAAAACCCCTCCCCGGAGGTCAGCACAGCACAGCCTGTTCAAAGAGCCAAGTTTTTAGATCATGGCAGAAGGTACGGAGGTCAGGGGCCAGAGTCCCAGAGGCAGTTGGTTCCATAGGGCGGGGGCCGCCACAGAATAGGACCTTACCTGGGGGACTGCCAAGTGACATTGAGTTGCAGACGGCACCCCAAGGAGCCCCTGCCTGTGGGCCCGCACAGGGCGGTTGGTTCTCGATGCCAGCAGGTCCATGATCTAATATAGTTATCTGATGACCTTGAGTAGCTCTGTGTGTTTTAATTCTTGCAGATTTAGTGGAGTTCTTTTAAATTTTCAGGAAAAAAGCAGCACAAAAACCTATTTCTGAGTCAGTTTGTTTTTGTTTTTTTGCTTTATCAATGTAAATGGTATAAAAGAGAAAAAGAAAGATATTATATTAGCCCTAAAAGGTAGACCAGATCAAGAAACAAATGCTGCATTGGCCTAAAGCTACTTTTATCAGAGTGGCTATAAGCTGCAGAAACTTCCAAATTTGATTGTGTTTTCCATCTCACCTCTTTAACCTTGGGCATTTTCATAAATTTCTATTCATATGAGATTAAATCACATTTATCTGTCTGCGGCTTCAAGAACAGAGCATCCTCCTCTGTGTCAAACTATCCTCTCTACTTTAATCTTTCTCAACCTTGGCCGCTTTAAAAAGGGTGGACTTCAACTCCCAGAATTCCCCAGCTAGGCTTTGGGAATTGAAGTCCACCCATTTTAAAGCTACCAAGGTTGAGAAAACCTGCTGTACCCTTAAACCTTTCAACCTGTTTTGTGAAAACAGCATTCTCCTTTCTAGAAATTGTTTAGCAAATACACATTAAATATTGGGGTGGGGGCAGCTGTTTGTGGAGCCTCCCTCAACTGCACATATATCATTGAGGCCTTTTAACAAAACTGATTTGGAGCTTCCTTTTTTTTTTGGCCAATTTTTGTACTTAAAACACACACACACACACAGCAAAAATGGGAACATTTCCCAGATTATAATTGCCCATAATGACATAATTACAGATATACTGCAGCATGCATATTTGAGAAACCACTCAGTAATACCTGTTCAAATAATTTATAATGGGAGGATTATTTCCCCTCTCTTTGTAAAACTATACTGAGTGATCCCTTTTAATGAAATTATACAGGTGTCTAAATGATCTGGCACTCAGCATCTTAGATAGCAAGTACAGACATTTAACCACAGAGTGATAATGCATATAATCCATTTATTGAATCTATTGCAGATGCTTCAGGTGGAATTAATGCCTAGAGGCAATTTTCGATGCAGATGTGAGTAGAGACTGCAGGAACATTGTATTTTCTGAGAAAGCACCACTTTCCCGATTCTTTATTTTCCAAGATAAGAAACTAAAATAATATTAGTAATTTATGCAGGTGTTGGAGGAAATGTCCATCCGGGTTCAGTTCCAAATGGGGAAAAGGACACTGGAAACATGGAGACTGCTTGGAAGGATGGTTTAATGGTGGACAGGACCACATGGTTTGAGCTCCTGGGCAAAATTGAGCACATGGGTGAGACAGAGAGAGAGAGATTTATACCCTCTCTTGGGCTTTGAACTTGCTTCCTGTTCCTGTGGCAAGAAATGTATCCTGATTGGTTGTCAGACTCCCATGGGGCCATGCAGGGGTAACTTTGTAGGTTGTCTTGAGTCCCAGGCTTGGTTGAATCTTGCTGGGTGATGTAATCTTCTCAGGTGCCATGTGGTGAGATGGGTAGAGGGATAATCCTATCATTTCCTGAGGGCCATGTCTTAATCCCATCACTCTGCAGATGAAGGTTGGGGGAGGGGGGGCAGGGAGCTGTAGGGAGCTGCTTTGTCTTTAAAAGCATGTTTCTCCTTTTCTCATCCAGGGAAATATAATATTCTGACTTTTTAATATTTCCTAGAATATTTCATTCTTCTAGGAGAGGGGTGGGTGCTAACTTTCTACACAGGTTAATAAGTTGTTTAATACAGGGGTCCCAAACCCCAGGTCCATGGACAGGCACCAGCACGAGCAGTGGTGGGATTCAAAAAATTTTACTACCAGTTCTGTGGACGTGGCTTGGTGGGCATGGCTTGGTGAAAGATACTGTAAAATCCACATTCCCTCCCCACTCCACTAACCTGATTTCCAGCTCCATTCTCCTGTGCAGGGCAACCAAAGAAGACCCAGCCGATCAGCTGGGATTCAGGAGGCAGAGAATAGATGGGGGCAGTGCCAGTCAAAAGTGGTATTTGCCAGTTCTCTGAACTACTCAAAATTTCTGCTACCGGTTCTCCAGAACTGGTCAGAACCTGCTGAATCCCACCTCTGGGCACGAGACATGCCAGAAACCAGGCTGCGCAAACAAGCGAAGCCCCATCCATGGGATGCAGGGATGCAGGCACAGTGAAACCATGCCCCTTCTGGTCCATGGGAAAACCTCTCTCCACGGAACCACTCCCTGGGGTCCAAAAGGTTGGGGTCTGCTGGTTTAATGTACTATCTGCTTATGAATTGTTCTGTTCTAGTGGTGGAAGGAATTTTTATTGCTGGACAGGACATGGAAGGCTCACTGAATTCTTACAAGGAAGATCTGCAGCCAAATGTTGCAATATCTCATTGCTCTCTAATACTAATTTTTAATATCATCCTTAGTCATGCCTTCCTCCAAGACAAAATTGTCTGTCTGAGATTCAAAGAACCAGTCCATCCTTTCCTTTTCCCACGTTGCCTCAAGAAATCATGATGATGTCCAAATAGCAGTGGCAATAGCACTTAGACTTATATACTGTTTCATCGTGCTTTACAGCATGCTCTAAGCAGTTTACAAATGTTAGCATATTGCCCCCAACAATCTGGGTCCTAATTTTACTGACCTCGGAAGGATGGAAGGCCGAGTCAACCTTGAGTGGGTCAGGTTTGAACTCCTGGCAGTGGGCAGAGTCAGCCTGCAATACTGCATTCTAACCACAGTGCACCACAACTCTTGATGACATGTAGGTCATAGTGTCTCCAAAGAATCCTTGTGCCTAATTTGATGCAAGTACACAAGTGAGTTGATTTGTATAATGATGCCACAATGCATACATCTTCATTTGCTCCCTCTTGCTGCACCACGGATGCCCCTCCCAGTTACAGTTTCTACTTGTAGTCATTTGCAGTTGCTAATCATTTCACATTCTTTTAAAGAACAACTCTAGCAAATGTTTGGTTTTGGACTGTGCTGATCTCTCTCTACTTCGGTGTGAGCCCTGCTGCTCCACATCCTTCAAACTGGCTTTTAATAGGAATGATTCACATCCCGTGACAATTTTTTCACAGTTTATGGCTGCTAATATTATTTGCCAACTAAACTGCTAAAATTTCTGGCTTCTCAATAACATCCACAGCAATTTATGCATATATTCTTGCAGTAGAGAAAACTAGGAGATAGAGGTGAAAGAAGCTGTACATAGCTACTTCTGCAATAGGGATCTTCCTCTGTTGGCCCTGATAGGAACATCTAAAATCCAAAACAGTAGAGAAGGCAGGCAAATTCAGCTGAATGACCTCATCTGTTCCTTAATGCATGAATCTTGTTTTCTAATAAAACAATAAAAACAAAAATGGGACAGTGATAAAGTTTAAAAACTTTAAAAGTGTTTTAAAGTATTTTGAGCAACTTTGTGCTTTGTACATAGATTTTTTTCTAGCTATTTTAAGGATGTACAACATAATTCTGCTACACACATCTGTGTAACAAGAAAGCCAAGTTACCGTGAATAACTTTCTAGCTGCAATTCAAGGCTGAGACAGGCTGAAAATGCTTGTTGGAGATGAACATCCAGCCTGGAGCTTCTTGATGTGTTGCCTGGATGCACTGCAAGGGTGGGATTCTACCGGTTCTGTCTGGCTCTAAAGAACCGGTAGCTCTGAAGAGCAGAAGACATAGAACTGGTTCTGTGTCTGCTGCTGTTTTGGCCCACCCGGGCTCTTACCTGACCTTCATTTCCTGCTTTTTGAGCCGCAGCTGCTTTGCACGGCACAGCTGCGGTTGAAAAAGCAGGAAAAAGGGCTTTTCCAACCACTGCGCACCCGCGTGCAGCACTGCTCAGCTGTCCAGGCAGCTCAGCAGGTTGTCAATTGCACTCACACGACTCGCGCATGCGCGCGCGACGCAGAACAACGGATTCGGTAGTTATACCGGTCGGATCCCATCCCTGATGCACTGCCATTGTATTGTTGTTAACCTAGAGGACACAAGTAAGAAGTATGTAAAAAACAAGAATCTGATTTCAAATTTAACTACAATACACCACCGCACATCCTGCACTATTTTTCCTACACGATATCTCTACAGCTTCTGAACATACAATGTTTTCTTTATGCAGAACAGACCATTAGAGTCAATCATCCAACATAGCCTAATAAACATGTACCCAAAATTAACTATATATTCTGTTATAATCACACCCAAAGCTGTAATATATTTTGTTTCAGGAAATATTACCGTATTTTTCGCTCCATAAGACGCACCTAGATTTAGAGGAGGAAAACGAAGAAAAAATATTCTGAACCAAATGGTATAGTGAAGGTAGGAGGCGGAGCCTGAGACGACCACAGATAGGTGTGCACTCATGTGCCAGCTCTGCCGATTGACTCCTGCACTGCGGAAAAGAGACAGAAGAGGCAGGATTCAGCACTGTAAAAGGACCCCACTGCCACAGTCCATCTTATATTCACCAAAGGACCGGCAATATTCACTTCATAAGACGCACAGACATTTCTGCCAACTTTTGGGGAGTGTGTCTTATAAAGTGAAAAATACGGTACTTTCCTTCTTTGCTTTCTCTAAAGCAACACCTACCCCACCCTCGAAATTCTAGATTCAATTTCCTGAGAATAAGCCTCATTGGAATTGATGGCAATTTTTCTAAATCTACATGATTGCATAGTAGTTTGTATGCTTGGATAAAGCAATTTATAAATAATATAGCAATTTATAATAATATACTAATGCTTGGATAAAGCAATTTATAAATAATAATATAATTATTTTCTTTCATCAAATAATTTTGAGTTATGTGAAAATACATTATTTTGATAACTATGCTTTCTTAATACATATGCATATACAGGTACATGCACACACACAAACACACACATCTCACACAAAGACTGCCTCTATGATTAAAATAATCCCATTCTTAAAATGTAGAGTTAAAAATTATTGTAGGAATGCTACTGCAATTATACTATAAGTAAATTAAGGAAGAAGTAGAACTGATAAAAGACAAATTGTGTGTGATAAATTGATAAATAATGTCAAATGAATCTTTAATGCTTGCTAATCCCACTGGAATCGCAAAACCTGCTTCTGAATAAAGTTGCATATAATTAGGCTGTAAATTATATATGCCATCTTCACAAGCCTTTGAGTATTATGTGCATACATTTTCCATTTACTTATGTTTCTGTAAATAAAATATATTGCAATAAAAAAAATAGAAATTCCAGAAGAAATTTTGAGATAGAGACCAGGTAGAATTATTTTTAATAGACTCAGTTAGAGGGAAGGTATTTGCTGCATACTGCTCATTCAATGGAAGAGCCATTGAACTGAGTTGATATGCTTTATTCCATTCCTGTAATGGAGATTTTAGTACAGCAATGCACTCAGTACACACACACACATGTACACATGCATTTGCCTATATCCTACATGTATTTTTTATATGCAATACTATAATCCCCTGCTCAGTCCCTCTTCAGAAGGCTCCTCTTCCTCTCCTTTTATGCTTTTAAATGTTTATAAGACTTATTGACAAATGGGCTGACTATGCATTAGTAAGTCCTTAACCAATTGACTAATTGATCTATGGATTTTTCAAGAAAGTGCTCTAAAAATTACTCCAAATTAATACTGGTCAACAATGAAAAGCCATAAGAAATTGTGGCCACCAACCCTCAGAAATAACGTGTCCAGAAATAAAGCAGCATTGTCTGGCTGCCTTTCTGACAGCATAGATACACATTTCAGACTTTTGAAAGACGTTTTTGAGTACCAGCCTCCAAGAAAATAAAATTAAAGATAGTTCTCAACTTATGACCACAATTGGGTCTGGAACTTCTATCACTAAGCAACAAGTCACACCTGATTTTATGGTATTTTTTGCCATTGTTTTTAAGCAAATCATGCAGTTACTAAGCAAATCTAGTTTCCCCTATTGACTTTGCTTGTGGTAAACCCCTTTGGAAAGTCACAAATGGTGATCACATGACCCTAGGACACTGCAACAGTCATAAAATTGATTTGGTTGTGACCGGAAGCACGACCATCTGCGCATGCACGGACAACCCGCCCCCAAAATGGCACAGAAGGGGAAATTGATGCGGAAAGGGAATCTTTCCGTGCCAATTTTGTTCGCCACCCAATTTTGGAATCATGACCCAGTTCAAAAACCAGATGGATTTTTTGTTCGCCATCTGATTTGGTCACAAACAGAAACGTTTGCGACCCAAGGTTCCACTGTGTTGGTAATCATTGGATTTTTTATTTAGCCCAGGTATTTTGGGTTCAGATCATCGATCCTGGTCAGATACTACCAGGGGTGGGATTCTACCAGTTCACACCTGTTCTTTAGAATTGGTTGTTAACATTCTAAGCAGTTCAGAGAACCGGTTGTTAGAAGAAATTACTGGCCTAATCCTGTAAGGAAGGCAGGAAGGAAACATTCTGGTGTTGCTTACAGAAACTGCCTCTCCATTAAGCCTTATTACATTCTTGGCAGGACTAGACTTCCTGTCTCTGGAGTTTTTCCCCCCTCCTTTGCTGGTATTTTGCTTGTGTGGAGTGACAATTCAAAGTTACAATGGCACTGAAAAAACCATTTTTCACACTTACGACTGTTGCAGCATCCCCACATTCATGAAAGACCAGGTGAGGAGATGCGTGTCTCAGTGTGAGTGAAATTGAGTTGGCCACACCCAGCCAATAACATGACCACCAAGCCATGTCCAGCCAGTCACATGACCACCTAAGCCACGCCCATAGAACCGGTTGTTAAAAATTGAATCCCACCCCTGGATACTACTAAATAATAATATGAAACAAAATAAGCTTTCTTTATGCCTTAATCTCCATGCAAGAAAGATGCCCAATGTCTCATTCATTATAAATTTATTCTGATGAACTGATAGAGAGTAGAAGTTGTAGTGGTCCAGGTTTTATATTGTTCTGACCCAGCTGAAGTTTCCGAAAGCAAACACAGATAAACTCGAACTTTCATGGCTTTAATCTACAAATAACCCTCTGTAGATAGCAGATGGCTTGCAGCCAATTAGTCCAATAAATCAGAGTCTGTAATCATCACACTAATTCCTTCGAACTTTTGCAAAGGCAAAAGCCGTTTGAAACCAGGCTTATATTCCCTAGAGGGAGGGGCCATTAATTAGCATTCTTACTCCCAAGTCGCCTGTGCTGTTCTTCCATGAATCATCCTGCTCTCACTCACACCCAGCACAGGCTTCTTGGGAATGTCCTCCTGATTGCTGCCCACGAACCACAACATATATTCAGAAGATGTCATGTTTGCTGCACTTTCCACTTCACATTAAAAAAGAATGAAAAATGGGTTCTGAATGTTTAATCAGAATAGTTAAGAGTGACTCTCGTGGACAGCCTGACTTTGCATGAAGCAACTTTGTAGAATTCTAGATATTGGAATCAATTAAATCTCAACCTTTCTTGGGAAGAAACCAATCGGTTTGTTGAGTAACAAGAAAAATGTTAACAACATCCTAGGTCACAGAGAGAAACAAATACTGTCTCTTTGTAGATCATCAGTAGATTCCATAAGCGGAATAAAATATCCAACAGGTAACACAAGGAAAATCTAATTGGTACCAATCAGTGTCCAAGAATCCATGGGTGGAAGAATTTTCTAGACTCTAAGACACATCTTTGGAGCTCTTATAGTTAAGTACTGTGTCCCCCAAATTGTGGCAATTGAGGGCAGATGGGAAAGAGGGAAAAGGAGGGTTGTATGACCACAGGTAGTCCTCAACTTACAACAGTTCATTTAGTGACCATTAGAAGTTGCAATGGCACTGAAAAAAGTGCCTTATGACCATGTTTCACAGTTATGACAAATGGTCACGTGATTTACATTTGGATGTTTGACAACGGGTTCATATTTACGACAGTTGTAGTGTCCCAGGGTCATGTGCTCCTCTTTGCGACCTTCTGACAAGCAGAGTCCATGGGGAAGCCAGATTCACTTAACAACCAGGTTACTAATTGGTGAGAAAAGTCGTAAAATGGGGCAAAGCTCACTTAACCGATTTCTCACTTAGCAACATAAATTCTGGGCTCAATTGTGGTCATAAGTTGTGGACCACCTGTATTTCTTTCTCCACATCGGCTGCCAAAGCAAGCCTGAACCCCCACCCCCCCCAAAGACCAGAAGTGGGCCCCAGGATAGCTGGCCACGGCCTTTGGAGTTCTGCCTCCTTCGCAAGTCCCTGTTCTTCCTCACCTTACCTCACCTCACCTCCAGCAATCTGTTGCCTGGGTGACAGCTGTCCTCTTATTTTCCAGTAGTTTGCTCAGTGCCCAGATCTTGTGCAAACAGGCCTCTAAAGCAACAGTTGTGATTCTTGCAGAACACGGGAAACCATTTCTGAGCGAAGCAGCTCTGTAGGTCTCGTGTGGGGTGACACAGTATTTGTCTGTGGCTCCTTATCCACCTATCCTGCTATTGTAGATAACTTACTTATACTTACTTACTTACTTATTTACTTATTTATTTATTTATTTATTTATTGTTTGGACTTATATGCTGCCCTATCTCCTGAAGGACTCAGGGCGGCTCACATCATAAAAACACACAGTAAAAAATTTATAAAAATATTAAAATTATTATTAAACCACAAGCCAAACAATTATCTAAAACCCATAAAAACTAGACATAAGAACGTATTTAGAAAACCTACCTGCCTCAGTCCAGGCCAGCCTGTTGGAAAAGCCATGTCTTCAGGTTGCGATGGAAGGAACGGAGGTCAGGGGCCAACCGCAGCCCCAAGGGCAACTGGTTCCACAGGGTGGGTGCTCCCACAGAGAAGGCCCTACCCCTGGGGGTCGCCACCAACACTGTCTAGCCAACGGCACCCCAAGGAGGCCCTGCCTGTGGGAGCGCACAGGGCGATGGGCAGTCGATGCTGGGAAGAGATGCTCCTGCAAGTACCCCGGCCCCAAGCCATGTAGGGCTTTATAGGTAATTACCAGCACCTTGAATCTCACCTGGAGGGCAACCGGCAACCAATGCAGTTCACGCAGGAGGGGTGTAATATGGGAGTATTGGGATACTCCCATCACAACCTGCACAGCCGCATTCTGTACCAATTTGGGAATAATGGGCTTCAAAAATTTTAGCAAGGGGGTCTTTGCCCGGTTGCTGGGTGGGCATGGCCAAGGTGGGCATGGCCTAGTTGGCCTCCTGCACTACGGCGGGGGGAGCCATTTTTGTCCTCCCTGGGCTCCTGAGGCTTTTGTTGTGGTTCGCTGACAGCAGGTGCGGACAGCTGAGGTCTCGGAGAGCGAGGCCTTGGATGAGGGGCCTGCGTGTGATGCAGGGATGGGGCCAGGACCATCAGGGAGTGGAGTGCTGCCTTCGGAGATTGGGAAGGCTGTGATGAAGAGGCCCCCGAGGAGTCTGTGCCCAGTGCGCATGTGCAGCAGCACGGGCGACTTGGGAGGTAATGGCCCCTCCTTTAAGAGCCAGCTGAGAAACCAGAGTTCTTTGCAGGAAGCAAAGAAGTTTTTGCACTCAAGCCTTGTGGACATTTGGAATATCTTGGTTGGTGTTTGGAGACTCTTTGTGTTTGAAATCTTTCTTAGTCACTTTATCTAGTGTTCTTGGCAGCCTTGCACAACCTTGGCAAGGCTTGTTCTTATCAGAGACGATTAGTTTGAAACAGCCTTTTAACCATGAAGGAACAGAATTAGTAAAGAATCATTAAAAGATTTTGCTGTTTCCTGTTTGTTTCCTTGGAACAAAGTTTGGGTCAGAACAGCTTCCAGGAGGGCAAAAACAGCCTTCCAGACTCTGGAGGCTTTCTGGAAGCCGGAAACAGGCCAGTTTCCTGCCTTCCTGAACTTCTGGGAGGCCTATTTTTGCCTCCCCAAGCCTCCCCATGCGTCCTGCATCCAAAATGGGGCGTGTGGGGACTCCTGGGAGGGGAGGGGCAGGGTGGGTGGGGCCAGCCAGGAGTGGGATTTAGAGGTTCTCCAAACTGTGCAGAATCTTAGCTAGGGGTTCTCCCAACCCCTGCGAGCCCCCAGCAGCCCACCCCTGCTTGGGATCTCCCTTAGACATGGCTGGTCAAACTCTTCAGTTGACCATAATGAGGTCTGACTTTTTGTTACTCTGTAAGATGGGGGACCTATCTCCTGTTGGATCCATCATCCCCACCACCAAACTCTTTAATAGTGCAGACCAGCAAGAAGGGTTACCTTCATCCTACTTCCATCTCTATTTTGCTGCCATTAAGTACTAAATGGGGTTAAGGCTGGAATAACCAAAGATGATGCCCTTTGGCATTGTCCATGCTAAATAGATCTGCTAAATAGGTCTAGTATTGTTTCCAATTGCTTCAGAAAATTCTTTCCCTTTTGATATACAAATACAGACAGTGCAAATTGCTGTCTGCTGTTTCTGCTTCTCCCTGCTTTCAGCTCATTTTTGCCAATTAATGTTTGCTGATGTTTAATAAATAAATGTCAGGCTGTATCTTTGCTAGCTGTACTGAGTTAACATTCTAAGCAGTTCGGAGAACCGGTTGTTAGAAGAAATTACTGGCCTAATCCTGTAAGGAAGGCAGGAAGGAAACATTCTGGTGTTGCTTACAGAAACTGCCTCTCCGTTAACCCTTATTACATTCTTGGCAGGATTAGACTTCCTGTCTCAGGAACTTCTCTGGAGTTTTTTTCCCCTCCTTTGCTGGTACTTTGCTTGTGTGGAGTGACCATTTAAAGTTACAATGGCACTGAAAAAAAGTGACTTATGACCATTTTTCACACTTACGACTGTTGCAGCATCCCCAGTCATGAGAGGCCAGGCGAGGAGATGCATGCCTTGATGTGATATTGAGTTGGTCACGCCCAGCAAATAACATGACCACCAAGCCACACCCACCAACTAAGCCTTGCCCACAGAACCGGTTGTTAAAAAATTTGCATCCCACCCCTGGATATTGGCTGCTAGTGTGTGGAGGGATGAAGGGCAAATACACCTGAAATTATTCAGAATAATATTCCTCTGCTATGATAGATAAATATGGTAGATGGTACTTGGAGAAATGTGGATCTAGACTCCCTCCCTCTGGCTGATCCCAGGTCAAATACTGTCCCAGAGAGCACCAAAGACCCCTCATTTCAACCCTGAGCTACAAATATTCTCCTTTATTGGCACTGTCCTTAGCACACCCCATGATAGTGATTTGGATAATTAAATGGAAAAATCTATATAAGCTATCAAATTATGCATGTGAAAGTCCTTGATGGTCCAGATCAAAAAGCGAACACAGATCCAACCGCAGGCCAAAAATAACAATGAAGATGACTTTCTGCTGTATTCTTATATAGGAATCACATAATTACACACAGGAAGTTAAATTGTTAAATGTTGCATTGTTTCTTCAGGCATCAAGATCTGAGACCCTCATCCCAAAACTGATTTGAGGGTTTGGGGGGGCTGGGCTTCAAACCTAGAGACACAATTTAGTTTCTTGCTGACAAGTATAAGTAGCTAAGAAAGGGAATAGATGCTTATTCACTTAAGTCAGCTTTTCAGAAGATACAGACTGTTAAACGAATAGGAATTATGAGTCTCCACCGAATAAGGAAATGATCGGGCTGTTAAAGAACTAAGACCAATGTTGTCCTTGCAGACAAAGCCATCTTCATTTTTAAACATGATTCCCCTGATGTTTATTTCCAAAACAATAAAAAAGCAATGCCTCATGTAGTAGCAAAGAATTAAGCATATACTTCAAAACTGCACATTCTCTATATTAAAGCTGGTTTTCTTTCAGTACATTTGTGTGTGTCTGTGTGTGTGTTTTCTGTCATAGAGGGAA
Source organism: Naja naja (assembly GCA_009733165.1). Classification (NCBI taxonomy): domain Eukaryota; kingdom Metazoa; phylum Chordata; class Lepidosauria; order Squamata; family Elapidae; genus Naja; species Naja naja. Next base: position 15,607,025 of record CM019159.1, on the reverse strand, counting down.
ATGACATTCAGTTCAGAGTTTGAAAAACTCACAGGGAATGCGTATTCAAGAGGAAACAAGCTCCAGAAGATAAATTCTCAATGTGTGTCATGGATGTAAAGGCATAAACAAATTAATTACAGGACAACCAATGGTTGCATTTACCAGTTATTAAAAAAAAACAGCAGCAAAGCTATTGGGTAAATCAAATCTACAGCTCAGGTGTCGTAACTTGTTTCTTTTTAAGTACAACAAAAGTGATTGATGTGCTGCCAAATCTTCTCATTCAAAAACCAGGGGCTCAGGGCTGTTGAGAACATTCCTTCTGGCTTTCAAACAACAAGGATTTTTTTTATGAACCATTTCCCAGGGGCAGACAAGATGAGAATGGTTTCTCAAACTTGGATAGTGATCACTTTGTTCTTTCTCAGACACAAAGCGAAGTATATTCCTCTATCTATCCCATGGTTTTTCAAGAAATAACATGGATTGTGTCTTACAATATAGTGTTACTGTAAGAATAAAATGGCATCAGTCCTCATAAGAGCAATGAAATAACTGTACATAGTTATTTATAGTGATTTATTTATTTTATTTATATATTATATTTCACATCTTTTAGGCACCCTGTAATGCAGTAAAAATATTAGCACATAAATAAAAATCAGTGGATATAAAGCCAAAAGAATGACAATAGTTACAGCAAAAGGCCATGCAATTTAATTGCACACTGTTGGAATCAATAGCCTTCCTTCACTCCTTGCTAAATTTACATAGAAGAGACTCGTATGCATTCAGTGTGACTGACTTCCAAATAAACATTCATTGAATTCATACTTTACATTCAAGTGTGAGATTATGTTTGACTGGTTTTAACAAGAGTTTAAAGTTTTATTGATGTAAATAAATCCAAGCTGCACCTAAATATGTTTATCTTACATCTTAAGTGGTCCAAGACATGCTCAAACAGTTTTTCTAAGGATTATGCCTGCCAAACATCTGTGATTGAAGCATTATCTATTACTGCAGCTATAAAACAATCCAAAATGCAACCCTAAAATTAAATCAGGATACCTTGTGAAAAAGCAATTCTCTTATTTGCCCCTGGAGGTCACTATGGCAGTTTAAAACTCACGCAGCATAAAATGCAACTCCATAAGTCCAAAATCTGTTTAAAGTGTATGTTGTACCTAAGTTTTCATGCATTGTATGGAGGTACACAACTGCACGACTTCAACTGAACAACTATTGTGTTTCATTGCAATGCTGTGTCATTAGCAATAACATTTTAGGTATCTGTTTGTTGAATTTTATAATGTTTTGTTGAATGATGAAATTAAGTCAAAATTATTAGAAGAACCTGAGAAAAGAAACTTGGGATCTCAGTACAGGGAGCTAAAGGAAGACTAGATAGAAGAACATTCTACAGACAATCCTGAATCTTGTGCAATACCCAGTTCCCCAATCTTGTCAAATTAAGGCTGCCAACTCAACTTCTCAATAAATCTGGGCATATATCACTCTTCTCTGTGTAATATATACCAGTGCCAGGAGCCATGTTCCAAAATGGGACCACAGCAGTACATTTGTGCTGTCTGCTAATTATAATAGACATTTCATCAGTTTTTCCAGTATTTAAAGTGGTTTGACAGATCTGATCCTTACTGGGTAGAAATTTTAAATTTTAGTTTCCTCTCATGAGAAACTGATACTTTAGAGTACCGTATTTCTTGTTTGAAAATAGCAGGTGGTAACGTATTCTGGAATAGTGAATTCATCATGGAATGATTACTCTCAATTAGTTACTAAGTACTTAGAACATTTACCATCAACATTATTCAGCCCTGGTACTTTGTGGCATCAAAACCCCCAGAGGTACCACAGTCACGTCTTGCCTTCATTTTGCCTTTTGAAGGGTCAAACAATCCTGTTCTCTCATCTCTCCTTGTAACAATTAAATGTCCAGATTCTTGAGAGTTCTGGAATTTCCTGCACATGCCCAGTTTTTAGTCTGTTCTGTCCAACTGGAAAAAAAAGTTTTCTGAAATATTGAGTGGTGGTGAATGTGGTCCATGAGGAAGAAGAGAAATAATTCTTAGGTATTTCTTGGTCTCAGCTAGTCCTTATTGACACCTGGTTGGTCCCTGGAAGGAGGAAGGTAGAGTCAACAACCATGTGAATGCAAGTGCTGCTATGGACATGTAACAGAATCTGGGAGTTAAGGATTCAGATAATATAAGACTGTTTTTTATTTCTTCAAAAGAGAACAGTTTAAACAGTTATTGAAAGCAGCAAAGACTTGCAAACCAGAAAGTACTAATTTATTCACCAAAAACATAATATTTTTGTATCAGAAATAAAGATCTAAATTACAGAAGGTTACCATATCCATACATTTAACTTAGATTAAAATTTGATTTTATACCATCAACGAGTGGCAGAGATTTGTGGTAACAGGTAAGTCCTCACCTAACTATGGCAATTAGGATGTCAATCACAAAGGATCAGGACTATAGGCTAAGTTGCAGCATGAAAGATTTATTCAAGCCTACACACAACAAATCAGGGACGTGGTGGCTCAGTGGCTAAGACGCTGAGCTTGTCAATCAGAAAGGTCAGTGGTTCGAATCCCTAGTGTTATATAATGGAGTGAGCTCCCATTACATGTCCCAGCTTCTGCCAACCTAGCAATTCAAAAGCATGTAAAAAGGCAAGTAGAAAAATAGGGACCACTTTGGTGGGAAGGTAACAGTGTTCTGTGCACCCTTGGTGTTTAATCATGTTGGCCGCATGACCATGGAGACATCTTTGGACAGCACTGGCTCTTCCACTTTGTAACAGAGATGAGCACCGCCTCCTAGAGCCAAAAACGACTAGCACGTATGTGCGAGAGGAATTTTTATCTTTACCTTATGCACAATAATTTAGTCAACTAATGGTCAGCACTAAATTGGCATTAGATAAAGGTCAAAGGAATTCAAGGCGGGGCTGGACTTAGATGTTTGTAGCAACATAAGGAATCTAAACTGATGACACTTTTAACTCCACCCCTCCCCCAAGTCTGCCCGCTCTTTTCCTGCATGGGACCAACAACTACTGGTAAGAAATGCAATCATAAAGACCAATGTCACATAATTGCACCAACTTACACAGCAGTTGTAGCAGTCCCAGTTGCTGTTGTTAGGCAAAGCCCATACAATCGCAGCACCCAATGGTCATGTGATCACCATTTGCAACCCTCTTGCCAGCTTCCTCATTGACTTTGCTTGTTGGAAGCCAACCGTGAAGTGGGACACTGTGACTGTTGTAATTGCAACATCCAATCACAATCATGTGACTACACAGATACCATGATGACTGCAACTATGAGGACCCATCATAACTTAGCACCATCTTGGCTTCAAATGGCTGCTGAACCATTTGCATTCAATGAGGATTATCTATACTACCTGGGAATACTAGATAGATTGCTTTTTGGTAACACACTGTGGCCCTTAATGCAAACACTGTGGAAAAGTAAAGGTTTATTGTCCAGTACCACAGATACTGCTTTAATGGCCATAGAGCAGTGATGGCAAGCACTTTGCACTCAGTATGTCAAAAATTCAGAAAATGCCTACCTTGGCTATGCTGGCATGTCACACACCTCCTTCCCAGACACAAGAGGCCTCTTTGAATCTCCTCACAAGACTCTCTTCTCCTCCCTGATTCTCCAGAACTTGCACGAGAGGGATCACCTCAAACAGGATCTCTGGCACCTCAGAAATGAGCATGAAAATGCTTGCACAATTTTCTCAAGGCTTTCTCGTGAGGATCCAGAGGCCTGGCTGATCACCAAAAATGGCACGTCATGTCATCTGTAACAAACATGTCATAGGTTTGCTATCACTGCTGTAGAGGAATAGAAAGTTAGCTTTGAAGAACGTATGAACAGATGATACCAGAATATCAGCTTAGCTTAAGGGAAGGATGAAACACAAATTTGGCCTATTTGAGTCCATTTGAGAAGTATCTCTTATCTCTTAAAACTATTTTTTTCCTCAGGGCCTCTTCCCGCTTTTAAAAATTATGGAAGAATTTTGTTTCTATGGGTTATATTTATCGATATTTATTTAAAGTAAAAAACGACACACTTGCTGCAACCACTGCTTTTCACAATGGTTTGATGCAGTGGTGGGATTCAAATTTTTTTGCTACCGGTTCTGTGGGCGTGGCTTGGCTTGGTGGGCATAGCTTGCTGGTCATGGCAGGGGAAGGTTACTGCAAAATCCCCATTCCCTCCCTCCCCACTAACCTATTTTCCAGCTCTGTTCTCCTGTGTAGGGCAACAAAAGAAGACCCAGCCGATCAGCTGGGACTTGGGAGGCAGAGAATAGATGGGGGCAGGACCAGTCAGAAGTGGTATTTGCTGGCTCTCTGAATGACTCAAAATTTCCACTACCGGTTCTCCGGAACTGGTCAGAACCCACTGGAGACCACCTCTGGTTTGATGGGATTTTAATATTGTATTATTTTTCAGCATAGGATGATGAATAATTATGATTTTGGGGACTCCTAAGAGGGTTTTGGGGGTCCCCTCAAAGTGCTTGGCCCACACTTAGAGAAATGCTGCTTTTGGGGATTAGAAGGAGAAAAAGGAAACTCTATCAGATTCAAGATTCTTTATTACACTGTAGACCAAGAGTGTTCTAATAATTCCAATGTCATTTTTCTTTTCCCATAGAATTGGAAGAGTTGGAAGGGGCTTGGAGGTCTTCTAGTCCAACCCCCTGCTCATGCAGGAAACCTGGCCTATACCATTTCAGAGAAATGCTTGTCTAATCCAGTCTAAGTTGAAGGGCTAACAGTGGCACGGACAGGATTCCTCAAAGCAAACACCATTAAGGGGCATAGAATCCTAGTTCTGAAACATTTCAAGTCTCATTTAGCACCGGTGGCAGTAAACAAAAGAATCATATCTGATTAAACCAGCTTTTTTGCAGGGCACCTGTGAAGCATTCTCAGATTTGAACGTTGACAGGGTGGTTTCTGGTCCCTTGACTTTCCTAGTTCTGCTTCTCTAAACTTCTTTGTGAACGTTTCTTCAAGGATAATGCCCCAAACCGTCCTAAAAACCAGGCTTTAAGTTCTTATCTGCCTAAATGCATTTGTTATCATGGGAAGAAAAATCCAGTCTGGTTCCAAGCCAGGAAAAACAGCTGGAAATAAAAATGAGAGGCTGGCTACAAGGAAAGAGGGTTTCTGTTTATTTGGTTTCCAGTGACAGCATGTTTCTGGGGGTGGATGACCAATTGGCTGGGTGAGTGGATGGATCTTTATAGGGTTCTGGGATTTAGTGATTGAGATGCTTCAGGGGGTTGTGCAATGTAGTGAACCTTGTGTCATTTACTATTTCAATGGTGGTGAGTTACTCCTATTATGTCCTAAAGGTCATGTCCTGTCCTTAGAATTTGGATGGGGGAATTTAAATTCTTCATGAAATACTTCGGTGGCTATTAAAAGAGGCAGAATATTATATTTCCCCAAAGGAAAAACATGCTCTTAAAGGCAGAAAGCAGCCTCAATAGGAAAATTCAAGCTGCCTCAAACACCAAAGTCTTTAGAGATGGATTATTGTGCGCCCAGGCAGAAATGTAGGGCCCCCTGCTTGGGCAGGCGGTTGGACTAGATGATCTACAAGGTCCCTTCCAACTCTATTAATATGTTAATTCCATCAGCTCCAGTCTTCGGGAGCTGGGCTGAAGCCATTTTTGTTTATGAATAGGCTGGCCTGGATTTAACATATTAACAGAGTTGGAAGGGACCTTGTAGGTCATCTAGTCCAACCCCCTGCCCAAGCAGGAGACCCTACATTTCTGTCTGGGCACCCAATAATCCATCTCTAAAGCCTTTGCTGATTGAGGCAGCTTGAATTTTCCTATTGAGGCTGCTTTCTGCCTTTTAAGAGCACAGTTTTTTTTCCCTTTGGGGAAATATAATATTCTGCCTCTTCTTTAATAGCCACCAAAATATTTCATGCTCTAGGAGGAAAAGTGTTGTGGGGGCGCGGGGGAGGTTTCCCACATTACCGTTTGGTTGATCGCCACCCAGCTCGCCTTCTGCCCGTCCTTGCAGATCCCAGGCCAACAGAGAGCGCTCTGCGACCAGCATCTCCAGGAAAATTAAAGCGCCATCTGGAGCCCGCCACCTTTCGGCAACCGGGAGCCCCAGGCGGCTTGCGCGCTCCTGAACGCTCCCCTGCAGACACTCCCCGTCCCATTCCACCTCGCCAGACACACCTCTCTGCCCCCGCCCTCCAGCGCCTCCGCCGCCGCCCTGCTTTGGCGTTCAGGTTGGGTTGCCCAGGAAGGCAAGGCAGGCAGGCAACTTGTGGCTGCGTCTCGGCTCTTTTCGGCGACGGCTCTGGCGACCCAGCTGCGGTCTCCATAGAGACTTTTGAGCAACCAGATCCTTTCAGGTTTGGTGACAATACGCGAAGGGAACAGAGGAGGAGGAGCCGCAGGGAGAGGCGAGAGGCGAAGGGAAAGCAAGCCGCAAGTGAAACGCAGCTCCCGCCGGGCAAACTTTCCCAGGGCGAGGCGCTCCGTGCGCTCCCGGATCGTCCCGACGGGCTAAAAAGGCCAACTTTCGCAGCCCTCCGAAACGCCGATTGAGACCCGAGAAGCGCCGGCCAGGAGAACAACAGCCCTCGCGGGAAAGTTGCGCTCTTTTTCGGAAGGCGAGCCGTAACTTTTGAGCCCGGAGAAAGAAGGGACGCGTGCGCCGGGCTTCTGGCCGGGGGGGAAAAAGGAAAGAGGCGCGTCCCGGAGGATCTGCGCCACGCCGGATTTCTCTTTCCCTGCCGTCGGGCCTTCGGGGCATCTAACTCAGCCACCTGAGGGAGAGAGATCGCGCGAAGAAACCGCGCCGGTTGGCAGCTTTAATGGCGAGGAGGCCGGGAGCCGCTTTGGGCAGTTGCCGTCCAGGGTGAGCCTCGGCAACGGCCGGCGGCGGGATTTCTGGGGCGCCAGATTGGGTGCCGAGGAGCCATTTTGAGCGCCGATTTCGACGAACCCTCGACGCAAAGCACCCGCCGCCAACTTTGAAGGTGGGCGAAAAGTTCGCTCTCCCCCGCGCCTGAGGTCGGGGGGGGAGGAAGCCTCACTCTTTTCCAGGCTCCCCAGCTGCTGATGGACGAGGCCGGATGAGCAGCTCAGGGGAGTGGATGGATTTTGTAGCCCTTCGGCCGTCCCCCCTGCTTCCTAAGCCTCGGAGATGCTCCGTTTGCCGGGGGCCGCCTGCCTGTCGTGGATCTCGCTGCTGGCGCTCGCGGCGGCGGGCTGGGAGCTGCATCTCCTCTGCGGCGGCGGCGGCGGCAACGGCAAGCCGGGCCGTTTGCTCTTGGACCTGTCGCTGGGGCCGGAGTGGCTCTGCGCTCTGGACGAGACTCGGACGCCCCGTCAGCTGAGGGACGCCGTGGAAGCGACGAGCGACGGGCTGCTGAAGACGACGGCGGCGCCCGTGGAGTGCGCGGGCCTGAGGAGAAACCCGCTGCCCCTCCATTTGCGCCTGGCTTCTCCGGCCGGCGGCGTCCTTCTCTCGCTCCGCCTGCCCGTTTACCTGCACGGCTGGGGCTCTCCCAGCCGATCCCTTCACGTTGCCGCCCTGCCTCGCCTGGCGGCTTCTCCAGCTCTTCCCCACGGGCAGCGTTTGGCTTTTCTACTGTGCTTCCCTCCTCCCTCTGGGCAGCAGCAGGTGCTTCCCAAAGTGGGGAGGCCAAGGCGGGACCCCTGCTCTGGGCTCTCATGACCCTGACCAGTTTCCCACGGTGCACCTGCCCCAACGACCGGCCTTTGGGGGAAGTTGGGGAGAGACCACTAGACTGCCGTCTTCCCGAGTCAGCTGCCCCCTGCAGCTTCTTTGTCACTTGAAGAGGACCCAGCAGAGTGTTCTGGTAGAACTGGGGAGGCCTAGGCACTGGGGTATGGAACAGCCAGTAGGGGATAAATTGGAGATGAATAGAAGCAGGCAAGAAATCTCCCCCACCCAGAGTGATGGCAATTGGGATTCTGGGCCTCGGGGACCTCGGAGGATGAGGAGTGTGAACAGCCCACCTCAGTTCAAACTGCCCAATTACCAAGTTTCAATTGCTGAGAACCAGCCTGCAGGTACCGCAGTCATCACCTTAGAAGCCCATGACCCAGATGAAGGGGAGGCGGGCCGATTGACCTATTCAATGGAGGCCTTTTTTGACAAGCGATCCAACGATTACTTCTCTGTTGATTCTAAGACGGGAGCAATAGTCACCAGCCGTAAGCTGGATCGAGAGACAAAAGACACCCATGTGCTTCAGGTAACTGCGACGGATCATGGGGCTCCACGGCATCGCTCAGCCGTCACCTTCCTGACTGTGACTGTCAGTGACACCAATGACCATGATCCTGTCTTTGAACAGCCGGAGTATCGAGAGACCATTAGAGAGAACCTGGAGGTAGGTTACGAGGTGCTAACTATTCGTGCCACAGATGAGGATGCTCCGGACAATGCTAATTTGCTCTATCAGATCCTAGAACCAGGCTCGGGGGAAGGGATTTTTGAGATTGACCCATATTCTGGTGTTGTGAGAACCTGTGCCACTGTGGATAGAGAGGAAGTCTCAGAATACCATCTTGTGGTCGAAGCCAATGACCAAGGGAAAGACCCAGGTCCACGAAGTGCCACGGTTATGGTGCATATCACAGTGGAAGATGAGAATGACAATTCCCCACAATTCAGTGAGAAACGCTACTTGGTACAAATACCAGAGGATACTCCTATCAACAGTCAAGTACTACAAGTAAAAGCCACAGACCGAGACCGGGGCAACAATGCCCAGGTCCATTATAGCATCGTCAGTGGCAATCTGAAAGGCCAATTTTATATCCACTCTTTCTCTGGCTCTATTGACTTGATCAATCCCCTGGACTATGAGACCATTCGAGAGTACACTCTCAGGATCAAGGCACAGGATGGAGGGCGGCCTCCGCAGATCAATTCTAGTGGGATGGTGTCCATCCAAGTGTTAGACGTCAATGACAATGCTCCTATTTTTGTGAGCACCCCCTTTCAAGCCACAGTGCTGGAAAATGTCCCCATAGGATACTCCGTGTTACACATTCAGGCAGTAGATGCTGACTCTGGGGACAACGCTCGCTTGGAATACAAAATCTTTGAGCTCTCCCATCTCCCTGCCTTAGCATCCCCAGTACAGAGGAATACAGGGTTTCCATTCCAGATCAACAACAGTACAGGTTGGATTACAGTGTCAACTCAACTTGACCGAGAGACTACAGAGAATTACCATTTTGGGGTGGAGGCCAGAGACCATGGAGTGCCTGTCATGTCTTCCTCTGCCAGTGTGTCTATCACTGTCCTTGATGTCAACGATAACAGCCCTACTTTCACTGAAAAAGTATACCAGCTCAGGCTGAATGAGGATGCGGCAGTAGGCAGCAGCGTCTTGACCCTGACTGCAATGGACAAAGATGTCAACAGTGTAGTAACCTACCAGATCACGAGTGGCAACACAAGGAATCGCTTTGCCATTACTAGTCAGAGTGGTGGTGGTTTGATCACTCTGGCCTTGCCCCTGGATTATAAGCAGGAAAGGCAGTATGTGTTGACCATCACTGCCTCAGATGGAACTCTGTTTGATACGGTACAAGTCTTCATCAATGTCACAGATGCCAATACGCACCGACCAGTTTTCCAAAGTTCACACTATACCGTGAGTGTCAGTGAGGACAAGCCCATTGGAACGTCCATTGTAACCATCAGTGCCACAGATGAAGATACTGGAGAGAATGCAAGAATTACTTACATCTTGGAAGACAACATCCCTCAGTTCCGCATTGATCCGGACACGGGAACCATCACTACCTTGATGGAATTAGACTATGAAGACCAAGCTTCTTACACATTAGCCATCACAGCCCAGGACAACGGGATCCCCCAGAAGTCTGATACCACCTATGTGGAGATCCTCATTCTAGATGCCAATGACAATGCGCCTCGTTTTCTTCGAGATCGGTATCTGGGCTCTGTTTTTGAAGATGTACCCCTGTCCACCAGCGTTTTGCAGGTGTCTGCTGTAGACCGTGACTCGGGTCCCAATGGACGCCTGACTTATACTTTCCTGGGTGGGGATGATGGTGATGGAGATTTTTACATTGAAACCACATCAGGGGTGATACGGACATTGCGCAAGCTGGACCGTGAAAATGTGGCTGTCTACAGCTTGCGTGCTTTTGCAGTGGATAAGGGTAGCCCACCACTCAATGCCTCTGTTGACATCCAAGTTACTGTCCTGGATATCAACGACAACCCCCCTGTTTTTGAACAAGATGAATTTGACATCTTTGTTGAGGAGAACAGCCCTGTGGGTTCAATCGTGGCCAGAATTAGTGCAGTAGATCCTGACGAAGGAACCAATGCGCAGATCATGTATCAGATTGTAGAGGGGAATATTCCTGAGGTCTTCCAGCTTGACCTTCTTAATGGTGACCTTACAGCCCTGATGGACCTGGATTACGAGAGCCAGACAGAGTATGTAATTGTGGTACAAGCTACCTCGGCCCCACTTGTGAGCCGAGCTACTGTGCACATACGCCTGCTAGATCAAAATGACAACCCTCCTGTGTTGCATGACTTTCAGATCCTATTCAACAATTATGTCACCAACAAATCCAATAGCTTTCCTTCTGGAGTGATTGGCAAGATCCCTGCCCATGATCCTGATGTATCTGACCAACTTGACTATACCTTTGTCCAAGGCAATGAATTAAACCTGCTGGTGTTGGATTCTGCCACTGGAGAACTGAAGCTCAGCCGAGACTTGGATAACAACAGACCCTTAGAGGCCATAATGAAAGTATCGGTTTCTGGTAAGTGTATTTCTTTTGGAGTTTGTGAAGTCAGATAATGGTAGCTGCACTCCGTTTATTTATTGGAGTGACAGCATAGGCAAATGGGAACTTTAAACATTTTGATTTTTAATTTTCTGTGCTGGCTGGGCAATTCTGGGAGTTAGTTCATGGATCTTAAAGTGGCTGAGGTTGAGAAACACAGTTCTATACTGATGTATTTTAGTAAGAAAGCTGAAAGCAGACAAGGAAAACTTCAAATGTGTTAAACAAAGTCATGCTTTGTTTTGATACTAACTCTTTAGGAAGATTTAGCTAGTCATATTGTGATCCACAGAAACTTGGATAATATAAGGTAAATTAAGGTATAATGTATTTCTGCTAGTGAGCTGTTACCCAAGTTTAAATTATTAAAATGTTGAACATATATTAAAAGTAAGTCAATAATAAGCTAGATCCTTCGAAGTCAGCTGTAGTTTCTGTTCCCATACCTTCAGAGCTTAATCCCAAGCAGTTACACTAGTAGTATTAGGAAATTTGGCTTAGTTCAGATGAGTCCTAACTGTCTATATCGGATGATTCCTTGTAATTATAATGAATATGTCTGTAGGAGGAAATGCTCAACAAACACCTTTCTTGTGAGATTATAACGGATGAATCTATCTAGAATATTTATATAATTTAACATGATTAACATTTTAAGCCCAAAGTTCATTAATGTAAATGCAGAAGATGGCAACATTAGAATTAATAACCCTAAAGCAAACCAGAAGCAGAAGATTTGGCAGGATTCCTGCCTTTTGTATATGTCTATTGTCATTATTTCCAGACATACTTTAGTAGGAGTAGAAGACTTTAAGGGCAAATTCCATAGCATCCTGTTTGATGATTAACATAATACATTTTGCCTTGCCAAGATAAATCTAAATGCATTTGCGGTATTAACAAGGATTAGTTTGATATTGTTGGTGCAGCAAGAACAATGTATCGCTATCTCTAAAGTAGAAAAAAAGTTTTTCACATAGCAATTAATATGATGCTCCAAAAATATATAGGGACAATATTTTGGCTCTGGGAGATGTAGTTTTCGTGGACAAATGTTACACAAGTAAAAACAGTTTTATAAACCCTCCTCTGACATTAAAGGAATTTAGGCTGGATTTTATCTTCTAATAAATTTATTTTGGTATGAATTTTCTTAGGCAAGACTGGCTCTATCCATTGTATTCGACTCTATGAAGAGTTTAATTAGTTAGAGAGCTTAAAAAAACTTATATTGAGCCTGACTAAATGGCTTTAAGTGCTCTTGAATACTATTTCATTATTATTTTGTAAGCAGCTTTGAAAAAAATTAGGAAATTAAGAATTGTAGAAGCAATCTCATTCATTATAGTACACATCTAGTTGCTTCCTGCAAGAGTTAGTTGCACATCAGGTAGTTAGTTTCAAAGAAAATTTACATTGGATCTTATTCAGCAAAGCAATTCATGTGTTTAAATGTACCAGGTTTTGTTTTCTAAGATAGACTAATATATTCTACTGGAGATTGCTAATCATTTCTTATGTTAAAATGGCTTTAAAATATTCAAATAGTTTATGTGCTTAATAGATAGTCAATTTTACTATAGAGTTTTATATCTGAAAAACACATCAAGCACATTTTGTAGGGAATAATCTGCTCTTGCATTTGGACTGTCATTCAAACTGTGCCATTGCTCTTTATAATTATAGCATCAGTGTGGCCCAGTCTAGCCTTTTCCAGTTTCATTCTTCTGGGATTTTTTTTTGCAAGCGTTCCAACCATCTGTAGCTCTTGTTGACCTTTTGAGCCTTATTGTGAACTCTATCTTGTTAGGGATACTTTTCACTCCCGATGGTCTTTTCGCTTTTGTGTGAAATGGCTTCAGCGTGTGTATTAAATTTGAAAGGTGTTTTTCCTTGCCCCCTTTGTGTTGAAATGTTACTCAAATTAGTCTGATTCTGTCAGCACTTAATTAGAATGCAGTGCCAAGGAGAGAAGAAGTCAAGTCAGCGCAACAGTAGTGCGTTCTATCATGCTTACACAATAGTGCTAACACTCACCTTTAGCCAATAGTAATACTCACTGTTAAAATCTGTTACTTTATTCAACTTATTCTTCCTTTATTTCATTAGATTTAGATGCCAGTTACTCTGGGTGGTTTGCAATTTAAACAAAAAAAATTTATTCCATATGCAATATGGAAAAAAATCTGTCAAGACAGTATACTAAGTACATTTGATAATTGAGTAAGATTTCATTCAGATCTTTACCAATAATTAATTGTAGTTAACATAGTCCTTACTTCTGTGTTAGGTAGAGATTTCCAGAGATAATATCTGAGTTGACTTGATTATTTTGGCTTGTAGTGACTTGTTTTGGATTATGCCTATGGTCATAGTCAAGCTGAATCAACTGATAACAGTATAATAATATCTAATGTTGAAAGATAAAGGACATGTCATAAAAACAAACCTCAAACATGAGTTGATAAAGTTCAACACAGAAGGAAAGCAGTTTAAATTAAGATTTTCACTATAATAATCCTAAAGATTCCAGTGGATGTAAGCAGATTGAATATATCTAAAAATGAATTTAACATGTGAATGTTTCAATGTTTCAAATACCACTGTGTGTGTTGATTGTCTTCAAGTCTGTTGTCTCTATAGGATTTCCCTGGGGAACCAAGCGTCAATCTAACCAACCTCTTCATTGAGACCCAAATTAAAGCTCTTTGAAATATGATAATGACTGCCTTAATTGAAGGAACAAAATGCAACACATAATTATTTGTACACAATTACAGGGGTACTTTGTATAAATTTGGGAATTTATAGTGGTATAAGTATTATTTTTACTGTAACTGTATTGCAGCATATATTGGCCTTATTGCTTCTGTGCAATTTTAACTCTAGTTGGTTTTTACTTCTTAATTTTAACTGCGGCTGGGTCAAGTCTGGATCCTACAGTGGCATGATATAAATGCAGGTAGTCCTTGACTTATGACTACAACTGAGACTGGAACTTCCATTGCTAAGTGATGCAATTGTTAAGTGAGTCACACCCAATTTAATTAGCAATAGCAGTAGCACTTACACTTGCATACCGCTTCACAGTGCTTTTACAGCACCCTCTAAGTAGTTTACAGAGTCAGCATACTGCCCCCAACAATCTGAGTCCTCATTTTACCCACCTCGGAAGGCTGGAAAGCTGAGTCAACCTTGAGCCTGGTGGGAATTGAACTGACAAATTGCAGTCAGCCAAATTGCAGTCAGCCAGGAGTCAGCAGAAGTAGCCTGCAGTACTGCATTCTAACCACTGCACACTGCAAAAAATACTTTTTTGTCATGATTATTCAGCAAATCATTCCGGTCATTAATTAAATCAGGAAGCACTTAAGCCAGTCTGGTTTCCCCCTTTGGTTTTGTTCATTGGAAAACCGCTGGGAAGGTTGGAAATGGTGATCACATGACACTTGTATCCTGCAACTGTTGTAAATCCATGTTGGTTGCCAAGCTCCTGAATTTTGATCACATGACCATGGGGGCATTGCAGTGGTCATAAGTGGGGGGACTTTATGTAAATCATTTTTTCCAGCACTGTTATAACTTTGAATAATGGTTAAACAAATAATTGTAAATTGAAGATTATCCATAGACTTTTTGTTTCTTGTATTACACACTCAGTGTAAACTTGAAGAGCTAAAATTGTCAGGAAATTTTAAACCACGAGATATTGAATAGTTTGGACTACAGCAGTTAGCTGTAAAGTGGATATTACCTATATGTGAAAAATGTTAATTATATGAGAGATGAAACTGAATAATATTAATGCATTGGATGAAATTTTGGCCATTGAATTAAAAGCTTCATCAAGGTGAAACTTGATCAACATTTAAATGAAGAAATGTTTAAATACATACATCACAAGAGAGTTTTCTACAATATTGTTGCAATAATTCAAAATGTAGCCAAATTATGAAGAAGTTACTGAAGATAAAAACAAGCTGGAGGCTAATTTTTTTAAAAGTTTGGCCTCATCATTACAGTTCACATTCATTTATGATATTTTAAATATTCTTGTAATATTTAACTTCCTTACTTGTTTCTTGATTTTAATGGAGGAACCCATTGGGCACTCATCTATTTGAAGGGAAAAACACACACAAACAGCTATTTGTTGGATCTGTAGTAGAACTTTGAAAGTGGTACTGTAAGTGATAAAGAAAATGTTACATATGTACAATATCTAATAAGCAATCTCTTTTTAATTAGAGTAAAACATGGGAAAAAGTAAGGTGTCTAATGCTTGCAGCAGAAACAGTTTATGCTACTGTTTAATGTTAATGTTTACTGTTTAATGCCATCACTCTGCTAAACAACTAATTTCCACAACGCTGTCAAGCTATTTACTAAGACTGTATTACTATTATTCTTCTCATCCTTCCTATCTCCTCCCACTTATGACTATAACCTTGTTGCTTGTATCTTTACGATTTATATTGTTTTATTTGTTTCCTAGTATGATTTGATTGCTTATTTAATAATCTATGACTATCACTAAGTGTTGTAACTTATGATTCTTGATGAATGTATTTTTTTTAATTACATTTATATGCCGCCTTCTCTGAAGACTCAGGTGGCTTACAATTTTGGGACACAACCCAATGCGCTCAGCAATAGCCTCCATTCCATTGTATATGCCTGCTTATTACTAGGGCTTTTTGCCGGCCCCCAAGCGGCAATTTACAAAGTCAGCTTATTGCCCCCAACAATCCTGGGTCCTCAATTTACATACCCCAGGAGGATGGAAGGCTGAGTCAACCTTGAGCCTGGTGGGACTCAAGCCTGCACTAATTGCAGGCAGCTGGAATTAAGTGCTAGGCGTTTAACAGCCTGCACCACCAAGGCTTTTTCTTTTTATGTGCACTGAGAATATGTGCACCAAAGACAAATACCTTGTGTGTCCAGTAAAGAATTCTATTCTGTTCTGTTCTGTTCTACTCTACTGTAGAAAACTCAATCTGCATTTTATGAATAGGAATGGAAATTGAAACTTGGATAAATGGATACTTCAACACCATCCATAAAATAATGTAACACAAAGATAAATATAAGAGGTATATTGTGTTTGCATACTCGGGTATTTATGTCTACGCTGAAAGTCAGACATAGTTGATGTCACAGCCTATTGATGTAGACATCAGTCAATCCAAAGAAAATATTCAAAATCCTATTTTACAATGGCTTCAGAACTTGATGTCTTTTCTAGTGGAACTGGTTTTGTGCAAGCACTTTCACATTCAAGCACACTCTTGAATCTATACTTTAAGAAGTCTGGTTTCTACGCAAATTAGTGGTGGTTGAATTCAAATACTTAGTGAATTGCTTTCTGAATACCATTGTAATGTGAAACATCTTAGTTAAGTATGTAAACATTTCAGAAATGGATTAATAGGGACTGAGATAAGACTTGATGCTTTCCTGTTACCCCTAAACACATGCGGATGTCCTCATATGTATTTTATAATTGTACTGAATTTTTGCTTTCTAATAGGGGTCCGTCTTTATTTAAGACTTTCCAATTGCAGGTCCTGTCTCTGTGATGGCAAGCCTATGGCACGTGCCACAGATGGCACGCAGAACCATTTGTGCGGGCACGTGAGCCCCAGACAAATTTACCTGCACTGCACATGTGCGTGCCTCCCAGCTGATTTTTGGCCAATTTGAGGTCTTTTTCGCCCTTCTGGAGGCTCGAAGGAAGCCTCTACAGCCTCGGGAGGCCCATTTTTTGGCCTCCAAAGTCTGCAGAGGTTTCCCTTGAGCCCCCGGGAGGGTGAAAATGGCCTCCCTCAGACTCCAGAGGCCCTCTGGAGGCTGAAAATGGGCACTTCCGGTATTTCCAGAAGGCCCATTTTTCGGCCTCCCGAGGCTGCAGAGGCTTGCCTCGAGCCCCCGGGAGGGCGAAAATGGCCTCAAACAGGCCAAAAATCAGCTGGGAGGCACGCATATGCGCAGTGCAGGTAAGGGGGCAGGGGGGTGTTGCGCATGCATGTGCAGTGGGGACAATGCATTGCATTGTGGGTGCCGGAGCGTGTGCTATTTATTGCGCGCGTGCACGCTTTCAGCACACCACAACAAAAAGGTTCACCATCACTGCCCTATCTCATTGAGATGCTGAATTTTGTTAGAATTACGCAGAGTGAGCTGTTCTTTTTTTTTTACTGATGTTTCTACATACTTTTGCAAAGGCTTATTTCATGATTTGGCTGTTACCTTTTTTGCACAGGAAAGAAAGAGCTGCTTTAGATGTCATCAAAGGATGGATTAAGACATGAACTGTCTGTAGTAGTCTCCCTTCTGTCGCTAGGGAATTAAATTCCGTTAATGTAAAATGTTGCTGTCATGATATCCCTTTAGGTCAGACAATTATCTGATTGTCCTTTTCTATTGAAAGCAGGATATAATTTATTCTGATTATGAATCACTTACTTTGATATGATGGTTAGATAACATTGCCCTCCATACAGAATGAAGCATTAATCTATCATCTGCCATATACTAAATACAGTAAGAAGTAAATATTTAATGAATTCTGAAATGTGCTGAGGTTCAGTGCCTGTACGTGTTAGTTTAAGGATAATTTGAATTACAGCGTGACTTCATATACATATTCTTGGATTCATAAGAACTCTTAGGAAACTACTATTGCCTATATAAGAAGATACTTTCTTCTGAAACGAATTGTATGCTGGGTTGAATTCTACTATGGAGAATTCTTAAACATCAAATGTATGCTCCTAATATGACAGTGAGAAAAGGAAATGAGAAAAGTTGTGCTTTATGAACAAAATTCCATTCAAAATCCTTCGAATTCATAATGTTCCTGTTGTGTTAGAAAATGTGCTGTTGTGTCTCCTTGTTCTTGTCTACAAGTGTTTCCTTTTTAACCATGATGTTTCATTAGGTTCCTTGATTATGAAAACTATATTTAGGTGTATTCTGGGGGAATAATCTGATTTGCAAAACCAATATAATTAATTGTTATTTATTGAGGATATTGTTGAAAATCTAATTCAGAAGAGGCAATGGAGAACGATTTTAGATTAGTGGAATGTTCAGGGTATTCCTGTGTCATGTAGGATGTTACAGTATACCTTTTCATATTGGCTAAAAAAGGATATTGATAAATGAACGCCTTTTCTGGAATTACTTGTATGTTACTTACAAATTGGCTGTGTTTGTGTGTATGTTTCAGTGTTGCTGATTTGATTGCACTGGATAGTATCTGTTCAAGTTTCCATGTGTTGAAGTCTCACCAAAAATAATCCAGTTCATATGCAATAGAATTGTACATTTCTTCTTATGATTCATTCCCAAATCTTCCATCCCACCATTACATCTATGTATTAGTTCGTGCCCTGACTATATATCTCTTTGCATTTTGAGAACTCTGTGATTTGTATGTATGTTCAGGATTGCTGGATAAAAGTGCGGATAGCAGCTGTAAATGTTTTAACAGGCAATTACTACTTTACCCACATAGAAGAGAAACCAACAATTCCTTAAGACTGTGCATGTTCTGACATTTATATGCGCAATCTAAGGGAGAGGAAGAACATGTGAAGGAAATGTATGCAATATTCAGAATATCATGGTTTTCACTCCTTTTTCTGACAATTTATTTGAGAAAGAAAAACATTTCAAGTTGAACTACATTCAGATTAAACCACCATTTTCAATCAAACTACAAATTAATCAAGTACATTTCAACCTTTATTTTCAAAGCATTTGCTTGTTCAAGTTTTATTTGTTTGGCTGCTCTGAGAGTAGCTAACAATCCATTTGCCTATACAAGGACAGTGAAGGTGTGTAAAGGATCTTGTTAACGTGGTTAAGGTTATAATGATATACTTTGTCACTTAAAAAGGCAAGCACTAAATAGCAATGACATGAAAAGTGAGATCTCTCTCACTGCTGACATATGTAATTATAAACATACAACTCTTATCATCTACAAAGCATGTGATAGGGAGCCAAACTGTTTTCAGCACTGTTTGGGAAAGCCTGATATATCCCCTTGTTATAGCTTTGAAATTGCAGGCAGCAATTGAGAAACTCCAAAATATTTCAGCAGTAGAAATAAGTGCATCTGTTGGTGAATAACAGCTGACCAACTGGGTAGTTTTGGTGTTCTAGGAAATCTGTTGTGTAAATGGAGTCCCATAATTGTTAGCTGGTTGTCTTGATAAAGGGAGGAACCGAATGATACCAGAAGAAATGTATGAGTAGTCAACCATTCGCTTCATTTAAAACCTGTGCTGCAGAAGTAAAACCACTTTCAGTTCCAATGAAAAGGAATGCTTATATCAGCATTAAAGAAGACATATGCCTACAACAGGAAGGGTTCCTGACAACCTGAGAAGATAAAAGAAAACTAAATGATAGATTTATAAACTTATCTGATATGGGAAGCCTCCTCCCTCCAAGAAGAATGAAATATTTTGGGAAATATTAAAAAGGGCAGAATATTACATTATATTTTATTTGGGAATTTATTTGAGAATATTATATTTTCCCAAAGGGAGAAATGGAGAAACATGTCTTTTTAGAGGCAGAAAGCAGACCCCAGTTTTTCTTACTAGCCCACAGCAGATGTCAACACTTAAGAGATAAAGAGCTTATTGAAAGAGGAAGACAAGTATCTAGATAGCTCTATTCATAAGCAAAGCAAATTCTGTAGGCCCATTCAAGACAGGATATTTTCAAACTTCCTGCAGCAAAGTCTAAACAAAGGTAAAATGGTAGGATTAGAAGCAGCTCTTCACTCAGTATCCAAAACAGGAAGCAAGCCATTAAACCACAATAGGAATTGCTCAACACCCTTTCAGAACACAAGCCCCTTCACTGCATCATCCCAAAGCAGTCCATACTTCACCTGGGAGCTCAGATAAACAATAAGCCAAGAGCTTGACCAGATTAGCTCAGACAAGCACCTAGGATTTGCATTTCCTCTTTTGTCTATATAGTCAGCTATGACCCCTACATAACCCCTACATGACTCTATAGGAATCTGACAACAGCCAATAGAATGCATGTTCTTGCACAGGAAGATGAAGCTCAAATACAAAGCCCAAAGAAGGTGTAAAAGCCCCCCCACTCTCAACTCCATTTTGTCAGCTGAACCAGAACCATAAAAGCTGGTGGTCCTGTTTCATCATTAAATCATCTTTCCAATCAGCCTCCATGTTTCTGGTGTCTTTCTCCCAGCTTGGAACTGAACCAGATGGATTTTCCTTCCAACACTGATAAATATGTGTTTGCATGCATGTATACATATATATCTTGATACCATTTAATCTTTTAACTGGTACACATTTTTAATTTAGTGGAAAAAAAGGAAAGAAACAAATCAGTGGAAGGAGTAACCACTAGTTTTAAAATGTTAATGTGTACAGAATACGGTATACATTAATAGCCAAATGTGTGTGTGTGTGTGTGTGTGTGTAATAAAATATCGATAGCAACATGATCCAGATGTCTTTTCCTATTAACATATCTTTTCTCGTGAGGGGATAGAATTTCCTCATTATTCTAATAATTGTTTTATTGCCTGAGCTTTTATGGGAAATTTCTAAATTATCAGGTTCCCTCTTTACAGCATAGTTATCCCCTTCTATTGAAGCAAAATTGCTTCACTTAGTTTCTGAGGTTTCTCTGCAAACAAAGGACCATCTGCCTTTTATCCTAATTTAAACTTTGAGAGCAAGTTATACAACCTGACTAAAGCCACTGTGAAGTGTTAAATGTCTATCTCACAATGATCCTTATTAATGAATTTGAATGGTTGTCAATAACTCCACATTAGAGTTGGCCACAGAAAGCATTTGAAGCCACACTCCATAATGGTTATTCAGAGACTCATCAGAGTTGGCTTTCTGTCTAGTTTACTATTTACAGCAGAAAAATAAACAATTATTTGAAAGACAAAATCTCATAGTTTGATTCAGGGTTTGTTACAGAGTGAAAAGAAGGGTATTTTTTTCTAGTGCTAATCCTTGTCAAAATGATTGGGCTTAGTTCAGCTTTCCACTCCTTGTCTTTTTTAGAACACACATTTATTAAGAATGCTGACGATTTCATTTAATATTGACTAAGTAGAAGCATCATAGGGGCAAATGACTAATATGTGGTCACACAAATATTTAAAAATATAAAGAAGTGGTACAGCTTCATTAAATTGATGAATTGCTTACCCCTTTCCTTTGATTACCTGTTTTATACAAATAGAGCACAGCACATAAGTTACTCATTCTCTTTCTCTCAGTTAAGCTATTAGTAAGTTGGCCTTGTCCCCTGCAGGATAATATGTTTAATAACTAAAATCTTGTGTCTGAATAGAAAGCTACCATTGGTTCAATTATTGAATTTAATGACGAGGCAGCTTATTTTTATTTTATATTAAATGAAGCAGCTTGCCTTATTGGTTACTAGCTCGATACCCATGCTTCGCCATGAAACTATGTGGTTGGGCTTAGTTTTTGGGGAGGAAAATAAGGGGAAAAAATTCTGCCTCTGCCTACCAGCATCCATCCGTATTCATCCGGCTAGAGTGCTGTCAGTGTGTGAGAAAGTTGAGGGCTGTTTGGAAACTGAAACAGTATTTGCTTTGTGAACAAGAAGGAGACAGCAAGGACCTGGGCGTGGCTTAGCCCAACTGTTGTGCTGCTTGGTGCTGTGAAACTGAAACTGAAAATCCTCTGCTTGTGTTTGGAACAGATTTCTTTTCAGGTGGGGATGAGGAGTAAAACTCCTTAGCTTCAGAGTGTGTTAATAATAATGTACAAAATACTAATGCTCTGATGGTCATTTTGAAAAATCCTTTCTTAGTGAGCACCTAGAAGTCAAGAAGAACATATGTACCAAATTTCAGGTTTGTAGGCTTTATGGTTCTGGAGATTTTGTGATGATGCATGAGTGGTATTTCACTTTAATATATATAGAAGATTGTGATTGTGGACTGAAATCTATTTTTCAGTGGGCCTTTATAATTTCTTTGAGAATTATAGAAACTTTGAAGTCAGTAGCAAAATGTCCTGTATTATTCACCCATACACACAATTTTTAAAATATTGATATACCGGTATGTGATATCTGATATAACGCCATGCATTCCTCCTTGTTGTGATTAGTGTTGTGCAATATGAAATTTATTTGGTGTATGAAGGCAAGAGCATGAAACTTTGCTGTTGTGGATAATGTTATTGGATACTACTGTAATATGGCAAAATATTCAGGGATTTCTTGGGGAATTTTTTTTAAGTTTAGAAAACTAACCTTTAGGGTTAACCTAGATCAACTGTGGAGTTCTTGAGGCAAGATAAAGCATTTGAATAATTTTATCTTACTATCAGTAATGGTTTAGCCTCAGTGCCTTTGTTTGTTGTAGTAATTCTTTCATTACAGATAGCATCACTTCTTCTGATGTGTAAATGACTGGCTTATTGTTTCTGCTCTAAGTTGTCAGATCAGACCATAACTTTTGAAAGTCCCAACTTAGGGCCTCCAGGGCTAGTTAAGTGACAGCATTTCCTGCTGTGCCTGGTTTTAAAATCTTACCTCAGGCCTAATTATTACATGTGATGATACAATAAACATTTCTGGAAATACCTGTAAGCCAGCTTTTCTATAAAATGATACAACTTGTAGTGTTAGAAGATGTTTTTGGTGAAAATTATCCTATTATAATAATATCCTATTATATTATTCTGGTGAATAGTAATAGGTGTGCAATATTTCTTTCCCTGGAATTTTAGAAGACTGTGCAAATTGTTACAGTGAATGAATAAAATATATAGTGATATTCGGAGAAATTAGAGAGAAAAAATATTATAGAGTTATGCTTAAATGTGAGATTTTTAACAACCATGAAACAAGTTAATTGTATGATTGGATCAGATTGCATTCTCTTTATAAATCAGGTGAAGATATCAATCCATAATTGAGTGGGAAAATGTTAACATCAGAAAATAATAAATGAGTGACAGTACGTCCTCTCACACAAAGATGGATAAAATGTCATTAACAAGCGATGAAAAAGTATGCTTCAGCTTATTCAGTTTTCCCAGTGCTATGTCTTGCATTGTGATCATAGCAAAAGTGCTTTTTCAAGAGGCAACTGGACTTCCTTTTTTTTAAATTCATATTTATATCCGCCCTTCTCTGGAGACTCAGGGCTGCTTACAATTTTTGGATACAACCCAATGCGCTCAGCAATAGCCTTCCTTCCATTGTATATGCCTGCTTATTACTAAGCGGCATTTTTACAAAGTCAGCTTATTGCCCCCAACAATCTTGGGTCCTCAATTTACCTACCCCGAGAGGATGGAAGGCTGCGTTAACCTTGAACCTGGTGGGATTTGAACCTGCAATAATTACAGGCAGCTGGAACTAAGTGCTAGGCTATTAACAGCCTGCACCACCAAGGTTCTTCTTCTTTTGAAGAAGTTTACTTCTCATACAAGAAGCTTCTTCAGCTCTGACAGGAGAGTGGAGAAGGGAAGAATTTATATTCCTTGCAGACAGCTGGTCATTTGCATCCTTTTAGAGGGTTGTTGAAGCACTTGGAGATTTATCTGTGTTCTCAGGGTCACCTAAGTAGTGCCCCTGGTTCCTATAGTCTGCAATTCTTTCCTCTGGAAATCCATTCCTACTCCCACACCATTCAAAGGGTATTCATCCCAAACTGAATATAAATCTGTCTATTCCCCACCATCCAGTCAGAGCTGAAGAAACTTCTTGGATGAGAAGCGAAATGTCTTCAAAATAAAAAAACAAGAAAGTCCAGTTGCCTCCTGAAAAAGCACCTTTGGGACAACCATGACCTGAATGACTGAGAATCTCTACAGACTTTTAGCATTTGGGAGGTAAACCTGGATAGGATTATGTAACTCCTTCAGCAACAAGAATTAGAACTGATGCCAGACAACCATGGAAGGTCAGGAGAACCTTCATCAGTTTTACATGATGAGGTAAGGACATCCCTATCTGAACAGAAGGACTTGCATTGGAGCATTGATGTGTTAATGTCCCATGAGATGTTATTACAATTTGAATGGATTTACAGTCATATTTTTGCTGTCCTTTCTAAATTGCTCAAAGCTGTTACGATGTACAATATATAACATGTGTAAATAATTGTCTGCCAAGTGTATCACTAATATATAACTGAATGTAGCATACTGGTTCATTTGTCTATTAAAGTTTAATCTGGTGATATCTGAGCTGCAAAAATCCAGGCAGATGCAGAAAACTCTTTGCTGTGTCTACCGCAGTGTTTTGTCAACAACTTTTAAAATGTGGGGACTTCAACTCCCAGGATTGCCTAAATAGCATGTATCTTAAAGCTGCTATGGTTGAGAAACAACTGGTCTTATAGGAGTTTCTTGGATTTTTGCAGTCCAAATCGAAATACACTCACCCAGTTTCCAGTGTTACTGTTCTTATTTCAGTGCAAAGCAAGAAGGAATTGAAAGCGGACACACTCTCAAATTCAGAACATAAACTACCTGTGCTACTCAAGCAAGGTCAAAGATCAAAGCTTTTTAAAATCTGCAGTACTGTAGGAAAATGAACATTTATTAAGCTACTTGCCAGGGAGAGGGGCCTCCAGTTGGAGGATATATGGAGCATGTATTTTTAGCTTTGATGCCTTGTTTCAGCAACCAATCTTTGTCAGCCTTGCGTACTGTAGATCACTCTCGTCTGAGTTCTAAACCCAGTGGCTGCTTCATTAAAACTGCAGAGTAATTCAATCGTTTTGGGAAAGCAAGATACTTAATAATTGAAGGACACGAACAAAGCAATCTTTTTTCACCCTTTGGGGCATACGTTGCATTTTTAAAAACTTAACTGAAATTTTATCCTATTTCATTTGGTTATTTTAACTGCTTACAGATTAGATTATATGGTTACCATCTCCAAACATCCCATTGTCAAATTGCACCAAGAGGAAAACAAGCTTTCTGCTTTTGCATCAGACTTTAAATATTAGGAAAATAAAGACAAATGGAGAAGTTTTAATACTACTTATTTTAATAAAAATAAGGTTTTATATAGAATCTCTAGGATCCATTGAGGACAACAAACTTTGACAGGATGTTTGTAGATAAATAATGAAATTAAAATAGAACTTACAGATGGCAATTGGGAAGAGGCAAGAAGTGGTAACAAGATGTGGATGAAACAATACAAATGTGATAAGGATCTACAGATTTTGAAATGTGATAAGGGTGCTGTAATTTCCTTCCCACTTTATTCTTGGAGTTTTGTACTTCAGTTCTCACATAGGAGTGGCAGTCATGCTCTGGTAGTCACATTGAGGAAGAAAGATGGGGGAGAGGGTGAGAATAATAAATCTATCTGAGATTAGAGTAGACTTTTATTTTTCAAACGTTTTCAGGTGCACTGTGAATTCCTGGTTTAAGTTAATACCTCATTCCACCTGGTGGTATTTATATTAGCTGATGAGTAAACTTCCTTCTTTTATTTTCAAAAGAAATGGGTGTGCTATGCTGATAGGTAAATAACAAAATAATCTATCTCAGTAGGTTCTGTGATTGGGGTTCACTTATTTCTGTTGCAACAGGCTGTGGAGATTTCTGCTGCCTTTCTGATTAAGTGTGTCTGACTGGAAAGACTACAAAAGTATGATTTCTAAAGGCAAAAGTAATAAAAGCTGTAAGGACACAAATTGTGACTCATGCATTAACGATACTTTACAGGAAATCATTATTAAAGTGTGTGTGCTTGTACTGTACATGTGTATGCATGTGGATGGATGTATAGAGATAAGTTGATTAATAATTGTGTTGTATTAAATTAGCCTCCAAGCACTGACACATTAGAATTTTGTGATGGAGAAAAAAGCTTTCAGTCCTAAATGCTTACTTATAAAATCAAATGAAAAAAACTTTCTCATTCATTGGCTTGGTTCAGCATTAGTATGAATTACCGTACTTCCTTTAACTTGATGATGTCTGTGTATATCCACTTCATCTCATATAATCCGTATGTTAATTATGCTGCTGGGGATGATGATTTTTGAAATCGTTCATCTGGATCAGTGGTCGCCAACCAGTGGGCCAAGGTACACTGGTGGTCCATGAGAAAGTTTTGGTGGTCCGCAGATAAATGTCACCCCCAAAGCACCCCTCAAAGCAATTAATCCAGGCTACGCAGGAACACAAGGCTGCACCGCCCACATGGCCTGTGGGAACACAAGGCTTACGTTGCTTCTATTGCGAACAACATGAGGTAGTGAGGGGAGGGGGGAAAGGGTGGAGGTGGGGAACTTGTCCCCCTCGCCCCTCGTGCCTCGCCTGACCACTGGGCTGCTTCTTACCTCTTCTTTCTTCTTCTGCTTTTGGCTGCATGCAAGGAAAGCAGCAAAAGTCTTTCTTTCTCTCCCCCAAACTCCACCAGAAACGAGTCTTTGGGACCCTGCAAGGCATCCTGCTCCAGAGGCTGTACCAGCAAAGACTAATTTCTGGTGGAGTTTGGAGGAGAGAAAGAAAGGCTTCTGCTACTTCTGCTGCTTTCCTTGCATGAAACCAAAAGTCTCTCTCTCCCCCTCTGAGAATGGAGCTGGAGACGGTATCCTGCGATCCCAAATAAAGAATGATCAATCAGTAGGACAACGGAGTGGGGAATTTTCCTGCAGACTTTTTTTGGATTTTCCCAGGGTCTCTGATCCACGGGATTTAAAATTATACGTTTGGTGGACCCTGAGGTCCAAAAGATTGGCAACCCCTGATCTGGACAACATCACCTTCAGAAGCACTAGTAGGAAATCATTGATATATGAAAACTTTTCCTTCTCTTAATCTTCATTTCCCCAAAGATGCATTAGGATCGTGCAGTTTCACAGGAAGTTGGGTGGCCATAAAATTGAAATAACAAAATAATAAACATCAGATTTGAAAGCAAAAAGACATTTCTAAGTACATGGAGGCATCTCTATTGCATTTGTTGGCAATTCTTTAAAGTCATTGTATCTTTTTACAGAATGCTTAATTACTGTATGCAGGTACAGGGCTAGGAAATTAAGAAGTTGTTGACAAGTGCTAATCTTCATAAGGGTAGCTAAACTGACGATCCACTGCTTAAAATAGAATTTGCATTGAAAGAAATAAAGGAAGTCCAGACATTTGTATCTACTCAGTGTGGGGAGCATGGTGTGGGTTTCCCAATAGAGGAAGATTCTCCAGTATATGTAATGGAAAAATGGAGTTCCCAAATATTTTAGAATGCCTAATGATTGGGAAAGGTAGTTTGAAGGAGTTAATATCCTGCAGGCATTGTTACCATCTGGGCAGACGTGTTCAGACAACTGGTGTGAAGGAAACTGAAACATGTTTTGGGATCTTCAAAACAATATAAGATGATGAAGTCAAGTCTGAGAGGGAATTATAACCAGGAAAGAGAAATCCTATCCATTCCTCCACCAAGTCTTCACCTGCAGACCAAATTTCTGCCACCACTGGGATGGTGTGAAGTGAAACTTTAAACTATGTTTTCTTGGTATTATCCTGCCTATCTGATATATTTTGCAATAAAGCTGAGGCCCCTAACTTGGTGCCCTTGGACATCTTCCTTGGGCATGCCCATCCAATATTTTCTTTTGTGATGACAGTTATTTGTAAATGAGGAAGCGTTCATCCCATGATAATCAAAGCATCTACACCAGTGATGGTGAACCTTTTTGTTGTGGTGTGCCAAAAGTGCATGTGCATGCGATAGTGCGTGCGCATGCTGGCACCCACAATGCAATGCGCCCCCCCTGCACATGCGCGTTCAACAACCCCCCTTCCTTGCACTGCACATGTGCGCGCCTCCCAACTGATTTTTGGCCCATTTGAGGCCTTTTTTCGGCCTCTGGAGTCTCTCCTGGGCTCCAGTGGCCCTCCAGAGGCTGAAAACTGGCTCTTCTGGTAATTATTCATTTGCACTGGGAGAAGATTTATCTTTTCCTGCCAAAATAAGAAAAAATTAGCAAAGCTCGGAGAGGGAATCTTACCACTGTAAAATAGAGTTGTCCAACTGTTAGATTTGCATGAAGAGTCAGATGCGGAGTGCTTCAGTGAAGAGTTTATTAGTGACTACAGCTCATAACAGACCCGATTTGGCTGGGCTGCGGCTGCTACTTATAGCCAGCAGCCGCAGTTGCCAGCCAATCAGAGTGCAGGGTTTTCCCGCACTTTTTAAACCAATCATTTCTGACATTTTACAAGAACAGTTCAAACTTAACCAATGACATTCAAACCTGCATACATAACACCCCTCCCCACTAGGTTCAGTCCATACTCAAACCCAATGTATTCTTTTAAATAGATGGGGCTCTTACGTGCGTTGAGACCTTCGTGGTTCAGAAGTGTTAACGTTCTCACCCAGTGAGAGGGGAAATGTGTCTGTTGACATTTCCCTAGTTGGACTTCCTGTGAAAGAAGACCCTGTTTGATTGTTAGAATCTGGTCTCTCCTCCCAACCCATCTCCAGCCCAATGTCAGCACCCAAGTCAGGTAGTGATGTGCAATCTTCCACTTGTAAGGATGGATTTTGGCATTGTGACAGGTTTTGGGATGGTTCTTGTCGTAATGGCTCGTTACACATGGGGTTTATTCTTGTTTGCTGATTATTCTCATGTTCCTCCCTCCCCTAGAAAAAGCATTAGGTATGGGAACTAGAGAGGAACAATTGCGATGTTCCTGAGAGAACCTGGATCTGAGCTGATCAATGTGCCTGCTCCAGAGGACTCCATCCTCTGTTTGCACCCTGTAAGAACGAGGGCCTGTGATTTGAGTTATTTCAGCAGGAATCCATGAAGGCTCACCCATAAGGTTCTTAGCATAAACAGAATCACCCACACTGAACGCGAACTTTGTAGAATCAAGTGGTGCGTAAAGTGGGATGAAGGCGGTCAAGGGGAGACCTAAGTTTCCTACCCATCAAGAACTCTGCTGGGGATAGTTGATGGGTTAGGAGTGATGTGCTGAACACTAAGAAGTTTTTCAACTTTCTCAGTGATGTCCCCAGGACCCAATTGCTGAAGCTTTTCCTTGGTAAAACGTACCATTCGTTCAGCCCGGCCGTTAGCTGAAGGGTGCCCAGGGGCTGTCAGGGCATGTCTGATACCCAGTTGTGCTAGATAACATTCAAAAGGGTTGGATGTAAATTGAGGGCCATTGTCAGAGACAACAACATCAGGTAACCGTGGGTTACAAAAGCTTTTTAAGCTGCTTGATGACAGCATCAGTTGTGGTGGATGCCATAGGGATTACCTCTAGCCATTTGGAATATGCATCTACTATAATAAGGAAGGTGCCCTCTGGTAGGGCCAGCGAAATCAATGTGAATCCTAGACCATGGGCCCTAGGACATTCCCACTGTTTGGGGGCGAGAGGTGGGGCAGGCCTGACTACCTGACAGTTGGGACAAGATGCAACCCAGTTTTCAACCATTTTGTCAATACCTGGCCACCATACATAACTCCTGGCCAATCCCTTCATCCTTACAATACCAGGATGACCCTCATGTAACATTTCCAAAACCTCTCTTTGCAGTTTTGCAGGAATAACCACCCTGTTACCCCACAAAATACATCCTCTTAATACAGATAATTCAGTTTGCCTGGACTTAAAAGGTTGGGCAAGGTGAGGTAGATCTTGAAGAGGCCAACCTTTCTTAATCCAGCCTATAATAGGAGCCAATAAAGTGTCTTTGGCAGTCTCTCTGGCAATTTCAGCAGCGTGTACTGGAAGCTTGGCAACAGTTTCTAGGAAAAGGTGTGTGCCTCAGGTTCAAAGTCCTCCTTGTGACAAGGAAGTGGGCAACGACTCAAGGCATCAGCATGTCCAATGTCCTTGCCAGGCTTGTGGATAAGTTTGTATGAATAAGCAGCAAGAAATTCAGTCCACCTCAGCATTCTTGGTGACAGGATAGTGGGTGTAGGTTTGTCTCCTGCCACAATGCCTAACAAAGGTTTGTGATCTGTGACAATGGTAAATGTTCTCCCATATAAATACTCATGAAATTTCTTGATAGCTGCAACAATTGCCAATGCTTCCTTGTCCAATTGGCTGTAATTCCTCTCTGCTTTGGTCAAGGTGCAGAGTAAAATGCAATAGGGGCTTCTCCCGCTGGGAAGCCTGTGGCTCAACCCCCACTCCAAAGGGGATGCATCACAAGTCAGTACAACAGGTAAATTCTCAGAGAACTGTATGAGTACAGCATCAGACGTGATTAGTCTTTTAATACTGTTAAATGCTGATTGTTCCTTCCTGCCCCAGACCCAAACAGACTTTTTGTCAAGCAATCTGTGTAATGGTTCTGCAATGGTTGCCTTCTGAGGTAGGAACATGTGATAAAAGTTAATAAGTCCAAGGAAGGCTTGCAAATCTGTTTTGCATTTTGGTCTAGGGGCTTCTTTGATTGCTTGAACCTTGGCATCTGTAGGGTGGATGCCATGCTTGTCAATCATGTAGCCCAAGAACTCAACCTTGTCAGTTCTAAGAGTGCATTTTTCTTCCTTGACTTTTAACCCGCTTTCTTGAATCTGGTAAGGACTTCTCTGAGTCTCTTGTAATTGAGTGTCATTTTCAGCAGAGATTAACACATCATCAAAGTAAGGCACTACCCTGGCAGTCCTTGGAGCATCCTTTCCATAAGGTTTTGGAAGATGCCTGGTGCCACGCTTACTCCAAACTGTAACCTTTTACATTTGAAGGCACCTCTATGAGTCACAATGGTTTGGGCCTCTGCAGTGGCATCATCAACTGTTAGTTGTTGATATGCCTGGGCCAGATCCAATTTGGCAAAGACTGTACCCCTGCCAAGTGAATGTAATAAATGATGCACCACTGGAACTGGATATGCTCTGCTGAAGCGCATGGTTCAATGTCCCCTTATAGTCTCCACAGATTCTTACTGACCCATCAGTCTTGACTGGTGTGACTATGGGTGTCTCCCATCTGGAGTGGTCAGTGGGCTCTAAAACTCCTTGAGCTATTAGTTTATCTAATTGTGCATCAATTTTTCCTTTAAGGCAAATGGGACCCTTCTGGGCTTTAAATGAATTGGGGCACCTTGGGATCTAGGTTGAAAGTGATAGGGGTCCCCATATACTTGCCCAATCCGTCGCTGAAGACCTCTGGAAACTCAGACTTCAAGGCCTCCTCCCATTCAGTGTTGCTCACGTGATTGATGCCAGTCACCTCGATGCCAGTGGATTGAACCACTCAAGTCCCAGCAAGCTTGGGCGGTCCTTGTCCACGATGGTCAGGGGCAAACGTTTGGTGTGGCCTTTGAACTTCACGATGAATTCTCTTGTTCCAACTACTGGAATCTTGTTCCCTTGGTAGTCTTTAAGAGTCAGTGCTTGCTTCTGGAAATGCTTCTTCTGAATGTTGGGAAGTAGCCTGTGAATAGTGTCCCATGACACCATAGATAAATAGGAGCCTGAGTCCACTTCCATTTGGCAAGGCCTTCCTTCAATTAGTACCTTCACATGTACTTTTCTGCTTCTTAAGGGTGAAGAATGACCAATGGTGACTGTTTGATGAGTTTCATTCTTCCCATTTGCTTCTGTGTTGCCCCATTTTCTCACTGAAGTTGTTAGGCTTGAAATCTTTGTCAGGAAACTTCTTTCTGCTTGGTGGAGTTCTGGATGATTTGCAGACTCTTGCTAGGTGACCTCTTTTTTCACAACGGAGGCAGATGGTATCAAAAACTTGCATTCAGTGCGGGGTGGCCCCCCACAACCTCTGCAATAAAAGTCTTGCCTCTTTCTTCCAAGGTCTTTCCTTTTCTTCTCCATTCTGAGTCTATAAATTCCTTCCTCCACCTCACTACAGTCTGAATCAGAATCTATTTGCTCGCAATGGGTTGTTGTGGATTTTTCCACATCAGGATGGCTTGGCCTTGTTAATTTTCTTCATGGCTGCTGCTGAGGACTTGGTAGCTTCCGCTGAAAAGCTTCTTCTATGGCCTCCTTAAGCGTGATCTTAGGTTTCATTAATAATTTGCTCTGCAAAACCTTGTCTTTTAGGCCTAGAACAAATCGATCGCATGGCCTCTTCTAAGTTGATAAATTCACATGCACCCCAATGTCCCTTAAACTTGCCACAAAGTCATTAACGTTTTGCTTTCCCCTTGATCCCGACGGTAGAATTCGTGTCTCTTAATGAGGCACGATACTTGTGGCGCATAATGGGCTCTTAATAACTTCTAAGTCGGGCTAGTCCATTACCTTCATGTCTGCAGCTCCCGCCAATGCCTTCGCCATCTTGAAAATGGCCGGACCGCAGTGGGTGAGAAAGACCGCCCTCTTCCGCTTGTTGGAAATGTCGGCGAGATCGTTCCCCTCCAAATACATTTGGAAACAATCTGCATACGACTCCCAGTCTTCTGCCGTCGGATTGAACGGGGCTGGAGGGGGGTGTTCAGCACAGCCATCTCTCTCAGCTTGTTCTCCATGTTGTCTTCTCTTTGGGAAGGATCCCACCTTCGTCGCCAGTGTTAGATTTGCATGAAGAGTCAGCGGAGTGCTTCAGTGAAGAGTTTATTAGTGACTACAGCTCATAACAGACCCGATTTGGCTGGGCTGCGGCTGCTACTTATAGCCAGCAGCCGCAGTTGCCAGCCAATCAGAGTGCAGGGTTTTCCGCACTTTTTAAACCAATCATTTCTGACATTTTACAAGAACAGTTCAAACTTAACCAATGACATTCAAACCTGCATACATAACACCAACCTTGGTAACTTTTAAGACTTGTGGACTTCCAGAATTCCCTAGTCACCCCTGCTATAAAAGCTTCTTCGTCTCCAAAGCAGTTTACTGGAACAAGATGTGATCTTACAAATACGTACTATCCATTGCAAAAGCTCTCTAGAACTCAAGTCAAGAAACTTTCTTTTTTTTCACTAATAATACCATGGTTGTATGTCACCTTCACAGTTCAATAATGCCCTTTTCAAATCTGATTTTTCTCTCCATTTCCGGAAGACTATCTTGTAGCTAAAAATTTGATCAGTACTAAGAATGCTGAAGCATTCAGAGTTCCCCATAACTCACCCCATCTTATTTCTATTTCCAACTTTTTGCAGGGAAAAAGTGTGAGTTAAAGTCATAAGTAGAATGACTGGAGAGCATAAACTCACTTTAAAATAATAGAACTTAGTTTTAAATACTCAGCAGACTATTATACCAACAGAAATTGATCATAATTTTTCTCTTGATCCTTCATCAGTTGGAGAGTCTTGGTTCTGTTGCAAGATGATAGTTAATTTTTTTTAATGGTAGTGTTTATTCTAATCTAATTGTTTTAATTTGCAATTCTTAATGTAGAAGAATAAGCCACATTAAAACACTCAATCTTCCTTATAAATACATATCCTTACAGAACTAAAATCTGCCATTGGGAACATTTAGTATTCTTTTATTATGCTACAAAGAGAATGTCAGTTTTAAAGTAGATTAGTAATTATGCCTACTGTTTTTGAATCATCTATTTGGGATTATAATAATGAATAATTCCTTCATTATTCAGGATCTTTTTCAGCTTCTAAATCTAAACTTTTGATGTGATCAATGGTATCCTTCTGGATCACCGAGTTAAGGTCTTGGACTCTCTATTGTACAGTAATTTCATTCTTGGAGCATATCCTACTGGATACCTAATCCACTAATCTGTAGTGTCCCCAAGAGTTCCATTTTGTCCCAATACTGTTTAACTTCTATGTTAAACTGCTGGAAGTCATCTGCTATATTGCAATGGGTTGTCACTTCACCTTATTTAGTTTTTCCTGTGAACCAGGGGAGCAATTGTTTGGAT
Source organism: Naja naja (assembly GCA_009733165.1). Classification (NCBI taxonomy): domain Eukaryota; kingdom Metazoa; phylum Chordata; class Lepidosauria; order Squamata; family Elapidae; genus Naja; species Naja naja. The sequence continues at coordinate 15,573,259 of CM019159.1, read as the reverse complement.
GTTATATAAATTCAACAATGTCCTTAACAAGGGAGGACAAACTGAAATTAAATCCAAGATGGAGGTACTGCTGAGATTCAGGACTTCAAATTCAACTCATTTTAGACAGGTTATTTTTTTTCCCTGGATGGAACAGGTTTTCAATACAGGTAGTCCTCGACTTATGACCACAATTGAGTCCCAAATTTCTGTTGTTAGGTGAGACATTTGTTAAATGAATTCCCCCCCCATTTTATGACCTTTCTTGCCACAGTTGTTAAGTGAAACATAACAGTTGATAAATTAGTTACCCAGTTGTTAAGTGAATCTTGCTTCCCTGTTGACTTGGCTGGTCAGAAGGTCTCAGAAGGGGAAGCATGTGATCTTGGGACACAGCGACGATCATAAATATGAATCAGTTGTCAAGCATATGAAATTTGATCACATGATCATCGGGATGCTGCAAAGGTCGTAACTTTGAAAAATGGTCATAAGTCACATTTTTCTGTGCCATTGTAACTTTGAAGGGTCGCTAAACAAACTGTTGTAAGTCTGTATATAAGTATTCCCTAAACACCTTTGCATTCTCAAATATTCTTTGTTATAGCCATCACCTGTGATTCCAGTTGGTCATTGAATTCATAGATGGTGTCTATAACAAAAGAATGTTTTTATACAATTATGTCTGCTGGATCAATTCATCTTCACGATCCAGTTGAATCTGTCAGTGATTGCCCTTGCCTTGGCTACTGTATATCCCAATTTGATTACTATATTCTTATCCATGTCTATCCATCAGTGGTAGGATTCAAAAATTTTTACTATCAGTTCTGTGGCTGTGGCTTGATGGGTGTGGCAGGGGAAGGATACTGCAAAATCCCCATTCCCTTCCCATCCCACTAACCTGCTTTCCAGCTCCGTTCTCCTGTGCAGGGCAACAAAAGAAGACCCAGCCGATCAGTTGGGACTCAGGAGGCAGAGAATAGATGGGGGCGGGGCCAGTGAAAGGTGGGATTTGCCGGTTCTCTGAATTACTCAAAATTTCTGCTGCCGGTTTTCCAGAACTGGTCAGAACCTGCTGAATGCCACCTCTGCTATCCATGGAAAGTATCCTGAAGTTAAGCTGATGCAAAATGTGGCAGCTGGGCTGCTAATCATTACTAATCATATGGGGATTATATAGTGTGTGTACTAAAGATCTGTATTAGCTGCCTATTCTTTACTAGATACAACTTAAAAGGGTTTCCATTGCCCGTTAAAGCCATAAATAGCTTAGAGGACCTGCCTAAGGCGGTAACCTCTTCTCTTAGAATCTGTTAAGAACAATAGAGGCCTTTGCTTTACTTTCTAAAACCTCGGAGAGGGCTCTCTTCTACAATTTTTATATGACTAGCTTTTATAGTAATTTATTGCTTAAAGTTATGGTTTTATTTATAGAATATTGTTAGCTTTTTTTAATTAGTTGGCAGATGGGGTGTACCTATTTTCAAAAAAATATTGTATATAAAAACTAAATTTTGTGTAGTTATTACATAGTCTGAACAAAGTATGTTGCTTTCATTGCTTACTAGGTAAGAATAATTTTCAGAGCAACGTTTTTATTTCTTGTTTACTTAGCACGATTAAATTCTTTCTCTAAATGGTATGTAGTAACTAATATATAGCATATATTGCAATTATGGTTGTAGTTGAATGTCTTGTTAGACAGTATATTAAAGGTAAAGGTTCCCCTCACACATATGTGCTAGGTGTTTCTGGCTCTAGGGGGCAGTGCTCATCTCTGTTACAGAGCTGAAGAGCCAGCGCTGTCCAAAGACATCTCCGTGGTCATGTGGCTGGCATGACTAAATGCCAGAGGCACACAGGACGCTGTTACCTTCCCACCAAAGTGGTCCCTATTTTTCTACTTGCATTTTTACATGCTTTTGAATTGCTAGGTTGGCAGAAGCTGGGACAAGTAACAGGAGTCACTCCGTTATACGGCACTTGGAATTTGAACCACCGAACTTCCAACCTTTCTGATCGACAAGCTCAGCGTCTTAGCCACTGAGCCACTGCATCCCTTAGACAGTATATTACTTTCTCCTTAAAAATACACACATATGCATGTGTGTGTCTATTTTTAAGGAGAAAGTAATACACTGGCTAACGACATTCAACTATAACCATAATTGCAATATATACTATATATTATTATATTAATCTGTGTGTGTAGGTATATACACATACATACATACATACATACATATAGTAAACAATGTGGCAGATATGTGCATATGTGCACATACTTGCATATGTGGCTGCTGCAAGTACATAAGTCACAGCTTTGGTGTGATATCACCATGTGTATATTTTCATTTGCTTCCTGGTTGCCAATCCCATTGATACTAAGGATAGAAATTATCCGTAGTATCAATGGGTTTATAGAAATTATGCTGCCACAGAGAAGAAGGGGTCAAGCTATTTTCTAAAGCGCCTAGAGGCCAGACAAGGAATAATGGATGGAAACTGAACAAGGAGAGATTCAACCTGGAAATAAGGAGAAACTTTCTGACAGTGAGAACAATCCACCCATGGAACAGAAGTTGCCCTTGGATGTTGTGGGAGCACCATCACTTGAGACCTTCAAGAAGAGATTGGACTCCTATCTGTCAGAAATGATGGAGGGTCACCCACTTGGGTGGGGGGTTGGACTAGATGACCTATAAGATGCCTTCCAACTCTGATTATCTGTATCTGTATTCTAATTCAAAAACATCACACCTTTATATGCTTGCTAAAAAGAGATTATTTATAACTAAAAATTAAATACAGCTGTATTGTACAGATCAGTATCAAATGCAATCTCAGCTTCTTCAAAAACAAATTTCATTTTAATCAATAGAACCCATTTCCAGGTACATATATATTAAGGAGTAAGGAATTTTTTTAAACTGTGGCAGCAACAATAACAGATACATTTGAGAACTTTTCCTACAGATAAATATAATCCTTTGTGGCAACATTTGCTCATGTTTTCTGAGATTGCACTTTTTTTGTTTTTTAGAAAAAAATCCACTTTACCATTACTTCTCATAAGGCAACTATGACCGTCTCAGCATTAACATTGCAGTCAAGATTTGTGTTTTGCCAAATAAGAAACGTCATAGATTCACTTCTCTTAATAGATGCCTGGTGACCATTTTGGCAGAGTCTTGTAACGTGCTCTTTTTCAAGAAAGAATTGTTTGGGCTATAAAAAGCGTTGGCACGAGAAAGAAGTGTTGCCATGGTAACTGAAACCTACACTTAGCTATCCCTCAAGAAAAGTAAGCTGCAAGGCACATGTTTGTTGTGGCCTTTTGAAAGTAAGGGACCCTTTAAATTGAAGAGCCCGCTTTATTGTCCCAATGCAGATTTCTGTCGCTTGCAGGAGAATAGATCTCTAGAGTATGGTTTGTGTATCAATGCTTATTTTAATCACTTTTCAAACAAATGTTTAATGACAATGAGAGCCCCTTTTTGTAGTTCTGCGAGCCTCAGATGCTGCGGATCTGAGCTTCAGATCCCAGCTTGGTTTCCTAGCATTACGTAGAGAGCTCTTCAAAGCTAGCATAGAGCCTTGAATAGCAATGATAAGCTTGAAAAGCACAGCTTGGGAAATCTCCTGGGAAGGGATTTCTTTTCCCCATCATTTATGTAACAGCGCTACCCGTTAATGGCTGGGGATGTTTCTGCTTCTATCCCGCGATATGTTTAGCTAGTTTAGTTAGTTTATTTGGACTTATAAGCCACCCTCCCTCCCGAAGGACTCAGGGCGGCGTACATAAAAGACAGAAAGTACAAAAGTTAAAAGAAATTTAAAATATAATAAATTATGCCAAATAAACAATCAAATTAAAAACCCCGATCCCCTGTCAGTCCAGGCCGGATTGCAAAAATAGCCATGTTTTGAGGTCATGGCGGAGGGAGCGGAGATCAGGGGCCAAGCACAACTCAAGGGGTAGTTGATTCCAAAGGGTGGAATGTGGAATGGTTGTACTGGTTTTTCAGTACGTTGAAGAAATGCCATTATGAAGAATTGCAGTTGGCACCGGATTCTCTATTGTGTTCCATCATTGCGTTTTATAAGACTTGTAACTGCTTTTTGTACTGTGAGAATGTGTACTATTTTTATTAGATTCAGGTCCAAAATTTTGGACAGTAGCTAATGATGGCGTATTGTAGGAAGTTAGCACCCATCCTTCTCCTAGAAAAATGAAATATTTTAGGAAATATTAAAAAGGCAGAATATTTCCTCTAAAAGGAAAGAAGAAACTCAGAGAGGCAGAAGATCACCCCCCACACACCTTTGTTAATGGGAGGGCCATTAAGGCCTGGGCCAGAGTATTCTACATAACAAAGGCCTCTGCCCATCTCACCACCTGCCTGGGAAGATTGCATCAGCCAGTACTCAGGTGAAGCCATGTGATCCAGCTAAGACCCCCGCCCCGGGAGTCTTGACAGCCAATGGGATACATTTCTTACACAGGAACAGGAAACACTAAGGTGGGGCCCAACAGAGGGTATATAAGAGCCTCTGTGGCACAGTGGTTGGAGTGCAGTACTGCAAGCTACTTCTGCAGCCAGCTGCCTACAGTTTGGCAGTTCAAATCCTCTGAGTTGGTCTAGTCAAGAAGCCAAACTGTGAGTACTGACACTACCTTTGTTGTAAAGTTTCAGTAACAGAATCTTGCCAGTCTGAACATGCTTCTCTCCTCCTTTGCCTTTATTTTCCAGAGAAAAAGGGAGTGTCCTTTTTGAGGTTTCTTCCCATACTTCAGTTGCTTCTGTGGGCTGAAGTACCTCTTGTCTGACAGCTGTCTTGGCTGTGGCTCCTCCTGCTATCTACTAGGTCAGGGGTCTTCAAACTTGGCAGCTTTAAGACTTGTGGACTTCAACTCCCAGAATTGCTCCTCCAGTCATGTTAGCTCAGAAATTCTGGGAGTTGAAGTCCACAAATCTTAAACTTGCCAAGTTTGAAGACCCTTGCACTAGGTTATTCTCAGAGCCCATAATGGGATGGATGGGATAAGACCCTTTACAGAAAATAATGCTGACCCTTGTAGTAAAGCTTATTGGCTTTCCGGGGTTCAAATTTTTATATGATCTTTCCCCAATATAATATAGAAAGTTTCTTTTAATTAAAAAGTGTCTGTGGTGGACATTATCAGCCACTGAGTATCTTTAGGCCACTATCTGGGGTGTTGAGAATTGCTCTCCAATCAGTTCCATGAAACAGTTCTTTGGATAGGTCACACAACATGCAAGTCAACATCCTATGTGCCACAAGGTTTGGTGATGCAGGCAGCTGGAGCTCTTAATCTAGGCTGTCTTTCCAGGGCAAACAAAGATTCCTGTTCAAACATTTCATCCTGACCAACATTATTAGCAACCTAGTGGTACATGCAAATAATTGCATCATAAATGAATATCAAATCAGTGCATGTATATAGGCTAGTTTGAGCCAGTATTTTTCTAAACGTGGCAACTTTCTGTGGACTTAAGCTCCCAGAATTCCCCAGCCAATGTGGGAATGCTAGGAGTTGAAGTCTTAAAAGTTACCAATTTTGAAACAAAAAACACCATAAAGCAACATAGTGCTTGCTTTTTTTGCAGAACAGTTAAAGCTATAGAATAGAATAGAATTCTTTATTGGCCAAGTGTGACACACAAGGAATTTGTCTTAGTGCAAATGCTTCAATATACATAAAAAGAAAAGATACATTCATCAAGAGTCATCTTATTCCAATGGACTATTGACATGGAAAGTAGACCTTAATAGTGGATTTTTGTGGGTTTGATGCTGCCGATCGTTTTATATTGTTAATAGCATAGCAACATTACACAAACCCAGGTACAATATTCCCTCAGAGATCCAGTTGGCCCTGGCATTATATACCTGGTTCTTTTGCCAGGCTTTATGTCTAAGAGTGGTATGAACCACTGGAGGTGGTTTTTCTCAGTACTTTATGTATTGGTATATTTCCATTTTGTTTTATGGTTTTTATGCTTGTATTTTATGTGGTTTTTAAGGAATTTATTGTTATTTGATGATTTACACCTCCCTAAGTAGTGTGGTAAACAATCAGTTATATAAATTAAGTAAATAAATACTAAATGGTTGCTTGACTAGATATATTCATGGTAAATATTGTAGTCATCTCTTCCACTTAATGCTTTGTATTTAGAGGATGAATCTTGCCCTGCATATGATGCCTTTTTTCTTTTTACAGTTCAGACCAACTTTGCAATGAGCCACTTAAAATTGCGATCTAAGTTTCGTTTTCTGTAGCATTTTGGTATTAAGGAAAGATGCTATTTGTTTGTGGGAGTTCATGCTGTACTTTCCCTGCTATACTTTCCCTTTCTTTTTAAGTAGTCTACACAGCCTAGAATCTTATTTGCCAAATGTTAACTTAAAATGAATATATACCCACATCAGTACTTCAAGTGTTATTTATTAAGAGAGGGGAAAAAATCAATTACTTGATAAGAGCGGCTGACATTCTGCAGATAGTACTGAAAGCTTTCTCGTCAAATACTGTTTTCAACAGGTGTGCAGTAGGAAAAAGATCTGAAGGACTTTACATGGAAAGTCACTATCAATTTGCTTTTTCTCTAGTGCTTTGAAAAGACTTTCCATGCTGCAGTGTTTATGCCACTATTTGTGAGATCCTTTATACATTCAAATAAATAAATAAATGAATAAATGAATTCATGCAGTATGTGGTGACCTCTGGCTATTTCCATCTGTACCTTGCTCAGATGAGAAATGTTTAGAAATAATGCATAGCCTATTAAAAGAATCAACCTGTGAGATATCAGATAAAAGCGTCTCCTGCCGTTGACGAATACCAATCGCCCAGTGCAATCCCACAGACGGGGCCTCCTGGGGGTACCGTCAGCTAAACATTGTAGGCTGGCAGCCCCTAGGGGGAGGGGCCTTCTCTGTGGGAGCACCCACCCTCTGGAACCAACTGCCCCTTGAGTTGCGCCTGGCTCCTGATCTCCGCTCCTTCCGCCACGACCTTAAAACATGGTTATTTTTACAATCCGGCCTAGACTGACAGGGGATTGGGATTTTAATTTGAATGTTCATTTGGCACTAATTTAATATTTAATATTTTTTTAATTATTTTAACTTTTGTATTGCCTGTTTTTTTATGTACGCCGCCCTGAGTCCTTTGGGAGAGAGGGCGGCCTGTAAGTCCAAATAAACCTAAAACCTAAACCTAAATTCATTTTTACATAACATTAAAGTTACTTATAAGCAGCAGGTGTTCTGCTTGTATATAATGTAAATTGCCTGCATTCCTATATACGTTTGTCAGCCATCATTCTTTGCTTCCTTTTCTGTTCCCCTTAGCTTGTCTGGCATCTGGTAATTTGAACAAGCATTCAGAGAATATCATTGTTCCCCTTAGTTACTCATAAACAGGCTGACTGGCAGAAGTGTGAAACTCAAAAAGACCAAGTCTTTCAGAGGACTCCCCTTGTTGCTGGGGCAACCAGAGAACTGGGCTGCATTTGTAAATGTGATCTTTGACCGTTTTGCATGGATTTTCGCAGCTCTAAGGGACAAAAAAAATCCAACAAGAGCAATGTATAAGGTTATCTGATACAAACCAGTGGAAAAAGCCTCTTTCTGAGAACAGCATCTACTCTTTTTTTCTGTAGTGAGAGAAAGTTTTCTTCTCTTTACCTCACCATCTTCTCGAGTGAGATTTTTGTTTTTATAACTTGAACAATCAGTTTAAAGGATAGAGAGTGCTCTTGGAATTTGTGAGCCAAATATTAAAAGTGTAGAAATGGAAAATACTTTCTCTGACTTTTGCCGAGTACCCAGAAACTTAATACACGTGTTCCTATTGATTTAAATGGGGTGTTCTCTTGCTCTGATAGGAACTATCAAGGCTTCTGTATAATTAACATATCAAATAACATGAATCTAAGAATTGTCTCATTCGTTGCATACTTAGTTGGCCCTCAGATAAATTTGATATGCAATGTGTAGTTACTGGAGGGAGGACAACCAAATTTGATTCCTATCTTCTTTCCTAGGTTTGGATAAAATTAAATGTTTGTAACATAAAATCAATAATCTCTACCATGTAACCAGGATTTAATTAGTATCTAGAAAAGATAACCACAGCTCCCACCATGCAATTCTAGAACAAACTTTTTATAAACAGACCAGCCAGCAACATCTATTTTTTGTTGGCTATTCTCCTTTTTCATGTTCCAATCTGGAGACAACAGCCAAAACAATGTTTTCTTTTCCCTTAAAGATTGTAACTGGGAAATGCAAACCCAGTTTGTCTTGATTATATGAGCTGGCATTGTCCCATTTTAATTCTTTCCCCCTGAGCTCAGTGGGGTAAGACTGTACTAGAAATATGCAGTCAGAAATTGCAGAGTATTTTGGAGGAATATTTAAACAAAACAATTCACTTTATAAATCTACTATGTTCCAAAAATGCCATTAAACAGGAGCAAGAGGATCAAATTATTCAAGCAGTTGGAAGAAAGATGAGAGTAACAGAGAGTTGCAAACAAGTGCAGAAAGTTATCAAACCACTGAGGCTACTGTACAAGTATTTGACAATGCAAAGGACAACTGTCATTTTGGAATATAAATCTGACAACAACAGTGCCTGTTATGAAGAAGATTTGATTATAAATCCCTCCGTGCAATTAAACGAAGAGTTGCAAGTAAATCTTCAATCCTCAAGAGAACAAGTTTGGGATCTCCTGAGAGATCCCAAACTTGAATGAATGGAAATTGACAATATTGACATATTTATTATTTTTATTTAATTGGACTTGTATGCTGCCCCCTCTCTGCAAGGACTCGGGGCGGCTCACAGTTAAAACACAGCAATATTTTAAAAAAGAATTAAACCTAACAAGCCCAATCACTAAAACAGTTAAAATAAATTAACCCCCCCCCCGGGAGGTCAGTCCAGCCCAGCCTGTTCAAACAACCAGGTCTTCAGATCGCGGCGGAAAGAGCGAAGATCAGGAGCCAAATGGAGCTCCAAAGGGAGTTGATTCCACAAGGCGGGGGCCGCAACAGAGTAGGCCCTTCCCTGGGGCACCGCCAGCCGACACTGTCTAGCCGACAGCACCCCAAGGAGTCCCCATCTGTGCGCACGCACAGGGCGATCGGTATTTGTTTTAAAAATCATATTGAATAATCTCTGGAGAAAAGAATAGTTTATAATTATTGAATAGACATTCCAAAGAAAAAGAAACTTATTTTATGAGCTCAATCTGGAGAGAATGATTTAAATTTAATAACTTAATTGGAGTTAGGATGGAATTTCTATTGGTTTGACACGTATTAAAAGAAAGTTCCAATGCATTGTTTTGTGCTTATAAAGAGGGTTTGAAAATGAGTCATTTTTTCTTTCTTTTTTATCTATAATTGGGTGATTTGTAAAGTTGGGAAAAGGTTAAAAATACAAATAAAGTAGAAAAAATGAAAAGATTAAAAATTTTTGAAAGAGTATAGTGATTTTTGTTAATATAATTAATGATAGATTCTTAATGTCTATAAGCCACTAGTGTCACCTTTGGTGAAATGGACAGCATACAAGTTTGATAAATAAATAAGTAGTTTAGAAAAATTAAGTGTAAATAGAGATATATGTCACCACCCACAATAGGGAATAAATGGATTTGGTTAAGATGACAATGTAAACTGATTTTAACAAAGAGATTCTATTTGTTCTTTCTCTGGTTTTTATGCTTGAAATAGAAAAAAATGAAATTCAGAATTTAGTTTTTATTTATTTATTTATTTATTTATTTATTATTATTTGGACTTGTATGCCACCCCATCTCCGAAGACTCGGGCGGCTCACAACTAAAACAGTAACAACCATAAATAATTAAAAGAGAATTAAACCAATCACAAGCCCAATAATAGTTAAACAAAGTTAAAATTTAAAATAATTTAAATTTAAAATTTAAAATAATTTAAAATAATTTAAGAAGTTTGAGGATTTAATAATTGTGTAGTTATAGAACCGCCTTGTAATAATTATAGGCAATGTAAAAAGTTGAGGTCATAACAGTATTAGTCAACACCTTTTGTTTTTAATTATGTGCCCCCTTTTTTCTTAATCTTCATTTGTTATCCTTCTATCTTATGGAGATCAAACCTCAAATGGTTTCTGGGTGGGCGTGGCCATGGTAGGTGTGGCCTAGTTGGCCTCCTGCACCATAGCGAGGGGGCCATTTTTGCCCTCCCCAGGTTCCGGAGGCTTTCCTTGAGCCTCCAGAAGGGCGAAAACGGCCTCCCCAGGCTCTGGGGGCCCATTTCTGGCCTTCCAGAGCTTCCAGGAAGCCCATTTTTTTGCCCTTCCCAAGCCTCCATGCGGATCTTACTTACCTGGCATCTAAAATGGACCTCATGGGGACTCAGGGGAGGGGAGGGGTGGGTGGGGCCAGCTGGGGGTGGGATTTACCAGTTCACCAAACCGCCAATTAAAAATGTAAAATTAGCTACCGGTTCACCCGAACCAGGGTGAAACGGTAGCAGCTTACCCCCAAATCCACCACATGGGAGTTGAGTTTTCAAATGCTCACAGCTTTCCTGCCTGTGCATTTAGTGGGGAAAAAGTCCACAGCTTAGTTTGTGAAATATAGACAGCACTGTATCTAAAACTTACATGTACTATATTGCTGGTGCAAAGAAGACAACCGTCTAGTGTTTGCCACTTCTAAATAGAATATTTTCTGGCAATCTTCATTAAAACAATATTATTATGAAAGAATGCCCCAGCACACCAATTGGTTGGCAGCAGTTCTGAACATTAATGGTTTTGTTTAATTTCTATGTTTGGTTATCCTTATAAATCATAGCAAATAGTACTTATGCTCTAATGCTGTTCTTGGCACATTACAGTATTTCATTCTCCCAAACACCTGAGGCCAGGACAAGAAGCAATGGATGAAAACTAATCAAGGAGAGAAGCAACCTAGAACTAGGGAGAAATTTCCTGACAGTTAGAACAATTAACCAGTGAAACAACTTGCCTCCAAAATTTGGGAATTCTCCAACACTGGAAGTTTTTAAGAAGAGATTGGATAACCATTTGGTTATCCAGGTGAACTTTACAGGTGTAAAGTTCCTTCCAATTCTGTTATTCCTATTTCTGTTCTATTCTACTCTGCTCTGCTCTGCTCTACTCTACTCTACTCTACTCTACTCTACTCTACTCTAAACTAATCTAATCTAATCTAATCTAATCTAATTTCCTTTTCTGTGCCCAAATCAGTGTTCAGTTCTTTTCTTTGTTCACCAGTGATAAAAGCAGGGACAAGTCATACATTTGGAAATTTGGAAACACAGGATGGGCCCTCTCACCAAGTGACTGGCATGGGGGGTGGGTTGCCTATTCACAAGTACAGACATGAAAAGCAGGGTCAGTTAAAAAAAACCCCATTTACCAGAAAACAAACAAGCGAGATCGCTCGTCTTTTATCACCCTGCAAGATAGTTAGAATCCAATCAGTGTAACAGATGCTAAACTAATTACTAATAAAAATGATGGTGGAAACGCTAAGGTGTTTCAAAAACATGAATGAAGTTGCACAGGATAAGCAGAGCCAAGTAAATTTCCATTAGCTGGCAGAAAGCTCCACCCAAGTTCAAGATGACTAATTTGTGCATTGCTTTCTGCCCTGGCCCAGGAGTGTTATTTCTTTTGATTGGAAACAGTCTCTGAAAGTCTCCACAAAGGTCTGTCCCAAATCTGTGGTCAAATATGCCAGCTTCTCATTAAAATAAATGAAGAGAAACCCTACCAGTGCTAACTAGTTCAGTATGGTTTATTCCAAAGATGTATGCACAGTGTAGCCTAAATTTTTACAGGATCCTTCTTAAATATAGCAGGCAGAGTCCAGTATGATGATTTCTTTTTTAATATTGATTAGATTTTTAACAGCGTTGGAAGGGACCTTGTAGGTCATCTAGTCCTACCCCCCTCCCTGCCCAAGCAGGAGATCCTACACCATTTCTGACAAATGGCAGTCCAGTCTCTTCTTTTTCTACATTCTAATTTCCTACTTTCTCTCTCTCTCTCTCCTCCCCCCAAAAGAAAGCAAGAATAAAACCTTTCTCCTTATTTCTTAACACATAATATTGCACTCCTTCCATTGATTCCTGAAGTCATTTTGTGTCCCTGCCTCCTTCCAAGGTTACGTGTCTATTGCTCTAAAGAAACATGTATATCTGTAATTTAACTAAACACTATCATGCTGATCTTCTAATCTAAGATGAAAATAATTATGTACACATACAATGTTAGATAACTATAATCATGAGGAGACACTAAAGGCCAAATATAGGGTGTGTTACACACTTACAGCAGACCCACACTTCCTCAGCTTGGTAACCTTCAGTTGTGCTACCTCTGTCTGAGTGATGTTAGGAGTTTTAAAATTAACACATGTATTTCTGTCACATTCTTCTACTGGTATCTTACGTTGAAGCATTTTATTTTTCGTTGTCTGTCACTTCAATACTCCTTATTCTCTCTAAAATGTATAGGCAAAAAAATAAATAAAAGCTGGCTTTATTCTCTGTGAGCTTGCCATACCACTGGATAATGCTTGAATAAATCAATTATTTTTCAGAATTATTTATATTTATTTATTTATAATTGGACTTGTATGCCGCCCCCTCTCTGAAAGGACTCGGGGCGGCTCACAACTAAAATACAACAATAAATATTTTAAAAAGAATTAAAGAATTAAACTTAAACAAGCTTTATGCTACCATTTCCCCGAAAATACAACCCACCCTGAAAGTAAGTCCTAGCTTGATATTTACATGTGCACCCAATATAAGCCCCACCCACAATATAAGCCCTAATTAAGATCCTACCCACTGCAGAGTAGACGAGTAAAAATTAAGCTAGGGTGGGGGTGGGGCTGCCCTACTACTTACCTTTGGACAGTTGTAGCCAGGCCTCACACACCCCAACACCTGCCTTGCTGGCCCATTTCTTCTGCAGCCAGCAAGGCTGGCAAGGCTTTCCTGAAGGCTTCTGTAGCTGATAACAAAGGTCCAGATTGATCCGGAGCTCTGCTATCTGCTGCAGAGGTCTTCAGGAAAGCCTTGCCAGCCGCAGAAGAAGAAGTTCCTGAAGGCCTCTGATAGTGAAAAGGAGGCCAGAGGCGATACATTCAAGTGAGGTTAGTCAGTGGATGACATCCTCTGAAAATAAGACCTGGTTCCTTTTTTGGTGGCGAAAATATAAGACAGGGTCTTATTTTTGGGAAAACATGGTATATGTGATGCAACATATAAGGCATCTGAATCTGGGTCTAATGTATTTGTTTTTGATGTCTTCAGTAGTATTTATGTATTTATTTTAGATTTTTTTAAAACCCCAACTTTATTACTTTTGTAATAATAACTCAAGGCTGCAAACATGCCTAATGCTTCTTTCTCCTAATTTCTCCACAACAATGGGGTCTAGAAGGAGAGCCTTCTCTGCTGTTGCTTCTGCCCCTTGGAACATCTTGTCTGCATTGGTTATTCTCTCTTGGCTGTAACTGACAGTTAAGCATGTTCATTTATTTCAAGACAAGAGTATTCATTTAATTCAAATTAAATGGAGCCTTATTGAATAAAAACATAGAAACCTGATGGCAGAGAAAGACCTAGAGATCCATCGAGTGTACCCTTTGAGTTTGTTTTCTTTTTAATCTATATTATTTATGTTTTTAATTATTATTTTTATATTTTTATAATGTTTATTTCATTCTTAATTTTTGTCAGATGATGGATATTGCAAGCATTAGGGTTCAATTCAGAATATATAAAATCTTCTTCAAGTTAAACTTGACTTCTTGCAATTTTATGAACATATTCAAGAGGTTTTCTTGCAATAATATAGAAATGATTTTTTTTAAATTTCCTTCTTCCATTATATTATTGTTTACTTCTCAGTTAAGTCCACAATCATGGTACTTCTTAACTGATTGATTGTATGCTTTCAACCTTATGTCATCTTCTAGCAACCATATAGCTAGATTTTCTTCAGGACAATCCGTACACTAGAGGCAGTACTATTTCAAACCTGTTTTAATTCTGTAAAAGTAAATTCTGTCTAGGAGTTTGCTGAATTGTACCTTACTTTGTGTGTTCTATTTGCTACTTAAAGCAATGTAGATACGTTTGGGCAAGGTTGCAATGAAGATGTTAAGGAACCATTAAAATATATAAATTTTCATCCTTTTCTGTACCTGAGAGTTGGATACACTTCCAACTTAATTAAAATTTCAAATAATGTCTTGGTATTCCTAGCCTCAGTAAGTATTTTAACCTTGTTCTAATCTCCTTTGTTTTTTTTAAAATAACAACAAGATGATTTTTTTTAATATTGCTATCACATTAAGTTGCTTATGTGTTTACATCATAGAAACCTGATGAATTGTATATAAATATGCAAGTATAAAAGAAAAAAAATATTTTATTGGATTTGTGTCCAATATCTAGTCGACATAGAAATAATTCTATTATTATTTTCTGCGCAAAGCAGAAATCCCAAGAGTTATAGGCAATTAAACAGTTCTGGTCATGTTAAATTTCCAACTGATATTTGAAAGCATGTCAGTAAATAAAAGTGCTATTGAATTACAAACGACAGGGGACATTTAGCCACCATAAATTTCAATTCTTTGAAGTCCCTGTTGATCGGTTCAAATAACACAGGCATCAGACCAAATATATTTTAATTCAGTGTCTTCCTCTTTATGACAAGATGTAATCCACAAGCAGCATAAATCATTTTAATTTCTGTAATGTCATTTGAAAAAAAAATGCAAGTAGAAACACGTCAGATTCAAGAACTTGCAGACTTTTGCAATGTGAACAAGTACAGCAAGCAAATACATTGAACTGATTGCTTCTCCCCCTGCCCCTCCGGCCCCCCAGAACATACCAAATGTGTTGTCCGTTTTTTGGCATGCTATACAATTTGTGAATAAATGCAGTTCTAAAAATAGCCTTTCTTAATTTCCAAAAATCTTTCAGTTTGCGTTTAAATAGCATGACTTGCTTTAAAGTTGATTGGCAACAAATCTTGTGGGCTCTTATTAAAGTACTTTTGTGACATGTGCACCTGTTTAACTTGAGGGAAAGATTCCTTCTTCATTGACTTAGTGGGAGGGGAAACTGTTGGCAGTAAACTTTAGAAGCTCAGTATTGTGCAGAGGGGCCCTGTTGAATTGTGCGGAATGAAAGTGCTGTGTGTGAAAATCGTTGGATCTGATAGACCAATTTGCTTGCTAGCACAACAAAAGGTATTTTTGCTTTTTTTGGAATATGTACTGAGGAAATGACAAATGAAGACAAAAAGGATTAATGTTTAAAAAGATTAAAAAGGAGCCTTGGTGGTGCAGGCTGTTAAATGCCTAGCACTTAGTTCCAGCTGCCTGCAATTAGTGCAGGCTCAAATGCTACCAGGCTCAAGGTTGACTCAGCCTTCCATCCTCTCGGGGTAGGTAAATTGAGGACCCAAGATTGTTGGGGGCAATAAGCTGACTTTGTAAAAATGCCACTTAGTAATAAGCAGGCATATACAATGGAAGGAAGGCTATTGCTGAGCGCATTGGGTTGTGCCCCAAAATAATTGTAAGCCGCCCTGAGTCTCCAGAGAAAGGCGGCATATAAATATGAATTAATTTTTTTTTTATTTTGTGTGGAAATGATGAAAAGGTAATTGATGCCTTTAAAATTTGTCATTGTATATGAATAACATTGCTACATTAGGTTTGCAGTATTAGCAATATACAAAGTGCTTTAGCAATACCACTTAGACTTCTATACCACTTTTTTTTTAATTACATTTATATGCCGCCCTTCTCCGAAGACTCAGGGCGACTTACAATTTTTGGGATACAACCCAATGCGCTCAGCAATAGCCTTCATTCCATTGTATATGCCTGCTTATTACTAAGCGGCATTTTTACAAAGTCAGCTTATTGCCCCCAACAATCTTGGGTCCTCAATTTACCTACCCCGAGAGGATGGAAGGCTGAGTCAACCTTGAGCCTGGTGGCATTCGAGCCTGCACTAATTGCAGGCAGCTGGAACTTAAGTGCTAGGCATTTAACAGCCTGCACCACCAACGCCCACTTCACAGTGCTTTAGAGCCCTCTCTCTCTCTAAGAAGTTAACAGAGTCAGCCTATTGCCCCCAACAATCTGGGTTAACCTACCTCAGAAGGATGGAAGGCTGTTTCAACCTTGTGCCGGTAAAGACCGAATCCCTGGCAGTCAGCAATTAACCTGCAATACTGCATTCCAACCACTGCGCCACCTTGGCTTTAGCTTCCAATAGATTAAAAAGGCAAACCTTTCTAAACTTTACCGCTTTAAAACACAATTGGTTAGTCTAGGACAGAAAAGACAATCCATTTGAGAGTGGGATGTCACTTTTTGTCTTTGCTTATAACTCTATTATGTAAAATGCATCTATTTTATTTCCACAAAAAGGTAAGATAGATTAATTAGATGTGTTCATGGCTGAATGTATGATCAAAATTCTCACTTCAATTCAGTCTTGCAACTTGCTTAGTAATACCAAGCTGTTGGTAACTCAATTAAACAGATAGTAAGGTTCTTCCAGAATTTCATATTGAAATAATAAGGAAATTTTAGCAACTGGATAGCGTTTAGTTTTTGACCAAGTTTATCTCTCTGCTTGTTAGTCTTTTAATATCAATTTCTGTGTAAATTGGGGAGGAACTAATCTCTTAACTGGTAACAGGGTATTTGGGTGGCTAGTATGTGAATCTTTTTCAGCCTCTGAACTATTTCAGTAGAAAGCTAGACCATTTTGTGCTGCACAGAAGTAAGCACAGGTATTTATTGCAATCCCTTATGGAACCTGAAGTGGTCCTTGATGCCTGAAGACCCAGAGGAATCTAGAAAGAAGTTCTAGAGAACTTTCTAGAGAAGGAAGTTGTTGATGGTGTCCATCAACAGATTGGCAACCATATTTGGTAGCTGTGAAGAACCAGCAGAAGGGATGGCAATGCAGAGGTTAGAATTTGGCAAGTCTTTGAAACAGACTGGGTACTCTACTATTGCCTATCTCGCCTCACATCCCTCATTGCAACAACTCCAACTGATGGTGTTGCTGTTGCAAAGAAAATCAAATGGATGTATCTCACAAAAGGTTTGAAGTTGCTGAGAAGCATCTGTCCAGCAAGAAAACAAATAGCTCTAAAAATGTCAGTTAAGGGAAAGTAAAAGTAAAAACCTCTTAAGGGACTAATTAGGGAAAGGAAGTGGGGAAAAGGAAAAGAGAAAGGCTTAGAATTAGTATGAAGAGATCAACAAGAAAAATACCAACAAGGAGTAAGGCCATTGGATGAAAAAGAATAATGACAAAACAACAGTATAGCAAAGCAACATAACATTAGTCTTACAACACAAGAGTAACTTAGGAAATAGTGACAATTAGAATAAAACCAGCTAGGGGAAATAGATTATGGTAAAGAACTAAAGAATATTTAAGAGATATAATAAAGTCCCTATAAATAACAATCCACACACTAATTAGTTAAAGGTTTAAGCAAAAATGTTTTTGTAAACCACCTTTTTGCTAATAAAAGACTGAATTGACTGAGGTTATCACTGTCCTAAATCCTGTGACAGGAAATAAGGAATGAGATTTTAAACTGCTGAAGTTATTGAATCACAATATTTGCGTTAGCCTTATTCGGATTGCAACTATAGTGATTAGTATCAAATCATTTGGGTTTATAGATTGAGTTAAAGCAGTTTATAATGTAGGTTGGTTAATTTTAATTTGGCACTCATGAAACTAGCCATTGTGGTTTGTAAGTCACAATTTATCGCTTATTGTTTTTTATGAATAGTATGTGTATGAATATATCAATTAATCTGTGACATAAAAGCATTTGTTAGAACCGTGTGCAATATTCAGCCTTTATGTACAATACAGTAGTTTAGTCTTAATTATCTGAACTGTAATTATGGAAACTGCCATATTGTTAATTATTCTGTAAATTAATGCCCACAAATCTTAACTGCCAAACTTACTAAGTTCATTTTCTTTTGTTCTCCAACACAGTTGAATAAACAGGAAATGTAATTTTGGTAGTAAACAATATGTACTTTCCAAACAAACATTTTAAAACAATGCAAGCAATAATAAATGATCATTACAAAAAAAAATACTGTTAAGAAATAGATTTGTTAATTTTGGTACCTTACTGATTGTCATATTTAATTTGGCATAAACTTTCATTAATATCTACTTAATCTGATGTATGTAAACATACACTTTCTTGTAGTTTTTATTTTTTGCAGTGCAAAATTCTGTTTAAAGTTATAATTTTGAACTGCTTACAATTTTGAAATGGAAGTATATTAATTTAAATTATTTCTTGATTCCACAATTTGGCCCACATGCATTAGATCTAAAACTACTGAACTATATCAGTATTGGAAATTATTTTTTATTTGTGTGTGTGTATGTAACAGTTGCAATGATAGTTAGTTGCAAGAACTCTCGAATAAAGAATTGGAATATCCCCATATTAACAAATCAAGAGCTGAGAATCTTAAACAATATTAACTGCATATTTCGTATTATCTTAAGATGAGACTACAGTGCTATAATCAAAAATGTGTACAGGATTATATAGGATATACAAAATCTTTATAAGATTGTTTTGAAATCATTATGAGAGTGCAGATAATAGCTCATCTACAGCATCTTAAACCAACTGTCTTTTTCTGTTATGATGTAATATCTGTGGAGGGAAGTCATGTGATCCTATGAAAAGATGCTAATGCATTGTGATCTTGGAACTATGTTCTGCTTGATCCAAAATACCTTTGGAGGATTAAACTGAAGTGCTAGATAGCTTTGTTGTGAATATTTATCAAATCATTTCTTGAACTGGATATATGATAAAAATAACTTATTTGGCAGAATGACTATACACATTCTAAATTACCGTTGAGTTTGAAAAATATGCTTTCAAACCAGTTTCATTGTGCTAGCAACTTTTACAGAATTGTTTATCAATGATCTGTGGTGAATAAAAATATTTTCCAGAGTTTAGGTGAAAAGCTGTTTCTTTTTCAAGTTTGGGATTAAAAATGACTCTTTTATAATGTGTGAAAATACAGGGATAGTAACATTTTCGTAAGAGTATTGAATGTTACCCTTCTATTTTATTAGGCAAGCTTTCCCCTTTTCACACACAGAAGAAAAGATTCTTTGGATTTGTTTAAAAATTTGTGCTAGCAGTAAATGCTCAGTCAGGTGTGAAAATAACCATTATGTTTACTTTTGCCTTCCTATTATAAGTCAGCAATTGAATTTTCAAACGTAGCTCTACCTGATACTGGTATTTTATTTACCTTCTCTCAAGTTCACATGCACGAATAAAATCAAGCTTATAATATTACAATGTCATTTTAATTTCATGCCTTTTGTTCAGCAGTCTTTCACTCTGATCTATAGAAACAAAGGGAAATTCTCTCTGCGGTTCATTTCCCCCTTTAAAATTTAAGACTGTTCATTTTGACTAAAGTAGTCTAATCTATGTTGCTAACATTGAATACAAATCTAGAAAGCAGAAAAATGATTGTTAATAAATGTTTTTGAGGTGGCTTCAGAAATTGACCAAATATTCTTGTATGGTAAGTTAATGTATTATTTTGTTGTTGTTATTGTTGTAGTAGTAGTAGTAGTTGTTGTAAATGATAGTACTTCCAGCTCTCAAAATAGACACAGTTTTAGTTTTTATCTAGAAAAGCTCTGAAATAAGCTTTCTAATCAAATACCCATGATGGTACAACTAAAATTTTCTAATAATAGAGGAGAGATTCTAAAGAGATGTGCAGCCACATACTACAGGTAGGTGAGTGAATGTCAACTTTGGGCAATTTTCCTCACGCCAGGGCCTTTACACAAGTAGCAGTATACTTCCAAATCTTGTAGTTATTGATTATGTATATGGGAATGATAGGAGGTAGAGTCCAACTCATGTGGAACGTCGAGAAGGTAGGCCTAAAGTCTATCCATCTTTAGTATGAATATAAGGCATCTTAAACTTGTCAAGAGTACAGTGATGCTTAAAAGTTTCTGAACTCTTTAGTTCAATGTTTCTATATACATATGACCTAAAACTAGATAAAAGAGCACTCAGCTAACAAAAGATCGGTCATAGCATATATTGTGTTTTCTTATGTTGCCTTGCTGTTGGTTAAAAGTCTGAAGACAGGATGAAAACTCACAATTGGAATGTACTGTTGGAAGGATATGAACTGTTCAAAAGAAACAGACCTAACAAAAGAGAAGGTGGAGTTGCATTATATGTAAAAAACCACTACATCAGTGGTTTTTTACAGATGTAAAAAAATCCAGAAATGCACAAAAGCAAATATGAAAGCCTCCCTGAAGTTTTAAATAAAAGGAAAGAAGTATGACATTGGCAGAAGGGTTGCTGTAGGTCACCAGCCATTTAAATATATCACAATGCTTCAAAACAGTATTGTTTCAGGATGCCTTTTAAAAAGATGAATTTATTTATTTAAGTATGGCATATCATACATGGACTAGCAATATATATTAACATTTCATCTAGATTAGTAATACACAATCTTCTATATATATATAAAAGTGAAATACCACTCACGCATCATCACAAAATCTCCAGAACCGTAAAGCCTACACACTTGAAATTTGGCACATATGTTCCTCTTGGCTTTTAGGTGCTCACTAAGAAAGGGTTTTTCAAAATGACTATCAGAGCATTAGTATTTCGTATATTATTATTAACACGCTCTGATGCTAAGGAGTTCTGCTCTCCCTCCCCACCTGAAAAGAAATCTGTTCCAAATGCAAAACCCAAGCAGAGGAGAGGAGTTTCAGTTTCAGTTTTAGTTTCACAGCACCAAGCAGCTTTAGTACAGAATGGTTGAGCTATAAGCCTCATCCAGGCTCCTTGCTGTCTCCTTGCTCACACAGCAAATACTGCTTCACTTTCCAAACAGCCCTCAACTCTCTCACACACTGAAGGACACTAGCCAGATGAATACTGATGGATGCTGGTAGACAGAGGCAGAACTTTTTTTCCATATTTTCCTCTCCAAAAACTAAGCCTGACCACATAGTTTCATAGTGAAGCACAGGTATCGAGCTAGTAAAATATAAATGTTTAAAAGATATTCAAATATCTTTTATATTCAAATACCCAGGTCCAGGCCATCAAGCCATTGAAGTGCAGCATCATTTATACGGAAAAAAAATCAGATATTGGATCAGTATATGCCCTCAACCTACAGCTGATGTAATTTACAGTTTGACGTGGCACCCTGCACTCACACTGAGGGGAGGATACCATGCCCAATTTATACAGAGAGTCTTGACAGACAACATGTGAGGTGTGAATCCTATGCATTGTCCATAGTTCAAAGTCTGGCCCCTTTTTTGTAAGGTCATTTATATGTCTTCCTATGCCTAGGCATTCAAAAAGAAAGATAAATATTTCTGGTTTATTACTAGCCTGCACAGATTCCGGTCTCATACTGTGAACATATCATGTTGGCCTAACCAAACACTGATAATCACAAGATTCAAGGAAGAATTTATATAGTAGTTGCCATTTAATGTAACAAAAAATAACAGCCTAACTCTTTATCACAATAAAGTCATATAAAATAATACGAATAAGTCTCTTTAAAAAGTAAGAGATCTATTCAGTTTGCAATAAACCTTCTTTCTATAGCAAAGGGTTGATCTGAGAGGCAGAAGAAACAATTTATGATTTATGCTCCAGACATATGTCAGGGGTATGGGGGGGGAGAACTATTTCTCTAGTAAAAGGTTTGCAAATAAAATAATGAAGAATAAAAGTATAAAAAGCTTGCAAACAAAAGTTGATGCTGTTCACCCACTCTGAATATTTATATATGGTCCAGGCAAACATCTGGATTCTTTGACTTGAGTCTTTCTGTCCATATGATGTTTGCTATTCTTCACATTTGCCACCTAAAGAACTTTACAAAAGGTCTTATGTCCTAATCTCATTTCAAATTCTTTTCTTAAACATATATGGAACTCAGAGTTTCCCTGCATGGAAACCAGTGGTCTCTGTTGGCAACAATTTGTGGACCATTCCATTACTAGATAATAAATCATGCCTATTGTCTTATTCTTTGGTCCATCACACCAAAAGAAAGCAATGCACATTTCAAGTCTCCAGTTTGTATAATGCATATATCTAAAGAAAAGCTTTTGCAGTCAAAGCACTTGATTGATAAATATGCAATCGTCTCCATAATATATGTACTAACAGTGTTTTTATTTGCATGGGCTTGTGTGCCTTTACATATACATGAATATTATCATATGAAGAACTACATACAAATTTCTTCATTAGAAGAATATAGTGTTTCAGTGAGAAAATAAGCAGAATATTGTCACTGTGTATTGGTTTTATTCCTTTTTATTATATACCCCTGATGGATTTTCCTCTCAGTTTTTAAAAGCAAAATAATCATTAGGGGGAAATGATTTCATTGATGTTTTGCTTTCATTAAATGCAGAGGTAGAAATTAATTGTAATTTAAATAAATAGTTTTTACGACCATTGTGCAAACTGCTAACACGATTGGTGAATGAATTACAATTCTTGGAATTGTAGCCCAAACAAACACTTTTTGATAGCGTATGTAAGAACATAGCAACAAATGCACAGACTGTTCCCAGCCAAATACTTACAAAAATAGAGGGATTAATATGTAGAAGCAGAAATAAATTGAAGATGCTTTAATTTTGATTACTACCTCTGATCACCATGCAGACAGAAACAGACATTGGAATAAAGAAATATAAATTAGTTATTGCTTCCTTAGCTCAGGCTGAGTTCAGCCATAGAAGTGCAAATATGCGCGAAGACCAAATGCTTATTTTGGATTTTCATATATGAAATTCTACCATCTGAAATATTGATTAACAATTGGTTGGTTGATTAATTTGATTTGATTTTAGTCCACTGCAATCAATCAAAGCTCAGCACTTAACCATTGGTAATAAAATATCAATGGTATAGCCAATCAAAGTAAAATTTCCAAAGTTGATAGTACAATATACAAGTTCTGACAAGAGCAAACAAAAAGGATAAGAAATAAATAAGAGAATGTATGGTAATAGGAAATATAGAATGAACTTTCTGAAATGACTATTATTACCATTACTTGATGTTTTCTTTTCCTTCTTGAATTAAGTTGGAATGTGTAAGTTCATTCATTGTACAATTGGTGTAGAGAAAATCTGTTTATTTGGTATTTGCTACTTTTCTGTGGTGTATTCATAATGAACTGAGCACTCTCCAAACTGGTGTAACTCTCAAGTAGGGTATAATTAGTTCTGTCAATCAATTGTATTTGTATAAGTGACTAAAGTATTTATCTTATCTTTCTCTACTTTGTCTTGTTTTTCCAGCCAATAGTGCTCATGTTCTGCCATTTACATTGACTAGGTAGAATTATTATTACAGCATTGTTATTTTCTTTGATAATAGTCTGCAAGGATGAAAAATGTCTTGCCTAGATTAAGATTCCACCTTGGATTTGGCACTAATATGAGTCTATTTAAATTTGTCTATTTTAATTTTCAAAGGTTTCCAATAAGTTAAATTGTAGCTATAAGCTATTTTGTTATGAGGAAATATAACTGATGAAGTTTGAATGTCAGCTTTTTAACAATATATTTATATCCATAAAGATATTGTTAAAATATACTTTAATATGAGATATATAATGAAGCTCTCCTAGATGTGAGCATCTTGTTTAGATATTTTATGGTGATAAAGATTAATTTGCATAGTGTTTGTCCATTATTCTTCTTGAAAAATGGGCATTGAAATGGAATTTTGACATTTTCACTTAAAAATATTTCCAGAGTTCTTGGAAACTGTTGTTCCATATATTACAGTTTTTTCTTTCCCTTTGAACACTTCCATCTTTTTTTTTTACAAGAAAGCAGAACAATTTTTCCTTGAAATGCAGTCATTTTTTCCTAACAATTTATTAAATTTAATTCCAATATCTCATTATTTACACTGTGCATTGCGTATTTTCCTACTTAGGTATATGTCTGGAATGTTGAACAGATATTAAACTTGAAATAGAGAATTATGCCCCCATATTTAAATAGATACGTGTGTTCCATGAAGGAAGGCCTTCTCCTGTGTTACCCATATCTTATGGAATTAATACACTTGGAACTATGCTTACCCTCCACTATTCCTCCATATTTTTGGCAGACTACCTAGATCCATACCAATTGGGCTTCCGGCCTGGGTATAGCACGGAGACAGCATTGGTCGCACCTGTGGATGATCTCCTGAGGGCTCGGGACAGGGGTTTTTCCTCTGTCCTGGTCCTGTTAGACCTCTCAGCAGCTTTCGATACCATCGACCATGGTATCCTGTTGCGGCATCTCGGAGGGTTGGGAGTGGGAGGCACTGTATTGCAGTAGTTCTCCTCCTTCCTCTTGGGACGCTCGCAATCAGTGTTGGCAGAGGGGCAGAGGTCAGCACCGAGGGCTCTCACTTGTGGGGTCCCTCAGGGGTCGGTTCTCTCGCCCCTCCTGTTCAACACCTATATGAAGCTGCTGGGCGAGATCATCCATGGCTTTGGGGTGAAGTATCATCAGTACGCTGATGATACTCAGTTATACATCTCCACCCCAGGTCACATCAGTGATGCCCTCTCCGTGGTATCCCGTTGTCTGGATGCGGTACGGATCTGGATGGACAGGAACATGCTTCGGCTCAATCTGGCCAGAGACAGAGTGGTTGTGCATACCGATATCTCGGTCCAGTCAGGAGATTCCATCTTTGGTCATGGGGGGAGAGGTGTTGCCCCCTGTGGACAGGGCACAGAGCTTGGGGGTCCTCCTGGACTCACGGCTCAGGATGGAGGAGCAGGTGGGGGCCGTGACCAGGGGGGCATTTGCCCAGGTTCGGCTGGTTCGCCAGCTGTGCCCATATCTGGATCGAGATGCCCTGCACACGATCACTCAGGCACTGGTTACCTCCCGGCACGACTACTGCAATGCTCTCTATTTAGGACTGCCTTTGCATACCATCCGGAGGCTTCAGCTGGTGCAGAATGCGGCTGCACGGGTTGTGATGGGAGCTTCCCGGTACTCCCATGTTACACCCCTCCTGCGTAAGCTGCATTGGCTACCGGTTGCCCTCCGGATGAGATTCAAGGTTCTAGTATTAACATTCAAAGTCCTATGAGACATGGGTCCGGGTTATTTACGGGAGCGTCTACTGCCGGCATCAATACCAACTGCCCTGTACGAGCGCACAGGCAGGGACTTCTTGGGGTGCCGTCTGCGACTCAGTGTCAGTTGGTGGTATCCCGGGGAAGGGCCTACTCTGTAAGGGCTCCCACTCTCTGGAACCAACTACCTCTGGGGCTCCACCTGGCCCCCGACCTCCACACCTTCCGTCACGACCTGAAAACTTGGTTGTTAGAACAGGCTGGGCTGTGCTGACTCCTTGGGGAATGGGTTTTATCTTAAATTCATTAAGGGATTTTTAGTTTAATTTGGCTTGTTGTAATTTAATTCTATTTTAGCTAGTTTAACTTATTGTATTGTTTTTATCTGTGAGCCGCCCCGAGTCCTTTTGGAGAGGGGGCAGCATACAAGTCGAATAAATAAATAAATAAATAAATAAATAAATAAATAAATAATTTTTTAAAAAATAATTCTGCCGACCTTCAAGTAGCCACTTGATTGGGGACTGTTTGTAAGGGTGATTGATCGTAAGTCAAGGACTACCAGTAGTGTCTCAATTTCCCCAAGTGGAAAGTTAGGATATAAATGACATACAAAAAATATACAGTTACAATACACCAAAGAACCTTATATATACATTAGAAAATTGAAGAAATTTAGCTGGTTCATACACAGTTGTTTGTATTACATGTATGAATGACCCATAGCTTGAGCTTTTATATTACTCACCATTCACTTCTTCTAATAGATGTGATTCCTCTACTACATGGGTGTCAAACTCGATTGTATGATATATCGCGACATTGTGACTTTTTTTGCATTTGTGGAGCCGGGGTGGGAGTGACTTGCGCATGACACATCCGGCACATGGGCCACCAGCTTGACAAAGCTGTTCTATTATATACTGAATTCAATAGCTGATCTACAGTTTCAGAGGTAGGATAGATAGAATTCTTTATTAGCCAAGTGTGATTGGACACACAAGGAATTTTGTCTTGGTGCAGATGCTCTCACTGTACATAAAAGAAAAGATACATTCGTCAAGAGTCAAGAATCATCAGGTACCACACTTAGGGTAGAATAAGCAATCAAATCATACTAGGAAACAGTCAATATAAATCGTAAGGATACAAGTGACAAAGTTACAGTCCTACAGTCACAAGTGGGAGGAGATGGGTGATAGGAACGATGAGAAGATTAATAGTAATAGTAGTGCAGACTTTGTAAATAGTTGGACTGTGTTGAGGGAATTATTTGTTTAGCAGAATGATGGTGCTCGGGGAAAAACTGCCCTTGTGTCTAGTTGTTCTGGTGTGCAGTGCTCTATAGCGTCGTTTTGAGGGTAGGAATTGAAACAGTTTATGTCCAGGATGTGAGGGGTCTGTAGATGTTTTCATAGCCCTCTTGTGCAGTCTAACGTAATGGTAAATTGATGCTATGACTAATAGTAAAAAATGCATATCAGAAAGGAAATGATGTGGGCTTGGAGTGCTCCTGCAGAAAGTCCTATTTGAGTGACAGTCCCATGCGTCCATGTTCTTCACCCCACGTGATCGTTAACTAGTCCTAGCCAGAAGACCTCAGGCATCTCTGAAGTAATTGCAGATCAAAGGTCAGTCCACGGAACACAGGACAGGGCTCTGACAATGAGAAAGAGTTTTAAAGCCTGCGCCTTGTTTAACACTCCAGTGAGAAAACTCTTTTGACCGAGTGAGGCGGCTGCTTTCTGACAGGTCAGCAGGAGGCAAAGGCTGTAAACCCAGAATGACAGTGGCTAAAAGAGTTAATGGGAAGGAGCTGTTGTTATGCTGGCAGCTGCAGTTAGAACAGCAACAGAGAGTTCTGGAAGGCTGCCCCTTACAAGCCGCTTATATATAACCATAAGAAAGAAATTGGGAGGTCAGGAAAATGAAAACAGCTGAGATACACGTTCCTGTTGATAGAATGGGTCTACCCTTATCAGCACATACTAAGGTGGCAAAGAATGCAGCATTGCATTGATCAAGAAAGTATTGTGATATGGCCTGTTGTTATTAGAATAATAGCCGTATTATTGTTTGTGTGAGTTAGTTTGCACCAGGACAAAGTGAGCAAGGAAAGTGACATGTAGATAAACCGTTTGCTTTAGCTAGATGTATCTAATCCAATCATAAACATTTTAGGGAAACTATTAGGTTATTTCTGAATAGCAATCTGATTATCCAGAGGAAGGATGCTTTTTTGTAAAGGGTTGTCTTAATAAAAATAATACTCATCAACTGTGTTCTTATAACAAGACTTACTACTTTTAATGTGATAGTGTTTGCTTTCCTGTTTAGGGGAGAACATTCTTGTTTGGACATCACAATTTTTAACATTTATACCAGGATGTGCTTCCAGCAGTTCGATGGGCTGCCTAACACATTTGTATCAAAATGCTTTAGCCGCTCCTGGGATTCAGAAGATTTGCAGTAGGAGATGTTTTTAATGAAGTGTATTTTGTCATTGCACCATTACCAATTTTATTTTGTAGTGTAGAACTATAAATAACTGTAAAGTAAAATGTGATCTAACAATCCTCTAAATCAGCTTTCTATGGAAACTAGTTTTTCTAGCATGTATGTTTCAAGCAATAAACAGGATATTTAGGCATATATTCACAGAAAAATAAGGGTTGAAAATTGTTTTAAAGGGCATGAACATTGCACAATATGCCCCAGTTATGTTCTCAGATATAAAGAGATCTTGGATTAATTATTATGTGCCATCAAGTTGGTGTTGTCTTTTAATGGCTACACATAGATTTTCTGCAGGATAATCTACCCTTTGATTGGCCTTCAGCTCTTCCAAAGGTACATTTATTGCTATTATAAACAAGTCCTTCTACCATGCTACTGTTTTTCAGGACTTCAGTAATTGTGAAATGGTTGCTGCATCTGGTGTCACTTTGTTTTCTTTAATCTTAGTCCCATTTTTCTCACTGCTTTTGGGCATTCATTTCTAGAGTTTCCAGATCCTTTACGTTTTAAATTGTTAAACAAGTTCCATCAGCATATTACAAGTTATTGATGTTAACAATGTAACATCTTTTCAATGGCATATTGTTCAGTTTAATTGTTTTTCAATAACAATGGACATTCCTTCCCTTCACAATTAAATAGTTAAATCAACTTTCACTTTATATTAATTAGATTTACACACCAATTTGCTTAAGCATGGTTTGTCGAGAAAGCTACAATTAACTTGATTCTCACACCTAATGCTAATCAGAATAGAATAGAATAGAACAGAACAGAACAGAATTCTTTATTGGCCAAGTGTGATTGGACACACAAGGAATTTGTTGGTGCAAATACTCTCAGTATACATAAAAGAAAAGATACATTCATCAAGAGTCAAGAATCATAAGGTACCCACACTTAATGATAGTCATAGGGTACAATAAGCAATCAAATCATACTAGGAAACAGTCAATATAAATAGTAAGGATACAAGTGACAAAGTTACAGTCATACAGTCACAAGTGGGAGGAGATGGGTGATAAAGTGATGAAGATTAATAGTAATAGTAGTGCAGACTTTGTAAATAGTTGGACAGTGTTGAGGGAATTATTTGTTTAGCAGAGTGATGGCGTTCGGGGGAAAACTGTCCTTGTATCTAGTTGTTCTGGTGTGCAGTGCTCTATAGCGTCATTTTGAGGGAAGGAGTTGAAACAGTTTATGGCCAGGATGTGAGGGGTCTGTAAATATTTTCACAGCCCTCTTTTTGACTCGTGCAGTATACAGGTCCCCAATGGAAGGCAGGTTGGTAGTAATTGTTTTTACTGCAGTCCTAATTACTCTGTGAAGTCTGTCTGTCTTGTTGGGTTGCAGAACCAAAGCAGACCGTTATAGAGGTGCAGATGACAGACTCAATACTTCCTCTATAGAACTGTATAAGCATGTATCAGAATGATTAAATGCACAAAGAATAAATCATATGTTTAATACCTTGAAGAAAGTGAAAATATTGAAATATCAAAACCAGAATTTAAAATGCATATTCCCTATCCAAGCAACGGCATTTTTTCAGATAACAGTGGGAATGGAGTGGGGAGTGATTGTCCAAAGAGTGTATTGTTCCATTGGGAAATGTGAAAAAGTGTGTTTATTCTAGTAAAAAAAAAGGTGACAATGCAGCAGAGATGTAAAAAGCAGTGATGATTTTCATATAGCTTGTATTTCCTGTCTATGGCAAAGAAATTGACTGCTGCTCTTTTTTTACAGTTTAGGAAATATAGTTTTTGTTTCAAATATTTTTTTCCCCTTAAATGAGGTCATATTCTTAATTTAGTAACATTATTCATGATTCCACCAAGCGGTATCTTTAACAGCTCCAAATGGTTCAAAACTTGTCTCTATTGTAATAAAGGCTTTGTAGATCTCTACTATAGTCCCTAAAGAGAAAGACAATTTACTTTTTTAAAACATTATTTAACAGAGAGTGCTTGTTACGAATGGTGATGAAATCACTTCCTTGTGATTTACACAGATGGAACCAAGTATAGAAATGGGATAAACATATTCACAGGGATTCATAGATTAGACTAAGCTAGGATTTGTACACTACTGTTGAATACTCCCCAATAGAGGGCTTGGGGGTGGGATGCGGATGCAATTTCTACTCTGTGTTGACTCTTGCTGACTGCCTGGACTTGTACCTGCAGTTTTCTTGGCATGTTTTCCAGAAAAGATTTGCCATTGCCTTCTTCCTAAAGTTGAAAGAGAATTGGCTCAGAGTTACCCGACTGACTTTATGCCTCAAACAGGACTAGAACTCATGTCTCCCTGTTTCTAGCTTGGTACCTTAACCACTGCACTCATTATGATGTGTACTGCATTTTTTATATTTCTGTTCTATTTACTTTGCATTCAGGTATATGTTTTCTATCCATGAAAACTCAAAAATAGTTAAATTTAGCAAGATCAAACTGTCAGGGGGTTCTGTATTTCACATGAATCAGAATTGTATGTCTTTCTTAAATGAAGCTTCAATATTTCCTTTACTTAATGTAACATTAAAATAGGTTACTAAACATAGCACTTGAAAGTCAGCAATTTCTGTAGTTTTTCTGCTCTCTCTTTTTAAGAAATTCTGCTTACCAAAATGCTACCCTGTATTTCTCCCTCCATTAAAACAAACCCACATCATAGAATCAGCTTTTGATTTGGCCTTATGTGGAAAACACTTCATTTTGGTTGGACGTCCTGTATTTCAAACTTCTAATTAATCTAAATATGGTGTGCGCTATTATGTCAGACTGAGAATATTTGGAATAGGTATCTGCTTCAAGAGAATGGGTTTTCTTTGTCTAAATTTGATACTGATTATTTTTTTTAGCAACTAGATAGGCAGTGCTAATTGTAATGAGAATAAGGAACCTAGCTACCAGCTCTTGAAATAATTCAAACTATGCATCTGGTTGGTATTCACATTTCAGTGCTAAAACATGTAAAAGACACTATTGATTATTTGACAAGCTACTTGAAAGCTAAGGACCTTTCAAAATAGGCCTATCTCTAATGAGTAATAAATATTTAATATTCCAGGTTCCTATCTTAGTCTGAAATGCTTCTTTTCTGAAGACGCTCAGCTTTCAATTTTAAAAACAATTAGTTGCAAAATATAAACAAAATGTTAGCTCTAATTGCATTTAAGGAGACTTAACAGAAAAACAGAATAATTGGAATTCCTCTAGTCCAGGGGCGTCAAACTCACTCCCGCTGTCCACATGTGTCACTCCTGTTTTAGCAAAGGGGAAAAAAATCATATGCCACGTGACGACGTGACACTGCAAGTTTGACATCCCTGCAACCTCCAGAACACACAGGGAACTCTATATGATTCTGGACAAATAGCTATCCCATCTCTTCTTAAAAACCCCCATTGATGGAGCATTCACAAGTTTGGAAGACAAGCTGTTCCACTGGTTAATTGTTCTCACTGTCCGGACATTTCTTCTTAGCTCTAGGTTGGTTCTTTCCTTAAATAGTTTCCATCCATTGCTTCTTGTCCTGCCTTCTGATGCTTGGAAAATAGGTTGAACCCCGCCCCCTTCTTTGTGGCAGCCCCTCAAATATTGAAAAGTCTGTCAAGATTTTTCTGGATCTTAAGCCTATCTTCTGGGGTGTCGGCTATTCCTGCCAGTTTGGTGTCATCTGCAAAATTGACAAGTTCCCTTCTATTCACTCATCTAAATATGATCTACTTTGTCAAGTGCCCTACTGAAATCCAAGTATACTATATCCACAGCATTTTGCTGGTCCACTAATTTAGTCACTTTGTCAAAGAATGAAAAAATATTGGTTTGGCATAATCTGTTTTTGACAAACCTGTGTTGGCTTCTGGTTATAACTTTGCTTGCTTCTAGGTGTTCGCAGATCTGTTGCTTGATTATCTTTTCTAGGATCTTCCCAGGTATTGATGTCAGGCTGATTGGTCTGTAGTTTCCTCGATCCATTTTTTTCCTTTTTTGAAGATGGGAACCACATCAGCTCTTTTTTAGTCGTTTGGTAGTTGTCAGTGTTCCAGGATCTTTGAAAAATATGATACAATGGTTTTGAGATCACATCTGTCGGTTCCTTCAGATTCTAGGATGTAATCCATCTGGTCCTGGTGATTTGAACTTGTCTAGTGTGGATAGGTGTTCTCTTACCATTTTCTTGCCTATATTAATTTGTTTTCCTAGTCTGTCTTTTATGGCTATGTTTTTGGTACCAAGTTGTGCTTTTGTGTGAAAACAGATAAAAAGAATGAATTAAGTAACTCTGCTTTCTCCCTGCTACCTGTCACTTCCATGCCATCTTCTACTATTAGTAGACCAATTCTTTCCTTGACTTTTTTCTTGTTTTTTTTTCAAGAATTTTTTTGTTTATTATTTTTGACATTTGTTGCAGTTCTTAGGTCATTCTGAGCCTTAGGTTTCCTGATTTCATTTTTGCAGATTCGGGATATATGCTGGATTCTTTCTTACTTATATGTCCCTCTTTCCATTTTTTATACTTATCCTTTTTATCTTTCAGTTTATGAGAGAGTTCTTATATAACCGTGCTGGTTTTATCTATTTCTTCTGCTTGGTTGGGTGTCCTGTAGTATACCCCTATGGCAATGTCATTCTTTTCTCCTCTTATCCCTATACATTCAAGGAGGCTTTCATTCTTGGTTTTATGCATTTTTGTAGAGGTGTAATGTTTTTTTTACATATAATTCACCTTCACTTTCTCTATTGTTAGAGAAAGTGTTATTGTTTCAGTTTATGTCCTTCTAGCAGTACATTCCAATGGTGAGTTTTATCCCACCATTTACCAATTACATGCATTCTATGACTCAAGTTTGTACATAGTTTGCATGTATTGTGTCTAAGACGTTATGTATTTCCCCATAGCAGTAGATCAATTATTTTACAAATTTCCCAAATCTGTATTACTCTCTTCTGCTTTTGCATGCCAGATATGTAATAAGAAAAGCAATAGTTATAATTAAAAGCAAAATTGCTTATTTGTTTAGTGTATTAGATTAACTTGTATTTCACATTCCACTATGGAATCTAAAACAATTAAGAATACCCAGAGATGACGCAAAAATAAAATCACCAAATAATTTAAAAATAAACTATATCTATTGAGACATTGGATTTTAAAATAAATAAGTATGAAATTTCCAGAAACATCTTGGATTAGTAATGCAGAGATAAAGCAATGAAGAATTTAAGTAGTCCTTGTTTTTAAACATGAACTTCTGGTTTACTTACTGTTTTTCACTTCCCTATTTGTAAAATGGTCTCCATTTGTATGTTTGACAAGAAATGAACACAGTCATTATGTCTCAATCTTTAAGGGGAAACCCAAAGGTGCTTTTTCAAGAGGCTGGACTGGACTTCCTTGTTTTTCTTTGGAGACGTTTTGCTTCTCATCTAAGAAGCTTCTTCAGCTCAGAAACAAGAAAGCACTTTTGGGACAACTATGACCTGGATGATTGAGAATCTCCATAGACATTTTGACAGGAAAGTTTCCATTTTTAGAATTTAATTCTTTCAACTCCCCTGCCAAAAGAGTGCTCTTGCTGGCATGATAAGAAAAATAGTAAATATTCCTTAGTTTCTCATATGACACAGGGTGCTGCTTTCAAGAATCAATAGGAAAGAAACTCCTGGAAAAACACTTGCAAAGAGATGAAAAAGGTGAAGTCACAGTTTGTGCAACCTGGTTAGTGTCAATTTGGAGGGATTTTGAAGCAATAAGTACCCTCAGTGCCTCTTGATCCTGTTTAGAATCCCCGTTAATTAGTAATAATTATACTATTGCTTAGTACTTCTCTGCAACATCTGGAGTCTTTCTTGTGTTTCTAGTTTCTTGAAATTAAGCCTCCTGCTACTTGTTGTTGAAAGGGATATCATCATAACTTATATTATAACCTTATTCAAAATGTCTGTTTCAAGTTCAAAAAGTTTTTCAGCCCCCGAGGATGGAGAGCTTCCTCATTTTTCATATGCCTCTTTGAAAAAGAAGATTTGTGCCCCTAAAAGAGATGACATAGATTAGTGCATTCTAATTTATATTGTTTAGAAATAATGATACGTGTCAAAAAAGATAGTATCAGGCTAGGCAAACCAGTGCAGTATTTACACCATTGAGTTAATTTGTAATCCACCTGTGATCACCTGAAATAGTTTGTATCTACCCATCAATTCCAACTTCCAAATACCAGTACCATTTTTCATAAATATCCCTTCCAGAGTCATATCATTCCTCCCATACATTAAAAATAAATAGGGTTGAACGATTACCTTTAAGTGTTTAGAAATTCAGAAACTTGGAAAACTTTGTAAACAGCTAGCAGCAAGTCTCTCCAAGAAACCTGTTATAGGAAGGCACTTACAAAGAATTATCTCATATGCATATAGTGTACATGGGGATATATTAATTCTAAAAATAATAATTCCATTGCTGGAATTTGTACCCCCATTCCATCTGCACAGGAGAACAGAGCTGGAAAGCAGGTTAGTGGGGTGGGGAGGGAATGGGATTTTGCAGTAACCTTCCCCTGCCATGCCCACCAAGCCACACCTACCAAGCCACACCCACAGAACTGGTAGTAAAAGTTTTTGAACCCTAACACTGGCGTGCCCCAATCCCCAAAATAAAATGCGTGCACATTCCCTGAGCATGTGCCTCGCCTGCCCGCAGAGAGGGCTTTGCATGCCACTTGTGGCACATGTGCCATAGGTTCACCATCACGGAGTTATACAATGGTCTGAAGAATGTTCTATCTTTCTATATTTCGACGACTTATTGTTGAGGCTTTACTTATAAATCCGTACTTTCTGTAGCAGCTTATTTGATTTCTCATTTTTACATACTATTGAACAAACTGACAAATTTAACATGAATATGACAGTTATGAGATTGGTGCTTGAAGTTCTTTCCTCTTTTGCATTTGAAATATTCACCTATGAAATTAAAAAATAGATAAATTGCAATATATGGCTGAAACTTGTGTGCTCATTCCAGTATGGAGCAGCCAAATGATTTTTTAAGTTAGCACTCTATTTACATTACCTGACTGCACATTGCCTGATTTAACAATCGTGTATTATAGGATGTTTAAGAGAAAATGCATAAAGTTGATTTTGGGATCTTCTTTAATTCTTCTCTCTTTTACCCTACAGATGGTATTCACAGTGTTACAGCATATTGCACCTTAAGGGTTACAATCATCACTGACGACATGCTTACAAACAGTATCACAGTACGACTGGAAAACATGTCCCAAGAGAAGTTTCTCTCCCCTCTGCTGGCTCTCTTTGTGGAAGGCGTGGCTACTGTACTGTCAACAACCAAGGAGGGCATTTTTGTCTTCAACATTCAAAACGACACAGATGTTAGCTCCAATATACTGAATGTGACCTTTTCTGCCCTACTTCCCGGTGGCATTCGAAACAAATTCTTCCCCTCCGAAGACCTTCAGGAGCAGATATACCTCAACCGGACACTGCTCACGCTGATATCTACTCAACGAGTATTGCCTTTTGATGATAACATTTGTCTACGGGAACCTTGCGAAAACTACATGAAGTGTGTATCTGTGCTGAAATTCGACAGCTCTGCACCATTTATTAGTTCAAATACTGTGCTTTTCCGACCCATACACCCTATCAATGGTCTGAGGTGTCGCTGTCCCCCTGGATTCACTGGTGACTATTGTGAAACGGAGATTGACCTCTGCTATTCTAACCCATGTGGAAACAATGGCCTTTGTCGAAGTCGAGAGGGAGGTTATACCTGTGAATGTTACGAAGACTACACTGGTAAGTTATTCCTTGGTGCATTAAATATTAAGCATGTGTTATGAATGTAGGAAAGGGCACTCTTTTGCTTTCTCAATTAATCATAAGGTTGTATGTAACCATTAGGAAAATGTGAACTTTATAAACACAATTATAGGAAAGGCCATAGTCAGAAAATACAACTTTGATAGAAACCATGTTGCTTCCGTTTGGTCTCTCCCAGCTCCGAGTCTTGCTAAGGTAAGGAACTACCTCCTTTTGAACTCCTCCCACCTGCTTATCTTTCTTATCTTATCTTTGTCCTTTTGAAGGATCTGCACAGCAGCACCTTTCAGCAAAAGTGCTGGTGCTCAGACAGTAGAAGCTCTAGACCAGGGCTGTCAAACTTGCGGCCGGCAGGCCTGATGCATCACGCACTGGCCACACCCACAAGGGCGGGGGGGAGTCACAATATGTCACGTGATGCCACAAGTTTGCCACCCCTGCTGTAGAGCTTTAACAATCTCAGCTGGCCATCCACACCCTGAGCCACAATGAGGTATCCCATTGTACATAAAATATATGGTGGAGAATCCAGTGTAGTGCAGTTCGCAAGGCAAAATTATTTATGCTTCAGACAAGCTGTAATCCTGGGGATAATTTCTAGGAAGAGCTTTTTGTTTAGGTAAAACTTGTCCATGATTGTACTTTAAATATAGACAGCAAGATTCTGAAATGAAACTCTAGCACAGAGTGTAAGATAAATTGATTTAATCTAAATCCAATCTGCATTCCCATCTCAAAACTTCCTGAGGTAAAATTCAACTTAATATTCTTTATTCTGAATTACAATTAGTGGAATGCATTGAAAGTGAGAGAGAGAGAGAGAGAGCATTACAGGTAATTCTCGATTTACAAATGGTCATTTAATGATGATTTGAAGTTATGGTCTGTAAAACACTTCCGGCCATCATAACACATCATATCACCCTCACCCCTCATGATCACATGATCATGATCTGGGTGCTTGGTAACCTCTTCATGGTTATGACTGGTTGCCAAGCACTTCGTAATCACCATCAAGACCCGTGATGATACAGTAGTTAGAATGCAATATTGCGGGCTAGTTCTGCTGACTGCCAACTGCCAGCAGTTCAATTCACTGGCTCAAGATTGACTCAGCCTTCCATCCTTCTGAGGTCAGTAAAATTAGGATCCAGATTGTTGGGGGCAATATGCTGACTCTGTAAACTCAACTTAGAGAAGGCTGTAAAGTACTGTGAAGTAATACGTAAGTCTAAGTGATATTGCTATTGCTATGTGATTGCCATTTGCAAGCTTCTCTGCCAGCTTCCCCAGAAAGTCAGTGGGGAAGCTAGCAGGAAAGGCTGCAAGCTATTGCTGCCTGCCAAAGGATTTCCACTCTCTTTCAAGCATGGGGTAGGGTGGGAGTTGAAAACCTTTGTTATTGTTAGGTTGCAGAAACAAAGCTAAGGTCTTTGGGATCCCAGCTTCATCTCTCCAGGCCAGCACATGAGTTCCTCTCCCATGTGTGGAAGGGAACTTGTGAACTAGGCTGAAGAGATAAGGCAGGAGCTGTGAACCTTCCTGTTTTCTCTTTCCAATTCAGCACAGGAGTTCCTGTCCCTTCCATGGGCAGATCCAGAGGGGAAATGCTGCTGGTTTGGCCCAGTTTGCCCGAACTGGTAGTAAAAAAATTGCTACCATTTCAGCTGAACCGGTATTTCCGATGATCAGCTGGGCGACGATCAGCTGTGCTGCGCGATTTAGATTAGCTGGAAAGCAGGAAATTGTTGGATGTCTTGCTTTCTAGCTAATCTAAATCATGCAGCACAGCTGATTCCCCCTTCGCTGTTGTACTTACCTTGGAAGGCTTCAAAATGCTTCTTTTTTCAGTGCCCAGAAGGCTTCCCTGAGGCCAAGTAGGCCAAAAATGGGGCCTGGGTGAGTGCTGCAAAAGAAAAAAAAAGGCTTTTGACTTCCTAATCACATGACCACATAGCCACGCCCACCTAGCCACGCCCACAGAACCGGTAGTAAAAAAAATTGAATCCCACCACTGGGCAGATCCCTACCTTATCTCTCCATCCCAGCACAGAAGTTCACTTCTGAACACAAATGAGAGCTACCTGCCCTCCTTTGTCAGGTAGCTCTTTAACTCTATCTGCATAACAATCGATGTAGTCATTTATTGATGCCAAGATTGTAGTTATTGAGTGAAACAATTGTGTGGGCATCCGACTCAACAGTCCCATCACTCAACAACCTAGGATTCCAGGCCCTATTGTAGTTGCAAATTGAAGTCTACCTGTACTTTCCTACTGGATGGTTTTTCTGAACCAAAAATAGATAGACATTTCTTGCTATTGAATGTGGTCTTACCCCTTGTTGGTATTAATGTTGCAGGAACAGGCACATTATCTGCTGGATCCAACTTACATTATTTCTTTGGACAAAACTGATTTAGGCCTGTTACCTCAACAGTCAAGGAAACTGCACAGACTGTCCACCTTCCCTTAAATGCTATCAGTTGAGGGATCTGTAAATATGTAGCTCTGCCAGTCCATAATTGTCATTTTTGTCTTGCTGTTTGTCTTTGGAATTTCTGTATTATACAACATCTGCTTTTGTAGTTGCTTTACCTTCACTGAGAGATTGAGAGCTTATTTTTAAATATGGGTTATTTGAAGCTGGGAAAGATAACATGGTAATTGAAGGATAGTGCCAAAATAGTAATAGGGTACATTGTGTAATGAAAAGGCTGTGGCCTTGGAGATTGCTTTTCAGATGATCCCTGTAGATAGAAAAGTCTGGCCATGAACCATGCAAACTTACATGTGAATGTGGGGTGAGTGATTCACCAAGGAAGCATAATCTTTGGAAACAGACCAATCTGATGGGCATCGCTCCAGAAATAGTTCACTGTGATTCAATACTTAAATCAGGATTGAGAATCTGAAAAACAGAATTCCGTACTCTAATAAGAGAAAAACACAGAGTGCTGTCATTTGTTTCAGAAACATTATGCCTTAATAAGCAGGTAGCATATATCACATTTTTGTATGAACTGGTATATTGATTTTGAGCTGCAATCCTTTAAAAATCTGGAGTTCTAAATAGTGACCTCTATGTAGCTGGTTGGGGACAGAATGTGATGAAATTTGCAGTGATAGAAGTCAATTTTACAGGAACAGCAGTTAGACTGAAAGAAAATTGTGCAAAAGAAAGAGTTGATCATAAGGAATAATAACACCCTTCCCAAATATGTGGTAGCATTGATTCTGGATTTGGAGACAGAAATAAAGAGAGATTTACCTGCTGATCTTTTCCATTTACTCCTGCTGCCATGACATTGTGAGAATTAATTTTTAGAAATTCTATATTAGAGTTGTGCCTAAAGAATATAATAGATTACCCATGTGGATAAATAAAATACCAGTACAGGTAGTCCTTGACTTACAACAGTTCATTTAGTGGCAGGTTGAAGTTACAATAGCACTGAGAAAAGTGATTTATGACCGTTTTTCACACTTACGACTAGTGGTGTGTTTCCAAATTGTTTCCTACCAGTTCTCTGGGTGGTTCTATGCATGTGTGCTTCGTGGCATAAAGTCTCAAAACTCACTTAACAAATGTTTCACTTAGCAACAGAAATTTTGGGCTCAATTGTGGCCGTACATCAAGGACTGCATGTATGCGGGCATCAGCATAATCTGAGTTTTGGCCAAACCTAGCATATTCCTGTAATATTTAAATATGATGTGCAAAGGCATCATATTTAATGTAAGATATGTAAGAAATATGCAGTGATATCACATACCAAAGTCTTCCTATTCTTCTTTTTTTATATTGTCATTGACTTAAAACAAGGGTCTTCAAACTTGGCAAGTTTAAGACTTGTGGACTTTGACTCCCAGAATTCCTGAGCTAACATGACTGGAGGAGGAATTCTGGAAGTTGAAGTCCGCAAGTCTTAAAGTTGTCAAGTTTGAAGACCCCTGACTTAAAAGATTGAGTAATATACCAAAGAACGCAGCATTTTCTTTGAAGATCTAAAACAGGAGTATCAAACTTGTGCCTTCACAGCAGCGTCACATGACATATCGGGACTTTTTTCCCTTTTGCTAAACCAGGCAGGGGCAGGGCCAGCACGTGACGCATCTGGCTCGTGGGCTGCGAGTTTGACACCCCTGATATAAAATTTCACTTTAACGTTTAACCTTTTAAGAAAGGTACTTGACAAATAATCAAAAAGTAAAAATATTTTAAAAATAGAAATAAAAATTCCCAGCGTTTTGCTATGCTATAATGCTGACTCATAAAGGAAGTAATACTTTTATTCCTGAACATTTTGATTTCCTCTGTAACACATTTATGTCCCAATAAAAAGGCTTCTTTTCTCCCTTGTTTCCATTTTCGCTAACGGCCTGAAGCTTTTCATTGTTGGATGTAATTTATACATGATGAAAGTTTCTCAGTCTTCAGGATTCTTCTGTTTCAAGGAGTAAGGTACACAGAGCTTTTACAAGGCTATTTCTGAAATGGAAATACCCCCTAATTATAATTATCAGGAGCAACTGCACTTCCTATGATACAAGGAGGTGAGTGATAAGGACACATAATATTTGTGGATTTAAAACAGATCTGGAACAACATTTTTTCAGGCCATCAAGCACAATCTATCTATGTGATAAGAGGAAAGAAACAAAGGAAAATTTCCAGAAAGATTTTTTTTCTGTTTCTTTTAAGTAAAAAAGCAAGGCCCAAATTTCTTTAGTTTTGGCTTAAGGTATTCCATATACTGTATATGCTTTGCTGTAGTATACACATGAAACATTTAAATCATAACCCTTGGCTTAAATTTTTCTGATTTCAAGTTAGAATGGTAAATAACACACTAAAACATTTTTCTTGGTCAAAGATAGCATATGGTCTTTGAAACTTGTGCTGAGGTAAAGTACACTTAGAGCTGAGACATTTTATTTAACTCTGTTAACAATTTCTTTATTTAAAAAATAGTTTTATAATGCATATTTTTACATTTTATTATCCTACTGTGGCTAGAAGAAATAATCAAACAACAAATAGAGTTAAACCGGAGATATTCTTACTAGGTATAATAACAGGAAAATGTGACAAAAATATAATATCTAATGCTACATTTAATAACAGCGGCCAGAACTGTTTATGCACAAAACTGGAAAAATGGTACTATACCGTCTGAGGAAAGTGTGATAAAGAAAGTATTAAAGTGCGCCGAGATGGATAGGCTGACAACGGAAATAAAAGATAGAGAAACTGAATATTATTTGATTTGAAATACATGGTATAATTGGTTAAATAGTAGATATAAAGATAAATATTTAAAAGATTTGTATGGCACCCATCTTAAAACACAACTCTGTTGGCTCACAGCAACAATAAACCTGAACTATAAAACACATAAAAGCATAAATCTATAGAACCACAATCAAAACCTAATGCTTCAGTCATCCCCTTGCAATGTCCCAACAACCAACCTAAAACATCCTCTCTCTACCCCAGTGCTTGGGTAAAAAGCCAGATCTTGATGGCCTTCTGCAAGGCAAAGAGGCCGGGGCTGCTGGATCACTGGGGAGGGGGAAGGTATTCCATAACTTGTGGCAGTCATGGAAAAGACATGCTGCCAAGTTCTCCCTAAATGGCAAAGTTTCAGGGGAAGGGACCTGGAGCGTGCTTACCCTATCCAAAGCAGTAGGATGGGAAGATACTCTCAGGGAAGAAGCAGTCCCACAAATAATCTGATCCTATGCTATGTAGGTCTTTAAAGATGATAATCAGCATGTTGAATTGCATTTGGAAGGAAGTTTGCACAAAACAGGTGTAACATGGACAAACCTACAAGTTGCAGAATCCAATCTGGGTCAATCATCGGGACCAGAGGTTTTGTCTTCAGAGCTTTCAGACTCAGGCTGGAGCCCACCTTCAGGGAACTTCTCTCTAGCAGTTTCTAGAGATCGGATCCTGCAACATTA
The DNA here is from genome assembly GCA_009733165.1 of Naja naja. Lineage (NCBI taxonomy): Eukaryota > Metazoa > Chordata > Lepidosauria > Squamata > Elapidae > Naja > Naja naja. Next base: position 15,531,619 of record CM019159.1, on the reverse strand, counting down.
TCCTGGGACACCTACATTTGCCTTCATTTGTGAAAGTTCCCAGATTGTGCATGCTGCTATTTTCTGGACCTGTTGTAGTCTTCAAGGGCAGCCCTATGTTAAGCACATAGCAGTAATCTGATAAGAAGTGACTAAGACATGAATAACCATAAGCAAGGAGTCCTGATACAAGAAATGGCCCAATTAGCATCCAAGATGAAACTGCAAAGCCATCACCCCCAAAGTCATGACTGCCACCTACTTATTGAGGAGGAGATTTGATTTAAATTAATTAAATAGAGTCAATATGCATATATTCTCCCAGTCCTGTGTTTAATCTTTTATCAGATTAAAAATTACTTGATAATAGTATTTGAAGGGTTCTGGAGAAAACCTACAGTATTTAGACACTGAACTTTTGAGCTAAAGTGTGTGCCTGATCCTTGAAAAATCTGGATATGTGATAATTTTATAGAACACCTTGTTCCCCCTCCCAACAGCTTAATGAAAAGTATTTGATGTCTGGGGTTTTTTTGTGTGTGTCAAAGGACTGTAAATGGTTTCCCCATTATTCATTCTGCCAAGATATTATTAAGTGAGAGTGTGTATCTATGTGTCTGCATTACACACATACATGTATACACATGGACGTTATGGAATGCTGCTATTAAAAAAAAAACCATATTTTTCCTTTAGTCTCAGCTTCTGAATTCTGAGATGTCTCACTGCTTATATTTGTCTACTATGGTCTTTGGAGGGCACCATCAGTTGACCTATTCCAAAGAGCCCCAGGTGCCATGCCATCATCCCAATATCTTCTGCACTCTCCCACCCCCAATCTTGCATCTGGTTTTTTTTTGCCTGCAGAAATATTTTCAGAGATCAAAGTCTTGGACCGCCTCTTGAAATCTAGTCCAGAAGTTCAGTATTCTTGTGTGCTCTTTTTTTAAAATTAGTTTTCAGGTGGTTTGACAGGATTTCTGATGTTACAAAAGCCGCTTAAAGTGCTGGAATTAAGGAAGCTTTGTGTGTGAAAGTGATACACCTCATGTCAATATATTCACCCTATTTTCCAATTTTCACCCACAGACGGATTTTAGAGTTTCGGCTTGGTAACGTGCTGCCATCACGGGCAGGAAAAAAGCCATTGTTGTTGAGAACATAATTGTGCGTTTATGATTATGTTCCTGGACAGAGGGAAAAAAGTCTTTCTGTAGGAAAATCAAGACTTGTGAGGATAAACATGAACCAAGAATTATATTTTCAGAATGCAAAGCATTCCAGCTAGTAGTGGGAATCAAAACATTTTACTACCAGTTCTGTGCGCATGGCTTGGTGGGCGTGGCAAGGGAAGGATACTGTAAAATCTCCATTCCCTCCCCACCCCATTAACCTGCTTTCCAGCAGAAGACCCAGCCAATCAGCTGGGACTCAGGAGGTGAAGAATAGATGGGGCAGGGCCAGTCAGAGGTGGTATTTGCCGGTTCTCTGAACTACTCAAAATTTCCACTACCGGTTCTCCAGAACTGGTCAAAACTTGCTGAATACCACCTCGGGTTCCAGGTATAAGAAGAAAAGGGCTGAGTTCATCTGCTTCAAAACAAGAACATTTCTAAAGTAACCTTATTAACTAAAGGATCACTGTAAAACTTTGAAGCCCCGTTTATTTGTTCATTTCAGTCTTTTCAGATTGCCTTTTAAATGAACTACTGTAGATGACTCCAAAAACATTTTATTATGAAATATTGCATTCCATAAAACTACAAGAAGAAGAATATAACAGTATTATGGTAGCATTCCCATAGGTATGTCCATCTACTCTGGTTATCACCAGTGATTCAACAGCCATTTGAATGGGAAAAGCATTGTGACATAATGTTTGCTTGCACCATTATATTCGTTTGTTTCTCAGTGGGGAAAAAAAACCCTTACATGTAATGTTTACACAAAAAGGTAAAAAAAAGGCAGGCACTGAAGAAAATGAATAATGTCCCTATTAAATAGTTAAACTAGGAGTTAATAAGTTAGCAGTAATCTGTGCTGCAATGCTGCTTTTATCAAATTTCACTTTCCCACTTATGTGAGTAGCAAACAGTAATCCAGCAAATTAGATTTCTTTGCAGTTAAACATTTTTCAGTCTTCTAAAAGTAACCTGTCTTATTGCAGGCCTGGTGTTGGTACAGGGCTATTTGCTCTGAGATAGGTCTAAAAAAATTATTAACAAATAAAGAGAAATTTTCAAACACCGTAGAATCATTCCTCCTCTAGTCTCATTTTTCTTGATGCATTCCTTAAAGAATACTTTTGTAAAGTAGGAAAACAGTGCAGGGCATGACTGTTGTTTTTATATGATGAAGAGAATAGTTACATAAGACAAGAGTTATTTAAATTAGCATGTGTGCTTCAGCAGTAGTTGAAATTTTCAGCATTCGAACAGAAAAATACACTACTTGGAGTTGAATGTCAAGATAATTAGAATTCTGGAGAACAGTTACAACAATTCAGTTAGTGACTGTTCAAAGTTACAATGGTACTGAAAAATGTGACTTGTGACTGTTTTTCACAGTTACAACCTTTCCAGCATCCCCATGATCATGTGATCAAAATTCAGACGCTTGGCAACTGGTTCATACTTATGACTGTTGCTGTGTCCTGGGGTCATATGAACCCCTTTTGAGACCTTCTAACAAGCAAAGTCAGTGGGGAAGCCAGATTCACTTAACAACCAGGTTCCTAACTTACCAGCTGCAGTGATTCACTTAACAACTGAGTCAAGGAAGGTCGTAAAATGGAGCAAAACTCATTTAACAAATGTCTCACTTAACAACAGAAATGTTGGACTCAATTGTGGTCGTAAATCTAGGACTACCTGTATTATAGGGGATACAGTGTCAGTTATTGTGAATGAATATTATTATTATTATTCATATTATTGGAAAATTATGTTTTAACTGGCAGCATTCAGTGATCGCAATTAAACTCGTGCTACTTTTATTCTCTTTCTTAAAATAATTTTTAATTGAAAATTGTAACAATAATAAGAACTAATACAAACTAAGTTACTAAAAAGAATAGGGGGAAAATGCAGAAAGAAATGAAGTAGAAAAAAGAAAGAAGAAAATATGATATAAAGAAAGATACAACAAAGTGACTTCCTATCTCCACAGCAGTTATAAGTACATTTATATTTTAACTCTCTGTCTAAAGTTATATCCTGATTCTTCTTTCTAGAATCTCTCCTGTCAAATCGGGTTTTTTTTAATTTCTGAAAGCTAAGAATCTCTCTCCTTCTTTCTCTCCCTCCCCCAAAATCCATCTCCCAGGATTGTTGTTCTTGTGGGGAAAATAGGACGGAGTATTATATATGTTTTCCCCCCTTGAGTTACTTATAAAGTAATAAAGGCGGGATTAAAAAAAACTAGTAATTTGTTATTAGTAAAGTTGCTATCAGAAGTAAAGATTACAGATTGCAGCATGGCAACCACTGCCCCCATTTAAGGGACATGCCCATCACTGTACAGCAGCCAATCAAAGCACAGGAATTCATCCAGCCAAATCAGACAGGAGTTTTGGATCCTATACAAGTTGGAATTCACTGCTTTCAACTTGGAACAGGAAAATATAGCCGTAGATTGCATTTGCAGTGGGCTGAAGATGGGGTAGAAAGCAACATCATCCACATTCACCTTCCAGAAAGAAGTGGTGACCTACATCCAGATGGTGTGCAGTGAGATACGCTCTTAGGCTTCCCAAGGAAGCTTTGTTGAGTTGCATGAGTCTCCTGGTACAGCATTCTGTAATTTTGGAGCTGAACTTAAAGTCTAGGAAGTATCAGAGTTCTTTGCTGAGTAGTAATTGTTAGTATTATTTACAGTAAACTTCCAGGATATTCTCTGTTGTCCCGTTCTTCTTTTGCCCTCAATCTTTCCAGCATTAGGCTCTTCTCCAGGGAGTCCTTCCTTCTCATTAAGTGGCCAAAGTATTTGAGTTTCATCTTCTGGCCTTCTAAAGAGCAGTCAGGACTGATCTCCTCTAGGACTGACCGGTTGGATCGCCTTACAGTCCAAGGGACTTGCAGGAGTTTTCTCCAGCACCATAGTTCAAAGGCCTCAATTCTTTGGCGCTCAGCTTTTCTTATGGTCCAACTTTCACAGCCATACACTGCAACTGGGAAAACCATAGCCTTGACTATACACACTTTTGTTGGCAGGGTGATGTCTCTGCTTTTCTTCTTTTCTTTGATTTTTTAGTATTTTTTTCTTATGACTAATTCCTCACAAATAACACTATTTATTGACACGGTGGTGCATCAAACAATTCTGCATATTTTGGGCATTTGTTGCTTTATAAGATAAAACAATGTTATAAAGTCTGTAGCAATATATTACAAACTGAAGACTTATGAAGTGATTTAACTCTACTAAAATGGGTATTTTATACACAGCCATATCTGTAGTTTAACTTGTTTCCTGTTTTATATCAAATGCATTTTGGGAATTCAGAAGGTTGGAAACTCTATTAATGGTACTTAAATGAGGCTGATTTTCTAGATGAAGTATAAACTGTGAAGTTTTATTGTTTTAAGCCATCCAGAAGCTAGATTTCTGGTAGCTGCTTATTCTTGCCTGCACATTCTTCTTTTCTCCATGACCTTGAGTTGATGAGGATTTCCACCTTCCACCTCTCAGAACAGAAGTACAAAAAGGAATGAGATTTAACTGTCTCCCACCAGGTTCCCTTTGTAGATCAAGGTAGTTTCCCAATAATTTTAGAGGAAAAAACACATTTTGAAGTATACTTTTAGCAAAGTGCTTGGATTGGAGTACATAATAATTTAATCTCCTTCCAGACCTGGTAACCAAGGGAGATTTGAATGAGGCATTACTCAAGAGGAAGGGTAACCACTGGTGGTTTTTTTTTTACTCTTGTGGTAGATCTTTCTCCTGCCACTAATTTATTTATCTTTGCTTCTTTTTTATTTTGTTTCTTTTGATAATCTGGTAAATTACTTTGATTAGAACGACTGTACCAGCTCACTTCGGGAATAAATGTTCAGTTATCCTTGGAAATTATTTTTTTATTATTGTTCAATGACCAAACACATTTACCCAGAGGCATTCTATAGAGATCAGAAGAAATTTCCCCTTAGTACAGTAGCTCCCAGCCTTTAGGGCATCAATGACTTGTTCTTTGGAGAGGAGCTTTCCACAGACGGGAGGGGTGTGTGGTTTTGCATGCTGCCTGTATCCCACAGATGGGGTTTCACTTGTTTGTGTTGCCCAGTTTCTAGCATCGCACAGCCTGATGACAGTCCACAGATCGGGGGTTGGGGATAATAAGGGTGGGCTTCAAAAATTTCAGCAAAGGGTTCTCTGCCCAGTTGCTGGGTGGGTGTGGCCATGGTGGGCATGGCCTAGTCAGCCTCCTGCACCACAAAACCATCCGTTTTTTCCCCTCCCCTGACTCCGGAGGCTCTCCTTGAGCCTCTGGGAGGGCAAAAACAGCCTCCCCGGACTCTGGAGGCTCTCTGGAAGCCAGAAGCAGGCCCATTTCCAGCCTTCCTCAACTTCAGGGAACCCTGTTTTTCACCGTCCTTGAGCCTCCGTGTGGCTCTGCACTTAACTCATCCAAAACGGGCCATGTGGGGACTCGCGGGAGGGGAGGGGCAGGGTGGGCGGGGCCAGCCAGGAGTGGGATTTGGGGGCTCTTTGAACAGCACTGAATCTTAGCTAGGGGATCTCCTGAACCCCTACGAAACCCCCAGCAGCCCACCCCTGGTTGGTGACCCCTGCCTTAGTAAATAATGTATTATTTATTCAGTGATTTCTCGCATTTATGTCCTACTTTTTATCCAGGAGCTCAAAATAACTTAGATTAAAAATCTGTCTGAATTTTTTTATTTATGACAGAGGTTCTGGGATTTAGAGAAAGTGAAAGGCAGTGCGCTTGCACAATCTGTGTCTAGTGGTTTTGACTACTGAATCATGCAAAGTATTGAGATACTGTGACTTAGAAAACTATATTAAAAGTATACCATAGGAATAGAGAATCACTTCAGATATACTATATAGTCTCCAAAATTATATCTGCTTTCTTTTCTTGAAAGCACATCAAGTTTATTTGTACTCTGAGTTGAGAATAAGCTACAGTCTTTCATTTGCACATTGTTCACAACTAGAAACAATAGGGTGCTTATTTGCATCAGTTAATAGGAGATGAACATGACTGTAAGCTGCCAAAGGCTAAACAACATGTATCAACATACTGCATTCCTGGTTGGAAGCCACACTCATTTTGTACTCCTGAGAAGTACGGAAGGGTGTGTGCAAATAATTGAGTTACAGTAGGTTTAGTGAGGCTTGGATTTTCTATTATAGCTTCTGGCTAAACTGTTAGCCCCTCTTCCTCACCCTTCAGATTCATCTTATGCTCTATCCATTTCCTTAGACTTTAGAGCACAAGAATTAATAACCCTAAGTTTACATACTTACACATATATATGCATGAATGGATGAAACAAAAATCCACAGATAAGGAAATCAATAAATAACACATTTTGTGTAATGCTTTTGTTAGTTCATAGATTAAGAATCCCGAACAATCTTTTTATAATTAGACAATGATTTTGAAAATGTATTTGTAATTTTTGCAGATTCTTTTATGAGCATATGTGTCCTAAAATCTCCCTAAGAATGCTATTTCCCCTTTTAATTTTTTTTCTAGTATAAATGACCAAAAGAAAATCATGGGTGCTTATTTTGTTCTGTGATGTTAATGAGGGAAATGAGGAGGAAATGAAAACAGGGAAAATTTTGTCTACCTTTGGTTATTAAGAGAAGCTTGACTACAAAGCTTTAGAAATTTTTGTTTTCACCATGAACTTTTTCTATTAACCACAAATATGGTTGAACTTAACTGTGATCTGTTTCAAAAGAAAAAAAACCTCCACAGCCCATGGCTTGAAGTGTGCTTTTTTCAAATAAACCATAAAGATTAATTACAGGTTGGAGATTAACTGTCATGTCAGGATCAATCAAAAAGGAAACAAAAGATTCCATTCCTCACAACCACACTGGGAAAGAACAAAACTAAGAAATTATTAACTATAGTTTATTGTGATATCTGAACCAGCCATTAAGGTTACCAATCCTCTTTAAACCTGGGGCTGTTTTACAAATGGTGAGCTACAAGCAGGAGCTTACTGAATTGAAATGTAAATTTAGCTGGATTCTGAAAATTCTGAGGCAAGCATTTGCTTTAATTAAGGGAATTTATGTGAACTATCAAATGTGAACTATCTTCTTTGACTGACGTATTGCGGTTCATTGTTACATTATTCTATTGTTGAGAGAGACAGACAGAGAGGGAGAGAATTTTCCAATTCTGCCTCTTGCTTGAGGCAAGATAAATGTCCCTTCTCCTAATTTAGCTCATATTTCAGTATTTAACATCCTAAACGCTTTCACTAGCTTATCTATGTACAATTCCAGAGTTTCACTCCTGAACCAGTGGCATACCATCAAGGTGACACATTCTTTCCAAAGGGAGTCATTTGCAAGCCATACCATCTTAACTGATAATTGAAGAAATAATGCCTTCTGGTATACATGCTTTAGGGTTAGTTCACTGAAGGTATCTTTAATAAATTTATTTTAGCTTACTTATAATTTACTTGTGTGTTTTACTTGTCTTCCCAATAAGGCCCAAATTTGTGTGATCACTTTCAGTACTGGAAAAACAATCAAATTCTTACAGTGTAGAACCAAGAACTCAATGGGATCTTAAGGGTGACAAATAGGAATTGTGAAGCTGAATCCAAAAGACTTAATTGTATTGCTGAAATAGTTCAGTACTCCCCCATGGTATTCTTTACCATGACAAAGTACTGATTCATTCATGGATTCATCATAGGATAAGGATTTAATTCAAGACCTTAAATTGTTATATGAACTTTTGTGAATTGTAGCCAACTTACATGCTTGTGGATCCAGAGATTATCATGATATTGTTATCATGAAATAACAAGTCTAGCTCACACCATCAAGGAATGCTATTGAGACTGTTAGTTCAGTGTAGTCTCCAGTCAATTTAGTGTTTAACCAGCCACTTCATCCCAATTATATTGTTGGCAAAGAGTGAGCAAAAGTTCTCAAGATAGCTCAGTAAACTACAGCTTCAGCTGAGTCCAGAAGGTTAAAGCTTAAGGATAATTATTGTATAAACGCACCCTCAGCAAAATAAAGTCTGCCTCTTGTTTAATGTATTAGCCCCCTTTTCATTTATTAAAAAAATTAATAGTACCTCCATTGGATTAATATACCAATATGCAGATTGATGACAGTTCAAGTCAAGAAAGAAGAGTCAGGTAAATGTAGACTGTGTTGCTAAATTACAAGGTGTATTTTTGACTGGTGAAATTTTTCAAAGTCACACAAATGATTATTTACCATTTTTATTTGAGGTATGGAAAGTATGGCTTTTCACCGAATGGCTAAGGCTTTTAGGTAACTAAGATCTGCATCAAATGTGACAGTGCTCATTGTTGTTTTTATAGTTTTTGTTTTGTTTTTTTGTGGCTTTGAGTCAGTAGTGACACCTGGCAACTGCCTGGACAAATCTCTGCAGTTTTCTTGGCAAGATTTCAGAAGTGATTTGCCATTGCCTTCTTCCTAGGTTGAAAGGAAGTGACTGGTCCAAAGTTACCCAGCTAGCTTTGTGCCTAAGATGAGACTTGAGCTCTTGGTTCCTAGTCTGATCCTTTAACCACTACATTAAGCTGGCTCTCTTCTAGTATTATTATAATGCACTGTATTTTGAATACACCTACGTAGAGTTTTTGGTTTGAGGCCATTTATAAATCTCCTGGCTGTGAGTTACAACCCACTTAGGAGGCAAACAAAAGACTTCAGCATAAAACTGATTAGATGAGTTAGATCAGGTGTCCCCAATCTCTCGTCTGCGGACTGGCACCAGTCTGTTGCATTCCAGAAAGTGGGCTGCGCAAACAAGCGAAGGCCCATCCATGAGATGCAGGCAGCACATGAAACCACACCCCCTCCGGTCCACGGAAAAACATCTCTCCATGGAACCGGTCCTTGATGCTCAAAAGGTTGTGGGCCATTGAGTTAGATCACTTAGATCAGTGATCACCAACCAGTGGTCCGGGGAGACCTCTGGTGGTCCATGAGAAAATTTGGGTGGTCCATAGAGAAATGTCATCCCACCAAAGCACCCCCCAAAGCAATTAATCCAGGCTGCATGGGAACACAAGGCTGCGCCGCCCACATGGCCCGCAGGAACACAAGGCTTGCATTGTGAACAACACGAGGTAGTGAGGGGAGGGAGGAAAGGGCAGAGTGGGGGAACTTGCCCCACTCACCCCACATGCCTGGCCTGGCCACTGGGCTGCTTCTTTCTGCTTCTTTCTTCTTCTGCATTTGGCTACACGCAAGGAAAGCAGCAAAAGTCTTTCTTTCTCTCCCCTAAACTCCACCAGAAATGAGTCTTTGAGACCCTGCAAGGCATCCTGCTCCAAGAGGCTGCACCAATGTGACAAGTCTCACAAAGACTCATTTCTGGCAGAATTGTAGGGAGAGAAAGAAAGACTTCTGCTGCTTTCCTTGCATGAAGCCAAAAGTCTCTCTCTCTCCCCACCCCCGGACAACGGATCTGGAGACAGTATCCTGCGATCCCAAATAAAGGATGATCAATCAGTAGGAAAACAGGGTGAGGAATTTTCCTGCAGACTTTTTGGGGGATTTTCCCAGGGTCTCTGGTCTGCGGGATTTAAAATTATGAGTTTGGTGGTCCCTGAGGTCCAAAAGGTTGGCAACCCCTGACTTAGATCAGAGGTGTCAAACTTGTGGCATCACGTCATGGAATGTATCATGACTTCCCCCTTTGCTAAACTGGGGGTGGGCATGGCCAGTGCCTGATGCATCTGGCCTGCGAGCTGTGAGTTTGACACCTCTGACTTGGATAGAAAGACTCCTGGCAGTGAGAGCAACTAACCAACGGAATGGCTTTCCTCCTGGAGTTGGTGGTTTTCACCACCACTATTGGTGGTTTTCAAGAAAAATTGCACAACTTTTTGTCTGGCCAGGGGGTTGGACTAGGTGACTTCCAAGGTTCCTTCAAGCCTTGTGTCTTAATTTCAGGCAGCAGCTGTGGTCCTGGGAAAGGATTCTAATCAACTAATTAAGGTCACAGTGCTGAACTTTTTAATTTACAGACAGCACTTTTTAGGGGCATGCAGTGCTGTAGCTCAAAAAATGATAGCTTATTTAAGCAATCTCTGTCCTCTGCAGGATAGGAGAAAAAATGTGGCTCAGGCACAGGGTAATACATATAGGTCACACATGCAAAGTTGTAAATTCGGGCATTAATTACAAATTCACTTTTTCATCACTTTTTCATCTCTGTCCAAGAGGTCACTAAATGAGGACTATTGGTATCTTTTTATTATAATCATATGATTTTATAATTATTTATAATAGTTAAAATGTCATTATTTCAATGATACATTGTATTAGTGATTTTGATTGTAATGTTACAGTTATGCTTTAAGTTTGGTATTCATTTTGACTTTAAACTATCACGATTGGATAGTTACATGGACTAGAATGGTGACTAATAGCACTTAGACTTATATACCGCTTCACAGTGCTTTACAGCCCTCTCTAAGCGGTTTACAGAATCAGCCTATTGCTCCCAGCAATCTGGGTCCTCATTTTACCGACCTCGGAAGGAGTCAGTCTTGAGCCGAGTGAGATTTGAACTACCAGATTGCAGGCAGGCGGCAGTCAGCAGAAGTAGCCTGCAGTACTGCACTCTAACCACTGCACCACCACAGCTCTTATAAAGCCAGTAGTGGTGATGATAGCTGTAATAATAGTTACAAACAGTATAAAGCTGTGTTTGTTAAATTCAGATGAATTTATATATTCATTTCTCAAATCATATGTATTTTTATATACTTTTCATTTTTGCCCCTATTTTTGTGTGTGTGTGTGTGTTTGTGGGCCTGTCCATGTTCTGCTGTTTGTTGTCAGTTGCCTTTTATAAAGCCTGGACACATTTCTTCAAACAGAAGCCTGGGTTTTCTCAAGAGACAAGCACTTTCTATTTAAGCATGACAACTCTTTACTTAGCCCTTGAATTTAGCTTTAGCTGTCTTCATTGATTCAGAAGATTGTGCAAAAACAAGCTTGAGAGACTTACCACGATGACTAGATACCAGTAATATTAGCTCTGATTAGATAGAGGCTGTTCTTGAAAGATGTGTAAAAAAACATTTTGTCATTAAAGAGTTTTAATGATAGTTTTATAAAACTGTTGACTGTTTCAGGTGGAGGAGGTCAATTAAATATAATTTACATGCTTCTTTTTTGCTTCCTTATTGCCATAGGTAGTGTTTTTTCTACAACCATGTCAATTGCTTTCTTAAAAATGAATTATTTTGAAGAACATGACATAGTGACATTCCTGAGAAAAGGCTGACAGAAGGATAGAGTCATTTTTTTTTACAGCTGATCCATAAGGCCTGGATTGCCAACATTCTTTCATGCAATTAGACATAAACATTTAGCCCACATCCACTGATAACATCTGTTTTAGTTCAGCCACTATATTATGTGCTGATCTGATTTTGAATCATTGGCTGTTTTGGAGGTACATAATTGTTTTCTCATAACTTGGTGGGCATTTCTATTTCTACTTTTTAGGAGAATATTGTGAAGTGAATGCTCGCTCGGGACGCTGTGCACCCGGTGTCTGCAAGAATGGAGGGACATGTGTTAACCTGCTCATTGGAGGCTTCAAATGTGAGTGCCCTCCTGGTGAATATGAGAGACCTTATTGTGAGATGACCACAAGAAGTTTCCCCCCAGAGTCATTTGTCACCTTCAAGGGATTGAGGCAACGCTTCCATTTCACTGTCTCCCTCATGTAAGTATCGGTCCTTCCAGTGTTGTATGAAAAATTTGCAGTCATTGTATTGACCTCAAAATACCATATAAGCACCTTAAAACTCATTGTTTTTGCAATATCTACCCAATAAAAAAGTTTGTTGCTGTTCCTTAATGCTAAAAGATTCCCTTACTTTTATACTTCTTTTTTCCACAGTTGGGGAATCGTTTGAGGATGACCAAGAATTGAGATTGAGTTTGTCAAAGGTTTTAAGATACCTTTATGCTCAAATTGGCATCTTCTTTTAACCTGATGGTCCCTGGAATATCAGGGACTTGAAGATTTATCTAATTAATTGCATTTTCTTGACTTCAGTTTGTTTGTTTGTTTTAAACATCACATGTCCACAAAATGTGTAGGTAGGCAATAAAATTTTCTAGCTCATGTATAATATATAGGTTACAGATGTCATATAGCTAAAAAAAATACTGTAAATATACTTTAAAAAAGAAAGAGACACTACAGAATCATGTATTTGTCCATTATGACCTATCTCGTTTCTCTGTTAAGATACTTATCACATTTAGATTAGATTAACAGAGTTAGAAGGGACCTTGTAGGTCATCTAGTCCAACACCACCACCCCCGCCCAAGCAGGAGACCCTACACCATTTCTGACAAATGGCAGTCCAATCTCTTCTTGAAAGCCTCCAGTGATGAAGTTCCCACAACATTTATGCATCAACTCACAAGTTGCCTAATGCCCCTTTTAAGTTTTCTCTCCACTTCTTTTTTGTCTTCCTTTTACCAAACTTAATTTTAATTTAATTTTAATGTCATCTTGCTAGGTGAGATTTCAGTTACATGTCTAATTATGCTTAATGGGTCATTGCAATATATAAGGCAGAGCTTGCTTTAAGAAGGGTTTCTTTGTGTGACCAAATTTTAGGTCTACATCAGGGGTGTCAAACTCACCGCATCATGTTGCTGTCACGTGACATTTTGCGATGTTTTCCCCATTCACAGAGCTGGGGTGGCCTGTGCATGATACATCTGGCCCCTGGGCCCCCAATTTGTCATCCCTGGTCTGCATCATTACTAAAAAGAGGTTCCTAAACTATGCAATTTCAGTTGGAAAACCATTTTCTTGAAGTAAGAACCAGAAATAACCCCAAGCACTATTTTATTTTATTTTATTAATTTGTTTTTAGCTCACCTTTAGGAGTGCAACACTCTTCCGGCTGCTCATGTAGTGATAAAAAAGGAAGCTTTTATTCTTTTGGTATCTCTGGACTTTAATGATCTTTAGAGTGTGCTGAAAATAACACACTCTTAAATGATAGTACAAGGAAAGTAACATGCATAGAGAACCTGCCTATTTCTCAAAAGTGAGCTCAAGATTCCATTGCTAAGATAGTTTAAGATAGTTCTCTATAAGTTAAGATTCAGGATGGATCTCCATACATGGGAATCGTTTTTAAAGGCAGAAGTGTTGCCATGGACCAGAGAAGCGTTTAGGTCATGCAATCGTGAACCATAGTTCAAGGATACAGAACAGATGTGTAAAACTCAAGGCCCGCAGGCCAGATCCACCCCACAGGGTGCTTAGATCTGGCCCGCGGGACCACCCTGGAAATAGTGAAGGACCAGCCTGTGGTACCTCTGCCAGCAAAAATGGAGCCTGGGTAGGCCACGTGCGGCTTCCCTGAGCTCTGTTTTCACTGGCAGAGGACTGTAGGAGGTTGTTATAGTCAAAAACGGAGCCTTGATGAGTGACATAGAGCTGGCCACTAAGCCCCTCCCCAACCCCTGAGGTCAAACACAACTCTGATGTGGCCTTCAATGAAATCGAGTTTGACACCCCTAATACAGAACATACTTTCCTTTAGGAAGGTCTATGTTTAAATCTTGGTACCTTCATATCAAGATCTAATAGTTGAAAACATGAAAGACTCCCGCCTGCGGTTCTAGATACTTGGACCTGCTGTAATGCTACTTTCAGTAATCTTATTTTATTTCATTTAAGTAACAAGGGCAGAGGTGAAGTCACTGGTTAATCCTTTCAGCCTGGAAGTTCCTTGATGCTTCTGACATGAGTGCAAAATAAAGAAATAACAAGTTGATGTTCTCTTTGCTAGATTCTTGGAAACTGAAATGTTGATGTCACTGGTAAGAGGATCCCCAAGTGAGGCAAATATGAGGAGTAAGGTTTCTCCCTCCTGTTCCTCAAGCACACTATCTACAATAAACCTCATACCTTTTGATAGACGCTCTTTCTCTTTCTTTCTCTCCTATCCCCATATTAGAGAGCCACTGACAGTCTGATGTAGTGGTTAAGGCACCAGGCTGGAATATGTAACACTGAGTTCTTTGTGCCTTAGGCACAAAGCCAGCTGGTGACTTGGCACCAGTCATTCTCTTTCAGGCCTCAGAAGAAGGTAAGGGCATGATCTTATCAAGAAGACAACAGGGACTAGTGTAGGCAGTCATCAGGCATCAACACTGACTCAAACACAGGGCTGGGCTTCTACCGGTTCGTCCCGGTTTGGGCGAACCTGTAGCTAACCGGTAGCTCATTGTATGGGCTGGTTTGGTGAACCAGAAAATCCCACCCATGGCTGGCCCCACCTGCCCTGCCCCTCCCAGGAGTCTCCACGTGGCCCATTTTGGATCCCAGGTAGGTGCAAGGCCCATGCGGAGGCTCGGGAGGGCAAAAAACGGGGGCTTCAGGAAAGCCTCCAGAGCCCAGGGAGGGCAAAAACACCTCTCCACCTTGGTGCAGGAGGCCGAATAGGCCGCGCCCACCATGGCTATGCCCACCCAGCAGAGAAATGGGCAGAGAACAGTTTGCTAAAATTTTTGAAGCCTACACACACACCAGTCTGCACATTGGTAGCATGTCTAGCAAAACTTACTTAATTTGTTTGACTGGGGAAGGTTTCTGTATGACATTTTGTTGTTCCTTTCTGACGTAGGTTTGCAACAAGGGAAAGGAATGCTTTGCTTCTCTATAATGGACGTTTTAATGAGAAACATGATTTTATTGCTCTTGAGATCATCGACGAACAAATCCAGCTAACATTTTCTGCAGGTAAGATACTTGCAACGACTGGAACTCTTTTACTGAGTAAAACCTATCTCTAAATTTTGAAAACATATATTCACTGATGATTCTTGGTTATATATTTTTTTAAAATTTAAATATATGTTACTGATCCTATACTGCTAAATTATGGCTGAATTAATCCATGCATATGTGTGCTAGAACAGTGGCACACTTCGGATTCCAAAGTAAAAAAAATGTTTTGGAATGTGCATGACAACTCAGAAGGCATCTGTCTGCAACTTCTTAAACTAAAGATATAATTACTTGGGGTTATGACAGGCAGCTGTAATGTCATGGGAAAAGATGCTTATGCCAACTGCTATGTGAGTGTTTGTTTCAACACTGAATCTGAAATGTGCCCAAACTCACATTCATACCCATATTTTTGTTGTCCAGGATGTATCAAAATTACAGATTTACCATTCATTATTGTGGTATTGTTACTGTCTGCTGTTATGTTATTGAATTACAAGTGTTCATTTTTGTAAAGTATGGAAACTCCCATTTTTCTTTAAGAG